>JABFEB020000092.1:30896071-30913739 GCA_019775895.2 Stomatorhinus ivindoensis
GACCTTATGGAAATTACTCTATCAAACTCTACAATCTGTAATATATTCACAGAAATTCCCCTTAATAAACAAAAGAAACTCAATCTGTCAATTTTTTTCCTTAGCTCATGTTTCTAAAATTATAACCGGTTATCTTAAATTCCCAGTTTTACCCAAAGTGAAAGAGATCCACTTCTGGATTCTTTCAGGGATCTAACCTTCAGGGGAATTCCTGAGAAGACGATTTGGTTTTGATAATAACATTTGTTTATTTTGCAATGAAGACATAGAGACAATGGCACAATTTTCAGATTTTTCTTTGCTTACATCTTTGAAAACCGTGTATTTTTTTTGTTCCACATCGCAATTATGTGCTTCTTTGTGTTGGTGTAGCACATAAAATCTCAGTAAAAACATTTAAGTTTGTGGTTGTAAGGTGACAAAATGTGAAAAATTTCAAGGCATATGAATACTTTTTCAAGGCAGTGTACTGTATGTCTTGCCCAGATCGTCCACTCCTTCTGTGCGTGTCCACGCGATATAAAAGGCAGCCTTGTTAATCGATGCTGGATTAGTAAGAATGGAAGGAAAGGAAAGAGCTGCGTTTCCCCCCCAAGCAGAGCAAGAATTATTACTGCAAGCCTATGAAGACTACAAAGACTACATTTTTAAAGAATTCATTTAAAGCCCACATTGCATTGTATAATTTAATCACCAAAAGGAGAGCTGCGGCTGCTGCAACCAGTGGGGGCCCACCTCCAGCAGCCTGTACCCCAGCCGAGGTGATGGTCCTTGCACAGAACCGTACACGGGCTAATATTGAGGGGATTGAGGGAGGAACATCCTCAGACGTTGTTCCTTCCAGTCATGTGCAATCTTGTGCTAAAGGTATCGTATTTTTCGGACCATAAGATGCCCCAGATCATAAGACACACCTAGTTTTAGAGGAGGGAAAGGAAGAAAAAAAAGATTCTGAACCAAATAGTGTCCTAAAATATTTTATGTCCACCATCCTTACCTAGCCACATCCCTCCCCCCTTTTATGGTGCTGATGGGGATGTATCTGGATCACGTTTCACCATATGCTGACATAGCAACTAAGCCGAGCTTCAGGTTAGCCTCGTTTGTGGAACCGAATTTAGAAAAATTAAGCCAAGATTGTTGAAATAAGCCTGGCTTTTGAGGTTAGCTCGCTTCATGGAACAGCCCCCTGGTAGTCAACACGATTAAAAAAAAAATTTCTTTAATGTCTTTTCTCATTTTCACTGTGATTGTGCTGGCCTTTCTGGTGCCTTTGGAAAGTTGTTTATTTTGTGATTTCTGCCTTGTTTGTTGTAAATTGTGATTATCAATAATAAAAAAAGTCGAACACCATAATGACAAAGTGTGAACAGAAGAAAAATCGTGGAAGACGATTTTAAACAATAGAAATGTATTATTGTGTTTTGTGTATTTTACACAGAGACAAGTGTAAATCAAGAACTTTTAAACTCTATTTCTATTTTTTTAAAACATTAAACATATGATATTAAAGAAATGTAGTGTTAAAACTCTGCTTGACTTGTAAAAATCATCTCCAAAATTATCCGGATAAACTATATTGTTCCTTGTAGGTTTATTGTTAATTACAATCTGGCACTGGCATATTCTGCTATAATTATAATCTGGCACTGCATTGTATAGGCGACGAAGATGTCGAAGGATGAAAGCCACATTGGCCCAATCCCAGAGTTCCCCATACGCCCTAAATCCTCCCAGACTTAATTGTCACCTAGTAAATGACTAAGTCAATGTAAGGCAGGGGTCAATCTTATCCACAAAGAGCTGCTGTGTATGCGGATTTTTGCTGCAGCTCCCTAATAATTTTACCAATTAGAAGACTGGTTGGCTGAGTCTGCCTCACATCTGGGTTAGAACAGCTGACCTAAAGGTTAAGCCAAAAACCTGCATACACACACCGGCCCTTTGCGGATAAGATTGGCCACCGCTGCTGTAAAAGCTCGATATGGTATTACTAGGAATGGGACAGCACGTCAAGCCATATCATTTTATTTTGATCACGCTAAAACGTGTTCCTTTCTATTGTGTGTGTGGGACTTTTTAATTTTAAGATTTCATTTTCTTCACGGTCCAGGAAATTAATTTCAACGTGTTCCTCTTGCTTTTAAGAGTGGGCGAGAGGTAATTTGTCAAATAATAAGTGTACAGTTTTCTTATCAAAATTGCATCATTAAGCAATAACTAAAATTATTAATTTAACATTTACACTTCCTGACTTCCCGCGTGTTTTACGTCACAACGCTATGGACTGTGGGTAACTCCCTCGGGCAAAGTTTGCAGAAATGCAGACTTAAAAGCATGCATGAAAGGCTGAGACTGTTTGTAAGACAACCATCATACACTTGACGAATTAACAGTGAAACACCACTAAACCCTCAAGGATTTAGCCGGAATGCGCCTCTAGTTGACATCGAGATTGAACCTTCGTTTCTTCCCGCATGTTGCGACAGGATGACGTACAATTTTCGCGACGTAATGTCAGACTTATTCATTTTTCAGTAAAAGTTCGTTATAGGTGTATTTGCTTGGCAAAGGCGATGAAGTGACGGATTATTAAAAAACAAATACAACAGGTTATCGTCATCACGGAGTTATTTCAGGATGAAGCTATTACATAAAGATATAGAGAAAGATAATTTAGGGTAAGTCGATTAATGTAGCATTACTCATTTTACACAGGCTTACGTGGCTAGCATCTAGCTCTTCATTACTTACTTAAACTAAATCTAACATTTTAGAATACTAATGAACTAAATGTCATCGGTTCTGGAGGCACTGAAGGTTTGCATCAGATAGTAAATGTGTTAAAAGACACCATAGTTCATCGGCGAGACTGAAGGATACCTAACCTTGTCAACTGTATATTGGAATAATCTGTAATGTTGGGAATGACTAATTGCAAAAAATTGCACTAAAAAAAACAAATGAATAAATAAATAATCGAGGGATAATATAAACCATCTTCCAATGTGGAGTTTGGATGATCCAGCTACAACGTTTGTTTTAATCTAATCGCGTTGCATTTTTCCTGGATCTCCAATGAAATTGCTTATAAATAAAGCTCTAATATTATATAAGCTATGTAGTGTACTACAGGCTAAATACGTAATATTAGAAGAACTTCGAAAACTAAACGGGACAAGATTTTGTTAACTTTTATTACTGTTTTTTTCAATCCGCATTTGTAAAACTGTTTTATTGCATCACCTGGAATGCCTGGTTTTTGACTTTGTCTAGCCGTGTCCCATAAATGTTTTTGTTATGTCTAATGCCCCAGACAGGTGACACTGATTCCGGAGGAGGCAGAGGACATGTGGCACACCTACAACCTGCTCCAAGTGGGAGACAGTCTAAGGGCCTCAACCATCAGGTGAGATCTTCGCCTGTGCTGTATCACTTTAGGTGGATGTCTGCCAAACCCAGGCTCATGTTTTCCTCTTATCTTAGGAAGGTGCAGACAGAGTCGTCTACAGGCAGTGTGGGCAGCAGCCGGGTGCGCACCACCCTTACACTGTGTGTGGAGACTATTGACTTTGACTCCCAGGCTTGCCAGCTGAGAGTGAAGGGGACCAACATTCAGGAGAACCAGTATGTTAAGGTCAGAAAGTGTTTACTATGGGCATATAGTGAGTAATTCTGATGACAAAAGCTGTTAATGACTTCAGTATTGTGTATGGCACTTTTGATTCTAATTAGAACAGATGTAACCAGTCTTGGCAAAGCCCTTAATTTATATATTTTTTTCTTACATACTAGAGATATCAAAGAGTTGACCATGGTTATAAGTTGACTCACTCCAGAGCCCAGCTTAAAATGTGCTATATATGCTAAAGTGTATTTAAAAAGCATGCAAACTACTTTTTATACATGCATTGCTTTGGCATAAACCTGGTGTCTGCCCCCTATTTGTCTGTAAAAAAAGTGTATTGGTCTAAAGCCTTCCTTTCTCTCTTAGATGGGGGCATATCATACCATAGAACTGGAACTGAACAGAAAATTCACTCTGGCCAAGAAAGTTTGGGACAGTGTTGTGTTGGACAGAATAGGTATATGTCTCTGTCTTGGGTAATTCACATTTGAAGGTTCTCTCTTTCGTCTTCTGGTGAAAGTGTTTCACTTGTGTCCAGTTCCCCTGTCCTGTGTCCTGTAACACTCCCCCCACCTTGTTACTCGCTGTCTGTATATCACACTGTGGTCCTGGGAGAATGCTTTCTTGTTCCACTGTGTACCTGTATATGGATGGTATAACCGTACAGCCCACTTGACTTGATATGTGGTCCTTGCAGACCAGGCCTGTGACCCAGCTCAGAAGGCAGATGTGGCAGCCGTGGTGATGCAGGAGGGTCTGGCCAATCTGGTGCTGGTCACTCCTGCCATGACCTTGCTGAGAGCCAAGGTGGAGGTCACCATCCCACGCAAGAGGAAGGGCAGTTGTACCCAACATGACAAGGTAAAGACAAAGTCACAGGAACTAAGTGTGACAAGAAATGCGTGCAGAAATGTTTCGCTAATATGACCATTCACTTATCATGGTTATCCAATTAGTTAGGACACCTAATTAGATATCATTTCATGTCAGTTCTTCAGTTATATCATATTATGTATAGCATGCATTGTATATTTTATACAGTCCAAAACCTGTGTCTCTTGTATATTTTTTTTATATTAAGTTTTGTGTGGTGTTTATTATACCTTAAATGTATTGATTGTTACAAATTCGCCACAACAAATTTGTCAGACTTGTTGAGCCCCTGGTGAATAAGTCTGACTGATTTTATTTTGACTTGATTAATATTGACTTTCAGGCCTTAGAGAGATTCTATGAAGCAGTGATGCAAGGAATACTTAGACACATCAACTTTGATGGTAAACCATGGTTTCTGTTGCGACTTTCCATAAGAATGTCATTCTTCCTTTTTATCTCCAGCAGTGCATATCTTCTTTCTCTTACAGTGGTGAAATGTGTCCTGGTGGCCAGTCCCGGTTTTGTGAAAGATCAGTTCATTGGCTACTTATTCCGAGAGGCGGTGCGGCAGGACTGTAAGGTGCTGCTGGAGAACAAGCCCAAATTCATGTTGGTCCACTCCTCCTCTGGGCATAAGTACTCTCTGAAAGGTAGGCAGCAAAGGCAGGCCTAGCAAATGCTTGGTATGTATCTATAATAATAAAATCTGAAAGGAGTGAAACTTTTAGACAAGATGTTTTTTTTTTCTCTGAAGAAATCTTGGCTGACCCAGCTGTTACCAGCAGACTTTCTGACACCAAGGTAAGTGTCTTATCTATTGGCAGTACATCTAATGCCTTCTGAAAATTTATTTGCAAATAAATAATTTCATTGACTGCTTGATTTCCTAATGATACAGCTGGTTTAACCGCATGATTACCTCTCATTCGTAGGCAGCGGGGGAGGTCAAAGCCCTGGAGGATTTTTACAAGATGTTGCAGCACGAGCCAGACAGAGCTGTTTATGGGTAGGGGACAGCAGCTATATGCTGCTTTAAATTTATTTTCTGTACTTAAATATCCAAAGTTTCTTTTCATTTCTTGTGTCTTACTGCAAATTGTAACATGGGGGTGATTTTAATTTTCTGTATTAATATTATTATTTATTGATGACAACAACAACAGTAGTAATAAGACCAACACTGCTGCAGTCCCTCTTTACATTTGTTTCACACTTGCTTACAGGAACATGGTCAGATATTTCCAGCTTCCTGTGCACAGTGTTATCTTTTAAGCAACACATTGGCTTGTATGTACAGTTGCTTATTCTTACATTTTACATCACTTAGAAGTGAATAGATCAGGGGGGTGTTCCACGAAGCAGATTTTCACAGTTAGCTAGGCTTAACTTGGCTATATCTCATGATTGTCTAATATGAGTTTAGGTAAGGGGCATTTCTATTGGACAATCATGACTTCACCCCCCAGATCCAGAAAGTAAAAATCCAGACCAAGACTTTTTTTTCAACCTCCTCCTCTTTTACTATTTTAATCAACTGTTTGGCTCAAACAAAATCTAGGTCTGAGTGTTTACTTTTTGGACCTGAACTGTCTGCCTCTGAGACCATTCGATTTTACTGACCTGCGAGTCCGACAGATTTTGATTCCCCTGAACTGACCCACACACCACGTGCAGACATTATCCCCCCTGCCTCCCATCCTGTGATTATTTTCTGTTGTGCTAGAATGAACTGTGACAGCACCTGTTGCATGTTTGGTCACCATACCTTAAGAAGGTATGCCTTAGAAAAGGTGCAACGTAGGGCTACAAGAATGATTCCGGGTCTTAGAGGAATGTCTTATGAGGAGAGGTTAGCTGAGCTGAATCTGTTTAGCCTCGAGCAAAGGAGACTAAGGGGAGACATGATCCAGGTATACAAGATTCTGACAGGTCTGGATGCTGTTCATCCAAATGGCTATTTCAATATTAGTTTAAATACTAGAACTCATGGCCATTTTAAAACGAATCTGAGGAAGCACTTTTTTACACAGCGTGTAGTTTTGCTGATGGTCTCACATATTTTGGTTACTTGCACTGCTGGTATGTCTCAGATAATGACTAAAATAGCAACCCATCCAAAGATGAGTTGTTATTCAAAAACAGCAACATACTCTATATTGCCAAAAGTATTTGTACACCCCTCCAAATATTTGAATTCAGGTGTGCCAATCATCTCCATAGCCACAGGTGTATAAAATCAAGCACCTAGGCATGCAGACTGCTTCTACAAACATTTGTGAAAGAATGAGTCCCTCTCAGGAGCTCAGTGTATTCAAGCCAGGTACCGTGATGGAATGCCACCTGTGCAATAAGTCCATTCGTGAAATTTCCTTGCTACTAAATATTTCACGGTCAGCTGTTAGTTGTGTTATAACGAAGTGGAAGCGATTGGGAACAACAGCAACTTGGCCACGGAGTGATAGGCCACGTAAAATCACAGAGCGGGAACAACGCATGCTGAGGCACACAGTGTGCAGAAATTGCTAAGTCAATAGCCACAGTCCTCCAAACTTCATGTGGCCTTCAGATTAGCTCAAAATCAGTGCATAGAGAACTTAATGGAGTGGGTTTCCATGGCCATGCAGCTGCAAGCCTCATATCATCCAGAGCAATGCATAGCATTCAAAGCCAGTTTGGATAATTTCATGCTTCCAACTTTGTGGGAACAGTTTGAGGAAGGCTCCTTCCTGTTTGAACATGACTACACACCAGTGCACAAAGCAAGATCCACAAGGACATGGATGAGCAAATCTGGTGTGAAGGAACTTGACTGTCCTGCACAGAGCCCTGACCTCAACCCCATAGGGATTGAATTTGGGATGAAGTAGAGCAGAGACTGCAAGCCAGGCCTTCTCATCCAGAGTCAGTGCCTGACCTTATAGATGTTCTCCTGGATGAATGGTCAAAAATTCCCATAAACACACTCCTAATCCTTGTAGACAGGCTTCCCAGAAAAGTGGAAGCTGTTATAGCTGCAAAGGGTGGGCCAACTCCATATTAAAGCCTATGTATTAAGAATGGGATGTCATTCAAGTTCATGTATGAGTAGGCGGGTGTCCCAATACTTTGGCAATATATTGAATCAAACTGATGTAAGCAGCAGGAATTTAGCACTCTTACTGTTGGTTGTTGCACAGGTTCACTACAGCAGGTACTGATAAATCACAGTGCAACGCTGATGAAGCGAGTGCTCTGCATGGCTGCATGTTACACAGCCATATGCAGCCGCACACAGCCATCAGAAATGTAACAACACAGATTGTACAAACGCTAGTATAAATACTATCATATTATGGTGTAGGCTCTGTTTAATAGCGAATTGGTCGTTGATTAGTAATTAACCCTAAATCCCATGTTAAAGAAATAACATCTTATGTATGCGAGGTGAAACAGTCACTATTACCATATGCATGTCCCTAAGCAGACCATAATCATTTCAGACTGTCACATGTGGAGAAGGCCAATGAGGCGATTGCCATTGACATCCTGTTAATCAGCGATGAGCTTTTCAGGTAAGCATGTGCTGATTCTGTGGCTGGAGCAGAGTGGACCTCAGTTCCGTGTCATCACTATTTACGTGTGTCTTACCAGGCACCAGGATGTGGCAACCCGAGGTCGCTACGTGAAGCTTGTGGACAGTGTGAGAGACAATGCAGGGACAGTCAGGTAATGACCGGTGCAGTGGGGAAATAGTTGTTTGATGATGGTGCCTTTAGAAAAAGGGAATAGTCCAATTAATTTGCATGTGCGCGTGCACATGCTTCACATATAAACAAACTTAGGCATAAAAAAACCATCTTGCCTATTCTGTGATGTAAGAAACAGAGCCGCACTTCTTTTCCATAGCACATTGGTGGGAGAGTAGCACATTTATCATCAGTATTTTTTCTCAACCCATGTTTTCTCCCCCTCAGCTCCCCACCAGACAGTTCTCATTTTTGCTGGGAGGGAGCAAAAATATGGGGGAGAAACATTTATGTACATTTACAATAGCAATAGTATACCTTTAGACTGAGGTCTGTCTATTAGTAGAATGAAAAGCTTTGTATTTGCTGGCTTAATACAAGTCACCACCTCAGGTATGGGATCTGTAATACAAACACTCCTCTACTTACAAACGAAGAGGACTGTAGGTCCAAATTGTGTTCGTTGGGCTCCAGTCTCTTGTCCACAACATCAATTTTTTTTTCTGTGTCCCAATTTCACTGTAGCCGCGCAATA
This sequence comes from Stomatorhinus ivindoensis, assembly GCA_019775895.2. NCBI lineage: Eukaryota > Metazoa > Chordata > Actinopteri > Osteoglossiformes > Mormyridae > Stomatorhinus > Stomatorhinus ivindoensis. The sequence continues at coordinate 30,904,836 of JABFEB020000092.1, forward strand.
GCATAGCCTGCATACTACCAGCATCCTAGTTCTTTGTACTTCCGTATACCCTTAAAATGATGTTGAAAATTACTTACGAACATTTCAAGTTACGAACAGCCATTCAGAACGTAACTCATTCGTAAGTAGAGGAGTGTCTGTACTAATACGTTTTCTAATCCGTTTAGCTTGATTGCGACATACCTGCCTGCCATTTGTCTTCTGCTTCATGACAGGCAGTACTTAACCTTTTTAACATAACACATTTTGAATTATGTGATTCTGCCCACAGCTTTCCTTGCATGGTGTTGGTATATGTAATATTTTATACCTGACAGCTGACAAAACTGAACAGGCCTCTTTGTCACTAGTCTGTAAAAATAATAATAACCACTGCATATGTCCTGTTCTGTTTGTGTTCCAGAATATTTTCAAGTCTTCATGTGTCTGGAGAGCGTAAGTATTTAAATACAGGACATTTGGATGGAAATATTTCAGAGAAGTCCAGGTGACCTACCTCGTCTTCTTTCTCCCAAGAACTGAACCAGCTGAGTGGAGTTGCAGGCATTTTGCGATTCCCCATCACTGACCTGTCTGAGCCGGAAGATGATAGCAGCTCTGATGAAGAATAGAAGGCTGGCGGAGTGCGAGGAGCATAGCCCGCATCACATCCGCGGCACTCAGAATGCATGGGCAGAAAGGGAATGCGCACAAACAGGCGCAGAGTGGAGCAGAGCAGGAATGGGTGAAAACACTGAGTAATAAAACCAACACAGATGGTCACACTAAGGGAAAGACACACAGGGCATGGGAAAGGCACAGGGCACACAACTGACACTGTGCGAAAGGCTATGGTCAGAAGGGTGCCACACGTGTGGAAACCTCCATGATATCTGAAGGACTTATAAAGGGGTGGGAAACCAGTTCACAAGCAGAAGTAAATAGTGGAGGTTTGTCAGCTGTGTTTGCTGCTTTAAGGGATTACTTTACCCAGCTTGCCCATGACTACAAGTCAGTGCAACTTGAGACAGTCTTCCTGGTTGGATTTGTTTATTTGTGCCATGTTTGCATGCAGCTTCGGTGATGGTTTGAAAAGGAGGATATTTAATTCTAATAAATATATACTGACGGGGCGCATGGTTGAGGGTGGCTTTTTGTACTTTATATACATCTGTAGAAGCTGGGCTTTGCGGCACAACGTTACCTTGTCTGCCTCTGGTTCAGAAGGGTGGTCAAATCATTGGGTGCCATAGTGGCTCAGTAGCTTTTCTGCTTCGCACTCACTGGTTCAGATGTAAATCCCACTTCTGCTGAGTCTCTGTGTTCTATTGTTCACTCCTGCAGGTTGGTGAATTGGCACTTTATGAATCCCCTATCATGCCCTGGCATCCCATCAGGCGTGCCTCTTTATTTTCTATCATCTTTTGGCAGCCCTTCAGGAGGTCCCCCATGGTGTCCCCAGTAAGTGCCCTATGATGCACTGGCACCCCTTCATGGCTTCACCCTATGATTTACTGGCATCCTTTCAAGGTGTCCAACTATGCTGCTAGTAATCTGCTCTGGGCTTCCCAATGGCTACATGTGTAACAAGCAAGTGGATGGAGTTCAGGCCAAGTATACCTTCATATTAGAAATGAGGACAAAGCAGGACTATTTCCCCATCAACTGGAAAGATCACACAACAGGGACAAAAACATTAATGAATAATTTCACAAATTTTTCTTTAATGCATAGACATAGTGGGGCACACTGCCTCGCATAGTTCAGTGCTGGCACAGCAGACAGGCCCTTCAGAAGTTGGCACCTAACGCAGGTGCTTATATCACCTGGAGGACTGAGCAGCCCTGCTTTGGGCGTGGTATAATTGAGCCGTAACATAACAAAATGCTGTATCACATTCTACCTCATTTGCTGGATATGCCGCAAACACAGAATAAACAGGAATGTGAGACTATATTTTGGTTAAGAACGTTGACTGTCTGAATTACCATATGATTAAAACTCATACTTCGGGAAGGTAAAAGTTAAAACATAACAGGTTATGTTTTGTAGTATCTATTGGATATTGTCTAAGTGATTTCAATTCTGAAAAGAAAGAAAATGCAGAATCATCTTAATTATGCCCTTTAATCCTTATATTCTGTAATTCTCACTTTTGTGTAATTCAGTCTTTCATCCTTTAAAAAAAAAAAGGAATCAGGACAAAACATATACAATGTAGAACAACTTCCACTTCCATGCTGAATACAGAGCAGAAACCACGGTCCGAAAATAGCATCTCTGAACATGCTTGGAATGTTTTGCTGCTTTCCCTCTCAGCTCAGAAAATGCTTTGGCATAGTCTGTTTTAATCGTCACAATACAGAAGACCACTGGGGGGCGCCATTTAATTACCTTTCACCTGACATTTTAGCCAGAAAGCACAAAACGATGTTGTTACAAAGACGAAAAACGTTGTGCACAAGGTTCTTCAGTTAATGACATGACTGCGTAATGTACACATTAGAAAACTACAGTTCAATGATAACGTATAAATACAACAAAATACATAAAATGTGTTTGTTAATTTTATTCTGAAGCCCCTTTAAAGAATGTAACAACTTAGTTTCTTATAAAATTATCTCTTCTTTTCTTTTTCTTTTCTTCACAGTGGAAACTTTATATGAAAAATAATACTAATATTACAGTAATGATAGACTTAATATTTCTATTGTTGGAAGAATCCCTACTAACCATTCTTGTTACATACAAGTAGAGCATTTTCTCTGATGTCACACCTCACCCACTCAATCTGGGCTGGCTCTATCTCAAGGAAATCATTGGACTCTTTAAATCAGTGTTTCCCAAACCAAACTTCGGGGATCCACAAATGGGGTCCACATTTTTGCTCACTCCCAGCTCCCTGCCAGACAATCCACATTTTTGCTTAATACCAGCTCCCGGGAGCAAAATCATGGACAGGTCCCTGAGGACCAGATTGGGAAACACTGCTTTAGATAGCCATATACGATCTTGAGTTTAAACAGACTACCTAAACAATATCAGGACATTAAAGCCTAAAACATTATGTATGGTGAATTGTAATTACTCCAAAAATCTGCATTTATAAATTTAAGTAAATTTATCCAAAGACAGGAGTTACTGAGATTAAATAATGCGATGAAAAATATTTTTGCTTGTCTGTTTTGCTTAGCTGCAAGAAAATCATAGCACCATAATTAATGTTATTGCTAATCTCCCTAAAACATTTATCTCACAGTCCCATTACTTATTTAAGGTTTGGGTTACTGTCGTTCAGTACAATTAAACTAGACAAGTGCCATGTTTAAGACCGAAGCCACTTATTGTGTATTACAATACAAGTTTTTTTTTTTGTACAATCATTCTGTCTCTATAGCATTAACAGAATAAGACTACTTCCACTAATTAAATTATAGCTACCATTATTCATACAGATAAATAAGGATTAATTTCAATTAATGTGATTGCTTGTCAATACAGTTTAGTGCAAAATATCTGTTGAACATGGAGGATAATCCAGTCTACAGCTCAGTGTCTGATCTGTCAGCTTTGTATCCTTTTCTTCTTGCTACATCTGATTTGACTTGGTTTTGATTTCAGGACCATTTCCCCAGCAAAGATATGCAAAATCCACCAGGCAAAAAACATGAACGTTATGCTGTTTTTGTAAAGTTTTAAAGTGTTTTTATACTTGAAATGATGAGCCTGGGACAGCTCAGTGGTGCAGTGGTTAGTGCTGCTGTCCCGGTCCCAGGTCCATCCTGTGTGGAGTTCACACTCTATCCTCGTGTTTTTGTGGGTTTTTCCAAAAGCTTGCAGGATAGGTTGATTGCTGAATCTACATTGGCCCTGTAGTTGTGAGTGTGTGCGCCTTGTGGTGTGTTGGTGACTGCCCAGGGTTGATTCCTGCCTCCGCCCATTGTTCCTAAGATAGGCTTTGGGACCCCGATTGGGATTAAGCAGTTTTAGAAAATGGATGGATGATGAGCCCATGAGAACCTGTAGATTTTGGAAACCTATAGAAAAAAGTTAAACTGTAATAGCCTGCACATGCTGGTGTAATTTTTTTTTTTTAAAAAGGTTACCAACCACAGGTGTGGTATCTGTGCATAATCTTCCATCCATCCATCCATCCATCCTTTTTGTAACGATATATCATGGTCCAGGTGACAGGGTGTGCATAACAAACTAAAACATAAATTGGACAAATTGGTTTCCACCCAACATGCAGTTAGGTTAAGTGGTGTCTCTGAGGTACCCATAGTTTGTGTTTGTGTTTGTGCTGGATGGTGGACTAGCATCCTTTCTGAGTGTACTCCAGCATCTCCAGTCCCTCATGTAACCCAGACAAATGTAAGCGGTTAGAAGAAGGATGGACAGATGGAATATTCCCTTTTGTTGTTCATCAAGTTCGCTCTCCCGCCTTAACGCAGAACATGCTTGGCCCTCGCTGTCAATCTGATGGACAGAGGTACCCGTTGATCCACACGAGGTCGTCGACCACACCCCAGTGCAAGCACACAATGGAACCTACCACCAACACGTGCATGATCTGGTGGCTGTTGAGCCAATAGTCGAAGAGGCCCGGGCGAAGGCGCTCTGGGAAGCGGCTGATGTTGATGACCCCCCCTAACACAGCCAATGCGTCCGTGGCAATGAAGTGGCGCAGTGAACTGGGACTACCGACGCCGACACCGAGGCGGCGTAACAGGAAAAGCGTTAAGCGGAACAGGGCCTGCCAGGCAAAGGAGCGCAGGCGGCGCATGTTATCCCGCGCTGTCACTGCGGAGTAGATGCCATAGACCGACAGCAGGATGTAGGCCAGCAAGGCAGCGCTGCGGATTGAGGGGTAGCATAGCAGCGTGATGTAGACAATATGCAGTGCTCCTGTGCATGGAGGGATGGAGAGAAAGAAAGCTTCAGTTATGAAAACAGGACAGATGGACAGAAATCTCACAGATGACTGCAGTGTGTATAATGTGTTTGAATGTGAAAAGACAAGCACAGAAAATGCTTTGGGAGGCATGGTGGCTCAGTGGGAATCTCACATTTCCAGGGTCGGGGGTTCGATTCTTGCCTCCTCTCTGTCCTTGTGGAGTTGGCATGATCTGTCTGTGAAGTCTGGGATTCCTCCAGATGCTCAGATTTCCTCACACAGTCCACAGGCTTGCATTTAGGCTGACTGGGGTCTACGAATTGCCTGTACTGTACAGGTGTGTCTGTATGTATGTGCCTGACAGTGGACTAAAATGGCATCAAGCCCTGTGCCTTGTGCTGCCTAGACGAGGGTGCAGGTACCCCGCATAGTGACCCTGACCTGGATAACTGCTTGGCAGGTGGGTAGATGTCTAAATTGCTGTTAAATAAACCTGTTCCTAACAACCACAACATCAGTCACTCATTCTTCACTTACCCAAGAAACAATACAAGTTTCCCTAAGCTTCTTAAAGTAGCTCAACTTAAACAGATTCCTGCCCTGAGCTGATCTCAGTATTCCAGTTCTCCCAGCACGGTTCCAGATGTGCCAGATGGGAATGGCCTCAGACAAACATAATACCAGGCCCCTTGTAGGATGACAACAGAAGGCCCGCATAGACTATTTAAGAGCCACGGTAAATATACTTGACTGAAGCCTGTCCCAAGCAGGATAGGGCAGACAGGAGAATATCCAGGATCCAATGCCAGTCCATCACAGGGAACACACACCCATTCCCATATACTCAGTTTTTGGACTGCAGGAGGCAAAAGCAAGACATAAGGAGGACATGAGAGCTGCCTGCACCCAGAGCCTGGGCAGGATCTGAAGCCCCCAGCCTGGCATTGCGAGGCACCAGAGCCTCCCACTGAGTGCTGTTCAGTTCAAACTAAAAAATGTCAAAGTACCAGAAAAGGAACCTAATAACCTAGATTGGATAGACCTCTGTTGAAGAGATTAAACTAAATATTAAATTAATTATGCATTATAAAGCTTTCAGCAAGTAGTACGACAAATAAAAGTCTGAAAACTGGCTGCTGAGTCTTTATTGGATAATTCAGAATTGCCCCTGGCATGTAGCCGAACACAGCCCTCCTCCCACTATGGGGCCTCCTGCTCTTACCTAATGAGTTGATCATGCAGATGCCGCACATGTCGAGAGCCAGCAGGGTGTGGTAGACCGGTGCCCCGCCCTCATGGTTCATGAAGAGGTGGTAGAGCACAGAGCCTATGTGTGGGGACAGGCAAGCCAGGACGTGAACCACAGCCAGCCAGGTGAAGCTGATCTGAGACCAGGGGATGGAGAAGGGGAGCAGCACCATGAAGCAGAGCAGTGGGATTCCTGAGGGAGATAAGTGGGTGGGGGGCATTAGTCATCAGAAATGGGTTGTGGGAGGGGCAACACTGAGACTCAAAGGGGCAATAAGCAGATAAACTCATCACCTAATCCACCTACCTCATGGAACAGGTGTGCCCAAATGCCAACTCCACCCTGTCTGATTTAGTCAATGTCATTCCTTCCCCCTCCCGAAACTCTAGAGCAGCTCAATCACCACTAAGCAAGAGACAAGATGAACTAAAGTCCAATATGACAGTCTGATCCTGATTCAAATTACACGTTAATTAAAGGCAAACTTGACATTCTTCTTCATCAGGTGTCACCCCAGGGCAAAACTTGTGAATAGCAGTATTCACCCTAATTATTCCTCTCTTCTTCCAAGAAGTTTGGGATCCTTGTAACACACAACCCAGAATCTGAAGTCCTCCATTGTAAATTAGTGCACAGGTGACACACCTTCATTTTTCAGTTTAAAGAATTATGATTCTACAATTGAATATCCAGCTGGGCTGCGGAAGAAAAGACACATGAGGAGACCACGGCAGCTCCACACAGACAGAACAGAGGCTGAAACTGAACCCACAAACCCTGAGGTGAGACAAGCTTAAATATTCACTTCAGTCGTAAACTGCAAACAGTTAGCATATCACTGTCTGCAGCCTTCACTAAACCCCCTGAAATAATCCTCACACTTCTTATGTAAGAGTGTTAATGTAATTAACGTATCAGATATCAGAGGGAACCTAGGTGCAGACATACATTGTTAGATCAAGGACAGGTCAGTGCAGTATGTGACAGCATTTAATATGCAGACAAAAGGGTGGAAATTAAACCTTAATCCTTTTCAGACACACTCAAAACAAATAGGCCTAAATGAACTCACAAATGAACTCAGGTGCCAGAAACTGTTTCACAGGGCTAACAATATGACCGAAACCGTTTTCCAGAATGGATGCGTTCACACCAAAGTTCTGGAACCTGATTCCTGGTTTCGGGTCCCTGGGCTGTCTCAACCTGGAACTTTTGTGGATCCTGGGCACTTACATGTGCTGCTTTCATATCTCACAACAGGAGCCGGGAAGCGCTGGCAAGTTTCACCACTGACACCAGCAACATTAGACAAAAGTATTTTGATTATTGTTGGAATTTTCTCATGCAGAAATATGGAAATGCAAGCAACAAGGTATTGATGTTTTCAATGTAAGTATTTGTACCAAAATAATTCCATCTGCTCAATTTTTGCAGCACTACTTTTATCTCATTTCCCTGCACGTCCAACTTCCAAGTTAGCATCGGTGCTTGTAGTCAACCAATCAGCAAGTTATTGTGCTAAGTAAACCCCTCCTCTGTAGTTTGTGTTCAAACAAAAAGTACCTAGGCAATATGCCAATTCGGGGCCTGCAGCTTTGTAAAGTTGCATTTGCAGACTGAATGCATCATATCAGTGCAAAAAGGTGCCCTATTTCGAAGATTCCTTCAAAAATGTCCATATTTTGCCAGGTTGTCAAGGATCTACCTGGTGGATCCTTTGCAACCCAACATATCCCAAGATTCATTGTGCAGAGTGTGAACATGACAAAAGTTCTTGGTTCTGGAAAAGTTTTTTGATTACTGAAAAAGTTCCCTGAGGTGTGAAAGCGCCCCATCAGAAAGTTTTGTTCTAATTCTCAGATGACTATATTTGATTTATGCATATAGTTATTTGCTGTGCCATAGTCCACATAGACTGCTTTAAAAAGCACCATTAGCATCCCTCAAGTCAAAACTCTCAAGACTGCATGGACTAATAGAGATAAACACAGAGAAAATCAACAAAAAAGTCACTTAGCAATCTAGTTGGTCTCTTTGCTACTGGTATCTGCTGACTCATGCTGAGGGGTTAGGGTTAAGTTCCTTGTTTATGCCAATGTGATGGAGGTGCAAGGTAGCATCATAGACTTAGGGCTATATTTAGGTTTAGGGTTAAGTCCTACAGTTCATGCCAGTTTTATTGGGGTGTGGGCTAGCATCATAGGCTAAGAGTTAGGTTTAGATTAAGGGTTAAGTCTCCAGTTCATACAAAATATCGATTATTTTATGGGGTGTGGGCTAGAATTGTAGACTAAGGTGACTGCAGTCAGCATCAAGTGACTTTGTCTGCTACTAGTAGCTCTCCAGCCTGTTCCCCATTGGCATAGTTCCACTTCTTCAACCAGGATGTCTTTGTTTTGCAGAAGCAAAATCCCAGGGATCTACTGACTCCCCATAGCAGCAACAGAAACTTTTCTTCCTCACTTGGCATTTGTTTCCTATGGAACTGCTTTCCATCCCAAAAACTGTACATACTGCCAGGTATGATACTATGGCTTTTTAGCACAAAATAAAAAAAAATCAAATAATGGAAAAATTCCGAAAATCTAAATAAAACTTCAATTGATAGTCCACACTAATACATTTTTATTTAGTAACACAAACATTTTCTTCTGAGTTAGCCTTCCACCTGCTCTACTACCGCGCCTGCTTCGTTCTCAAAGTGCTGGATATCTGTTAGTACCTAGGGTAGAAAGAGCTACGGCAGGCTGCAGAGCTTTCTCCTATAGAGCTCCTCAGC
>JABFEB020000092.1:30929709-30940690 GCA_019775895.2 Stomatorhinus ivindoensis
GATTGATTGATTGATTTATCCAGAAGGGAATTTAGGTGTCCATTAGCTTAAATACAATATACATACACATAGGCGCACAGACCTATGACATTCACGCACACAAAGGAAAATAACAGGAGAGCAGTGTGCTATACAGGCCTAAACACTTAAGTCTATCTCACTCCTTCCCTTCCATGTGATGTTGAAGAGCTGTATGGCCCTAGGGACAATGGACCTTCTGAGCCTATCTGTTCTGCATGACAGAGACAGGAGCCTATCAATGAACATACTCTTCTGTTTGGAGAAAGTGGTGTGCAGAGGGTGACGGTCATTGTCCAATACTGAGAGCAGTCTGCTCAGGGTCCTCCTATCTGCAACTGATGTCAGTGACTCCAGCTCCATGGCCCCCTCAGAGCTGCTTTTCTCACCAGCCTGTCCAGTCGTCCAGCATCCATCTTCCTAGTGCTGCCTCCCCAACATACCACAGCATAGAAAAGGACACTGGCCATGACAGACTGGTAGAACATAAGCAGGAGTTTGCTGCAGACATTGAAGGATCCCAGCTCAGGATGTAGAGCCTGCTCTGTGCTTCAGTATTGGCAGACCAGTCCAGTTTATTATCAAGGTGGATCCCCAGGTACTTGTATGCACTGACAGTCTCCACATTCACCCCGTCTATGGTGACAGGCATCAATGGGGGGGGGGGGGGCAGACCTCCTGAAGTCCTTCATTTTGCTGATGTTCAGCTGCAGTTGGTTGGTTCTACACCATCCCATAAAGTCATCCACAAGGCTCTTGTACTCAGCCTCCTGTCCATCCTTGATACAGCCTACAATTTCAGTGTCATCAGAGAACTTCTGTGTATGGCATGACTCAGAGTTGCACTTGAAGTCTGTGGTGTACAAGGTGAACAGTTCCCTGTGGTGCCCAGTGCTGCTGACGACAGCCCCAGGTGTGATGTCCCCCAGTCTTACAAACTGGGGTCGCTCAGTGAGGTAATCGGTAATCCAGGTCACCAGGTTTGGGTCCACTCTCATCTGCAGCAGTTTGTCTCTCAGCAGAAGGGTCTGAATGGTGTTAAAAGCACTGGAGAAATAAAAAAACACGATTCTCACAGCACTGCCTCCATTGTCCAAGTGAGAGTACACCCTGGGTAGCAGAGGGAGGATGGCATCCTCCGCTCCCACATTCTCCTGGTAAGCAAACTGTAGGGGGTCAAATGCAGGGGGAACCTGGAGTCTTAGGAGGAGGTGGAGCAGTAGCTACTCAAGGGTCTTCATTACGTGTGAGGTGAGGGCAACAGGCCAAAAGTCGTTGAGTTCTTTAGGGTGTTGCTTCTTGTGAACCGGCACCAGGCATGATGTTGTCTATAGTGTAGGTACCCTCCCCAGAGACAGACTCAAGTTGAAGATATGTTGAAGTGGCTCCCTCAGTTCCACAGCACAGACCTTCAGCAATCTTGCACAGATGCCATCTGGCCTAGCAGCTTTCGGTTTCTGCCTCTTCAACTCTTTCCTTACCTGGTCTACAGTAATTATGGGGCGTGAGGGAACAATTGCAGAGTATAGAAGCAGTGGTGGGGGGGGGACGGGGGAGTTTGCAGTGGAATGTCACCAGTTGGCAAAGGAGGTGTGGCTTTGATGGCTGTTCCATCAGCAGACCCATCAGCAGACACTGCCCAGCAGATCACAGGAATGTCACAGGTTGCTAACGGAGGTGTGAGAGTGAACTGACACTCCACATTTCTGCTTGTTCCCAACTCTGAGAAACTGCTGAAGTACAGTTTTCCACCCTTGTCAGGAAAGCATCTCTGCATATGCTTAATCACATTGAGTGTGTTGATTTTACAGTGTATCCTTGGAAATATAGCATAAAATGCAATGAGAAATTCCAAATAAACTTTCACATCATTGCATAACAGAGAAACATACTGATATGTCTGAGGATACAGATATTTCTCAGGGTTCTGTTTGTCTTGAAAATTCTATTTTCTAACAATGCTTCTGATTATGGCCCTATTTCCTACCCTGTAGGATTAAATTTGAATCAGAGAAGGTCTGTCAGATAGGGGTGGGGGTCCTGAATAAGCTACTCAGTAGATTACTATATATTATCATATGTATTTATGATCACAATCCACAAGATGCAGTATGTTCATTTGTTGGCATGCCGTGTTACAACTTTAAAACAATACTAAATCTTGCTTATTCATTCGCAATGTCCTTGTAAAAATGCATTCAAATATCTATGCTTCTAAGAGGTTCTTACACAGGCCTTTACCTCTAGCAGAGTGTAGCGTGTAAGTGAGGTTTTGCTAGCAGTACAATAAACAAAATAAGCCAAATGCAAAAACACACAACAAAACTCAAGGCATCATGTAGGAATATCTTATCCATCCAAGAAAGTGCTACTAATGAAAATTATTAAAGCTGATGGATTCTTAATGCAAAACTGACTTTTTATTAAGGCATTCAACTGTGAATCTTTTACTAAATTTTGGGACATTCAAAAAAAGAAAGCTAATGTTGAAGGAGGTAGAGCTGTACTCTGGCAAGGTGCGATTTAGGCATAAGGAGGTGGGGCTAGGCTCTTTTTATATTTAAACCCTGCCTTGAGGCCCTTCTCCACCATGCTGGGGTGTCTTCCTATGCCTTCTTCACAGGTTACCTTTCTGTTTTTTACCCCCCACATGAACATACAGCGACAGATGTTGCTGGGAGCTTATTGGATGGGATTTAGGCTGCGGAATATCAAGCAGGCCAACCTGCACAGGCAGCAGGGGTTGCATTGGAGCAGCTGCAGCTGGGAGGGGGGGGGGGGCTAGCAGTGGTGAGGGGCAGCATGGAGGCAGATGGGACCTCAGAACCTAGCAGAGAGGTTACTGAGGAGGAGGAGACAGTGCTGGGTGTTCCAGTAGCAGTAGGAGATGGGGAAATTCCAAGGGAATAAGAGAAGATCTATGGGGACTGGGGTAGATAAAGGGACATCTGCAGATGTTTAGGTGCTGGAAGGTGCATGGGAAGATGGGAGTTAGTATGTTGAAGATGGGTAGGACATGACAAATTATTATGGCAGGAATATAGTGAGGTGTTGCAAATAAGGTTGGGTGTTGGTGTAAGAAGTAATACAGAAGGAGAAGAGAGAAATAAACAGAATAAGGGAGGAATGGTAGAGTATAAAGCCATGCACAATGCGTGGACCAGGAGAGTAAAAGATGAAGAAACGCCTTTTAAAACAAATCTAGTAAAGAAGCCAGAGACAGGATGCATGAAGACTGGCTAAGATTTAATAATTGATACAACAAAAGAGAATTAACTAAAGAGCAGTAAAAGATGAAATATAAATGCAAATCATTAAATTTTATACCTCATTCCAAAATATATCAATGTAGTTGGCTGGTTACGTGATTCAGCTCATTCTGCCAGCTGGCACCAGGCCATATTAATCTGAATAACTGCATGAATATATCTTACTGATTTGGCATTTTGTTTTTTTCCAATTATGCTAATTGACATTTTTACATGTCATCTGCTTTCGTGTAGGTGTCTGTATGAAAGAGAGATTGCCAGGGGAATACCATCTGTTGAATGCGTTTATAGGCTTCTATAATAACATAAACATTGTTTTTGCCATCAAATCATATGAGACCCGTGTATTCATGTGTATGACAGACTGGATGAAAGTGGAAACAGAACCAGATTCCTTTCAGAAAAACAGACATGGAACGTACCATATTTAAGAGCAGACCTTCCATCTGCTTCCGATCCAAAGGGCTGGGCTGTCAAACCACTGTTTCCTGAGATAAAGTGAAAAAGTATCATTTAGAAAGATTTGGAAAAAAATATAATCATAGGAGGCCGCTCCTGTATTTGGGTGTGGCTCTGCCAGGTAGGACTCTGTGCTCACAACTAGAAGGTTGTAGGTTCAGATCCTATAACTGGCAGAGTGGTATTCCTGTCAGTTGCTTTAGCAAAGCCGTTAATCCCAGTTTCTCCAGGAACACTCACTGACCCTGCTTCCTCATTTGTATATTGCTCTGGATAAAAGTCTCTGCTAAGTAAATAAATGCTAAATATTTCAAAGCAGATTTTCCATTGGATGCTAGGATAACAGTATAACTGGTATTTCCTACCTTACTGAGCCATATATACATCACTAATCAAATTAAGGCACAGAAACGAAAACAGACACATCAGCAAGCAGACTGGTGCACTTTACCGTATTTTGCTGCAGATTTCACATCAGTCCCAATGCCAAACGGCTGTAGGTAGTATGGCAGGCCAGCATTCCCTGTGAGAGGTGAGAGAGTGAGAAAAATGCCTGCTAGTGGCTTATAAGAGACTGAAAAGATCTGGGCGAGGCTCACCATATGTGCTGGGCGATTTCCCATCAGCCCCCAAACCGATGGGCTGGCCACTGTACGGCAAACCAGTGTTACCTGTGACACAGATAGATAGATAGATAGATAGATAGATAGATAGATAGATAGATAGATAGATAGACTCTTAGCATGGGGAGGGTGGGGGTTAGGGTGGCCATGAAAGCAGGTGTCCTTGCTGTGCCTGATGGCAGCTGGTACAAATATAGCAGTACAAATATATCTAAGGATATATATTACATTATAATAGTCATAGACAAACATTACATTAAGAGCTCACCATATTTTCCAGCTGTTTGTACATCAGATACAAGTGGTTGAGCTCCATACTGCAACCCACCATTTCCTAAATGGATACAACACATTACACTGAGGGAGCCAGACTCTGTAACCACAATGCAATAAAAACACACATACACCCCTTCATTTCTATGGGAAAGACCCCAATCCCAATAATGACAGCCGTAACCCCTAGCCAACCCTAACTTTAACCGTAAGTAATCATACAAAAAAACAAAAAAATGTTTTTTGATTGCAGTCACAGATTTTTATAAAATTGAGTTTCCTCTATATGGAATACTGTCACCTTTGGGAAAGGGAATAAGAAGGATAGAAGGTGTAAGTAGCCAGATAGTTTGAAATGGACCTTATATTAATATTTTTTTGCAGAGCATTGTTGGAAAAAATGTATGGTCATCTTGCCTTTGATTTTCTGTTGATTATTTCATATGCCATTATTTGTTCCTTACTTGTTATTGAACTTAGTTTTTATACAAGAAATACTAATCTGCAGTCATATATTTTATTGTATACCTGGAGGCTCAGTTTATCCAAACATCCATCGTTATGAAAATCAATCTAGCTACAGTTAAGCTCTTGTGTTTTCACTAGTTTTGGCAACAGGGCAGAGTAACACTGTAATCAAGACAAACTAACACTATGGTCAGGACAAACTAATGCTATAATCTGGACAGAATAACACCATAAGCAGGACAGAGTAATGCTATAATCAGGATCCAGTAATGCTATAATCTGTACAAAGTAGAACACTGAAATCAGGAGAGAGTAACAGTATAACCAGGATTGAGTAACACTGTAATTAGGACAGAGTAACACCATATTCAGGACAGAGTAATGCAATACTCCAATTAAGGTTAACACTGTATTTTGGAGAGAGTAACACAGTAATCAGTAATATGCTATAATCTGTACAAAATAACACTGTAAACAGGATTGAGTAAGTCTGTGTTTAGGACAGAGTAACACCATAATCAGGACAGACTAGTACAGCAACAAAATAGCCAAAGAAGGCTTTAATTTTATGCAGATAATAAAAAAGAAAAATCAAATGATATAAACAGAAATTAAACAAACAGAAAGCAATGTAATGGTCTTTCAAATAAGTGCAGACAGCTAGTTTAAGGCATAAAATGTTAAAAAAAACAAACAACTGTCAAAGAGAACAGTATCATTTTCCACATTTGGTCATCAAAATTAGGACGTATGTGTGCCCCTTATCAGTGGTTTCATAAGCTTCCTGGTTTGCCATTCATATTCACACAGCCCTTGCTCTCTCTTAAAGGAGGGTGGCCACATGAATCATACATAGCAGTAGGAGAATTCTATTGTATTTCTCTTAAAATTGTCTCTTAAGAAGTGAACAACAAAAGTGGGTTTATTATGATATTCTCTCAATATTCTTCCATCAGCCAACTGGAGATAATACGGTAATATGAGACTCTTAGGTATCTTTATTTTATTCTATCAGTAGTTCTATCTAGTTTAGCTAGCTCTGGTTTTGGACAGATGGTGGCCTTTTATTAGTTTTCTGCTGGCCCTCTCTGCCTTCCAGAGCAGGTGAGGAGTCGCACACTTTGATGTCAGCAGCAGATATGGGAGAGTGCCTGCACAAGTCTGCCCTTAGAGTACCAAAATATTGCTACTGAGAGGCGTCCAAAGGTGGACAACGATAGAACAGGGAGAACAGCAAGGAGAGAGAGGAGCTGCTAAGAGAAACTTCAGAGGAAGTTAGGAGAAGTCAAAGGAGCAGGAACCCTCCTAGCCTGAAGACAACTAAGGAGAGACATGTGGTCCTTACCGTCCAGGCCAGCAGGAATAATGGGGGCGCCATTGTAAAGAAGCTGGCTGCCACCCACTAAGAAAGGAAAAGAAATATAACAATGAGATCATATTTAATGCATACTGCATATTCTCTTCATCACAATAGTGTAAATCTACTCTTGATTTTCTCTTCATTTATATATATATATTTTGAAAACAAATAAGTAAGCACTGTGTGTAGCCTCAAAAATGTACATCCATTATTTTATACAGATGGACTGCAAGAATGTAAGTTAAACTGAATTATAGAATCTGCGGAGCAAATGACAATAAGGAGAATAAAATAAGGGCTTTACCGTATTTGCCCGTTGTAGTTTCTGTTCCTAGTTCAGCACTGAGTCCACCTGCAATTAAACATATATGATTTACCAGGTCTTCTACACAAAGAAAATCAGTCACAACATGTAAAACCTGAAATGCCTTTTCATTTTCTGTTTTATCTCAATGCAAGTAATTCATCATTTTCTCAAAATGAGGATAAATAGATATTAGGGCTGCAGCAACTACATTTTCCTGGGTATGACATTAAATTGCATCCGGCCCTGCAAGCAGTCCTCCAACTCGGTGACGGGATTGCAACTCCAGTCAGCGTAAAAACTTTACATAGCTCCGACAAAGCAGACAGGACTCTTTCCTGCTCTCCGTGGGAGCAGCTCTACTGCAGCTACCCACAGGAAGGCGGATTGGTTCCTCCCAATGGTGTTTGATATTATGATATCACCCTTTCAATAACCATATTCTGAGACTCAGGCTAAGGCACTGTCTGGATTATGTAACCATTGTCTCAAAGTATGTTCCAACTGTGGTTCGAGGGACATTTTATTCTGAACTTTGCTTGGTGGCTGATGGGTACCAATAAGGTGACGCTCCTCTGGTCATGGGTGACTAGTGTGACTACCAGCACTGACAGGGCTGGCTATGAGGATTGTGTTGGTCCCCATATGTTTGACCACTGTGGTGAAAGTGGCTCCATGTTACTTAAATTTACAAAAGGTCAGGGGCTGTGGGTCACTGGTTGCTGGATCCTGGTTCCAGAACCATAAGCTGCATCATTGGACTTGGTACTCCAATACTGGTGGTGTAGTGAAGGAGATCGATCATATTCTCATGGGCAGATGCTGGAGGCTCCTACAGAACTATAGGGTCTACAGAAGTGTCTAATTTCTGAATTCTGACCACAGACCTGTGGTTGCTACTCTTAATATTTAGCTTAGGTCAGCACATCACTAAGAGAATGAGGCTGGACATGGCCAAATTCCAAGATCAGGCGATTTCTAAAGAATACGCACACAACTTGTGTGAAGAATTTGCAGACTTGGATGCAACCTCCAATTCTAATGTGATGTCGGAGACCTTCCGTGACAAGACCCTGATGGCTGATGAGGGTTGTGTTAGTATTGCCGGTTTTTGCAGAAGGAGGTGTTTCATCTCGCAGGGTATTATTAAGAGAAGTCAGATTGCACAGGTTGAAGGCAATTCCGGTCTGTAACAGTATCTGAGAAGTATGGGAGCTGAGTGCAGATAAGGAGACAGTTGTTAGAAGAATCTGTGAGCAAATGACATACCATCTATGGTCTTGTAATCCAAGTCCTGCTTACAGTGGAATCAAAACATTATGCACATCCAAATCTGTTCCTCACACAGTCAGGGAGGGTGATGGAGCAGTCCTTATGGATGACACTGCAGTTGTGAACCATTGGGCTGGCTCCTTTGAGCAGCTGTTTAAAGTTGATCCTCTAGCTAGGATGTTGGACATCTCTGGGTCCACAGTTCTAGAGACTGGTCCTCAGATGTGAGCCACCCAAACTCACTGACATTGCACAGGTAGTGAACCAACTTGGGGTTGCGAAGGTTAGACGTTTTGTTAGTATCCGGACTTCTCCAGGCTGGTGATAAGACTGTCCTCCTGGAATTTTGCTTATATTTGGGAGACAGATGTAATCCCAACTGACTGGAAAATGGAACTTCTTGTCCCTATATGGAAAGTGAAGGGTGATCACCTGGCTTACATGGACTGGGTGTTGGTCAGTTGTCGGGTCCAGCCGTTGTGGGGTTTATGACGGTGAAGAAAGATTCACTGATCTTAATTTTTCCAACAATGCTGTAATCTTCATGATGTCAATGGAGGCTCTAATTGTGGCTAGGAGTCTGAGTGTCTAGGCTTGTGAGCATCCTGGATAAAAACCAAGATCCAGGCCTTTAATGAGCCTTCAGTTTGTGTTGAACTAGTGGTTGCTCAGGAAGTTCTGAATGAGGCACATTACCTGTGAGAGCATCGGTTACAGCACTGCAGCCGTGTTCTCTGAGGGTGATCTCAGCTGGAGTTTCCTCAATTCTGAGAACTCCAGCGGCTGGACCAGGCCAAGGGGACGCCCATGTAACACTTGGCTGTAGTAGATAGATGGCCATTTCCGGAGGGTGGGACTGGACCGTGTGTCGGCTTAGGGTGGGGGGCGTGGGGGGGTTGACAACTTGGATCCCATGGTAATTCATTATGTAGTGTGTATGGCAACATGAGTACCAGTGCATGATCCCCAACCTGAACCAACCCAACCTAATTACATTTTTGTGGTGTGCAGCATAAATTGCATATAAAGACATCAACACAATTCAATGTTAACATCGGTGTTCTATACCTCCAGATCAGCAGAGGCAGACTTATTGTAACAAACAGTTTTAAAGTTACTAGGCTTAGGTATTATTACAATAAAACATAACACCACGGTATTTGGAAATCTTGGCAACAAAATTAGTGACATCCCCCCCCCCCCCTCCAGTATTTTTTATTGCCAAGATCCATGAGCTGGAACAGCTTTGCTTTTGAAAATACCTTCAAAATGCTGTATGCCACAGTATAAAGTACAGTCATTACCAAGCTAAATGTGGCAAAGACATAATAAAGTACAGTCATTACCAAGGTAAATGTGGCAGAGACAGCAGAGCTTTGTTTATGTGCCATTTTGTCACTCTAAGACATGGGTGTCAAACTGAACAGACAGGAAGTAGTGGGTAGTTATTAGAGGCACAATGTCACTGTGGGCCTAAGTTCATAGTGGGGTATCGCAGGGTTCAATTTTAGGACCACTATTGTTCCTAATTTACGTAATGTACACAGCACAGTGGCTACAACAGGATGTTGATTTAATTAGTGACTAGGCTGATACCTGGCAGACGAAATTTAACATAGATAAATGTAAGGAAATCCATGCAGGGAGCAGAAATATAAAGTATTTTTTATAAAAAGATATTTTATGGGTTCCATTGAAATAAAGGTAGCTGATTATGAGAAACACCTTGGTATGTATGTTGATGTTTCCATGCCCCATTCTCGCCAGTGTGAGGAAGCAAGCTAAATCTGTTCAGCCTCGCACAAAGGAGATTAAGGGGGGACATGATCCAGGTATATAAGATTGTAACAGTTCTGGATGCTGTTCAGCCAAATGGCTATTTCAATATTAGTTTAAATACTAGAAATCGTGGCCATAAGTGGAAATTAGCGGGAGAACATTTTAAACTGAATTTGAGAAAACACATCGTGTACTTAGGATATGGAATAGTCTACCTGCTAGTCTACTGCAAGCTAAAACCCTGGGTTCCAATAAATCAGAGCTAGATAAGATTTTAACAACTCTGGGCTATTAGTTAAGTTCTCCCCAAACGACCCTGATAACGGCCACCTCTCATTTGTAGATTTTTTATGTTCTTATAAAGATCCACAGGACACATTCAGCCCATGCAATAACATCTTGTGTCTATCAGAACTGGCCCAGCAGAAAACAGCACACATAATTGGCACTTCAAATCACAGACTGCACAGCACTAGTTGGCACATTGGCATGTTAAGGTAGGGTTCCATGATATCACATTGCGATGTGCTCGTGAGTATATGGCACAGGCACAATAATCACCAGGGCTTTAGTTGACAGGTGAAACATTACCGTATTTTTACGCATATAACGCACACACGTGTATAACGCGCCCACGCGTATAGCGCGCGGGAAGAAAGGAATTATGTTTAAAAAATTCTGCATAGCACGCCCATGCGTATACCGCGCATGCTGCCCATTGAGCTGAAAACTCCTCCCGTCACCACCAGACAAATTTTGCATAACGCGCACACGGAGATACCGTGCGGGAGGGTTGCGCGGTTTGTAAAAACACGTATACCGCGCGCGTTATATGCGTAAAAATATGGTAGTCTGTGCACCGACGTCTCGGAATTATATGGAAGTTAACTTAGGCCCATGATTTTGTAAGCAGATTATTATTAGCACCTAACAAATTAGTAATCTATAGAAATTTGGCACATCCTTATGTTTAATAAATGTGTGGGACTTTAACAGTGCCACTATCCTTGGTCAGCTGGCTGGCATGAGATATTTTGATTCAATTATGTATTTACTGTTGTAACTCATGTTTACCTAGCGAACTGCTGTAATATAAACATCAACAAACATGAATGCTGCATCATTGGAATTTATGATTATTCCTGTCATGATCCAC
>JABFEB020000092.1:30940865-30953214 GCA_019775895.2 Stomatorhinus ivindoensis
TTACAGCCTCATGTGCCACGCCCCCTCGATACCTCGTGTCTCTGCCCTAATGGATTCCAGCTGTCGTCAATTGTGGTAATCTGTTTTTGGATTCGTTTGTGTCAGCTTTCAGTATTTAGTCTGTGTCCCTGCACTCAGTGTTAGATCTGTCATTGTGATGTCCTGTGGCATTCCTCCCGTTTGTTTCCAAATAAACCCTGTATTTTGGATAATCCTGCCTCTCGGCCTGCATCCAGGCATGCTGCGCACCCTGCACGTGACAATTCCCTTCAACTGAAGGATTTTTTTTTCTATATATCTTTATGGCATACAGTTTCTATGTCCAATGTCATACAGAATGTTTTTATTATAAAACTTTTTTTTCAGTTATTGATTGATCAATGCCCCCCAGGGGTGGGGGATGGTTCAGACAGTTCATAATTAGTTTAGTTAAGGCAAAACAATTGAATTGGCAGTGAATATTAGGTTAGAAATTATGGCACTTCCAGTATAAACTACACCCACTTGCAGCCTCCTGTTTGACAGAGACACAGATATAGATAATGACTTGGCCGGGCAACTCACTCACTGCTTATCCAGGTCAGGTTCATAGGAACCTTTATCCTCCCATCATACCACCTCAGTTAGAGACTCTCTCTCTCTCACCGTATTCAGCCAGTCCTGGGTCGGCTCCAATCCCCGCTGGCTGGATGGGTTGCCCTGCGTAGGGCAGTTGCCCTGCTCCGTAAGCACCCGCCTTGCTCTCAGGTCCCAACCCAGCCGAAACCACTGGCTGACCACGGTAGGGTAACTGGACAGGAGTTGCAGCTGCAGCAGCACTGTTAGCAGTGCCCTCTGGAGGCACAGAGACAACACTGCGTGAAAGACTAAGACATGCAAAGATATTAATGATATCCAAAAGTTGTCTGGTAACCCTAATGCATTCAGAACATTCTTTCCCTATTCATTGTCTTTCTTTTGTTCTCTCTCTTGCAGTTTCAGGTCCTCTCTCACCATAGCTGGCGGACTTACCCTCTCTTCCAAGAACACTAGCTCCAAGACTCTGGCCATCATAGGCACTGCTCCCCAGACCTACATGACACCAGAAAACATAATGCCCACATTTATTTATGATATCTAGTCTTGCACCTGGCACAGAATCAGCCATAAGAAAAGCCATTCGCAGACAGTGCAGAAGAGAGCACATTATATGATTTATAATCAAACTGAATTACCTGCTCCCTTGTCTGCTTTAGCCCCCAGGACATTGAGGTCAACTGGCAGACTAGGATAGCCTGTCCCTACAGCATTTAAAGCACAAAATTACTGTTATGCACTGAAATTGTAATTATTACCATAATTGTTATGTATTGTAATTACTTTTCAGAATTCAGTCTGGAAGAACACATTGTATCATTCAGTTACCTGCTCCTTTTCCAGCTTTAGCCCCTAGTGCAGCAAGGTCAGTGGGCACACTAGGATAGCCTGGAAAAACATTACACTTTGGAATCAGAATTATCAATAGACCTGGGAGTACAAGTAAAAAGATATTTGATTGATTGAAGTAATAGGTAATGACAATCGAGTAGTTACTCATACCATGGCTGACACCATCACCATAGCCTGTGGGCAAGAGAAAGTGATAATTTTATTCTGAGATAAGAAGGAAATGGGTATTCCGTACCTAAATCAGCCTCTCTCTGAACACACAATCTTTAAAGTCATTAAACATACTTCCTGTCCTTATATTAGACATTAGACATTAGTGTATTATTGTATTATATGACTATTTAATTATTAAATCATTTCACATTAACCTTTTAACAAAAACACACAGATACACACAGTAATGCTGAAATACCTGCAGATTTAGCTTTACTTCCTAAGTCAGCTTGACCTTAAACACAAAGAATTAAAAAGGAATATTTTGGTTTTTGCAAAACAATACTGCAACATAGAACAAAAATTTTGTACATTTTCTATTAATATAAAAGACAATTGCCCAATATTAATGTATCATAGTGTAGTTAGTGGTTCAGATTCAATTAGTTGCTGCTGGCCTACTATATGCAGATGTTTATACTTTGCAATGCCGGTGAAAATCCCACATAGATCTTTTCAATTAACCAGAAGGTGTGGGCACTCAGCATTCCCATATATATATTTTACATTAACTGAAAGGTGTTGGGTGCTCACCATTCCCATAGCCAGTACCTGGACCCATGCCAAGGTAAGCACCTTGTCCTTTTCCATAACCTGCAATGGTACCTGGAGGGATGTCAGAGAATCACAGAAGGGAGAATGGGGCACATTATACAGAGGATTGGTCATGGACATGGTTTATTTAGATCTGTGTAGCTGGACTTAAATGCTGCAAATCACCCTGAAGTGAGCTGTCAGTTTGCCTACATGTAAGAAGAATGATAACAAAGGGTAAAATGGTGACACTTCTGGGGCTGGGGGTATGATCCTTAAATGCTTCTATTACATGCAGTAGGATGTTTTAATTGTCAGCACCCAGAATTTTGGTATTGGGATCAGCATCGCAATTCCTACCTTGATATTACTTAATATTGTATTGATAAGAAAATGAGTGGTATGACCCATCCCTAGCAGTGGCCCTTGGCTTTGTGGTATTGACAGAATTTGGCCCTTGGGGAAAACTAATTGGAGAATCCTGGTATAGCAGCATGCCTGGGGAAATCCACCTTGAGCAAGAGCTGCACAAGAGATAAGACCGAATACATTGCTGAACCTTTATTCTAATGTGATCTTTCTGTTGGCTGCACTCTAGTATGTTTGATAAGGGCAATCTATAAATCTGAGTTCTTGTGTATAGAGTACAAGCAAACAGATTATTGTTAGTTAGATGCAGGTATTTCAAAAACAATGCATATACAAGTATTTCACTGAGCAGCACTGATAGATATTAAGTGAATTAAAAGATTCTCTACTATTCTTCTCTTATTAGCTTTTATGCAGCTATGGAGGGAAATGTACAGAAGCATAAAAAGTACAAAAAAATGTCTATAGAAAGCATAATTCCAGGACTGACGAGATATAAGTATGGATAGTTAGATTAATTGCCCTTATGTGTAGGAAGTACCCCAATAGAAGGAACACTGCATTTATTAAATATTGACATCAAAAGCTTCAATAGCTCTTGAGCTTCAATTAACTGAAGTAATTCTTTATTCTGTAATTCTGATATTATCCCACTGATAACTTCTCTTTTCTCTGCTTCATATTCAGGGGCTAATTTACAAATATGACACAAACTTTAATCAGAATGATGACTATAACGCCAGTTCACTGCTGTCTTTACCTGCTCCATAACCATTGCCAAGTGCCATGCCAAGGTAGCTCCCTGTTCCAGGACCGTATCCTGCAGTGAACACAATCAATACAATGCTGAGTGAATTTAATGTTTGTTTTGCATGTAAGCTCTGTTCAAGATATGTGGCAAGCTAGGTGACTAGCTAACTATGAACAGAGTCATTGTCTTAGATGTAGAAATGGTGCCTGCATCTTCATCATCACTCAACACAAAAGACAAATGAAACAAAGGGTCAGTGAAACGCAGATTAACACACACCAAGTAACATGAGACAACAGCCTATACATTTTTAAGAGGGACAGAATGACAAAAAGAAATTAGTTGGTTCAGACGCCAGAACTTTCTAGGACTTAGGAATACAAATGTGCCTGAGACAGACGAATCAGCCATGATATGGAGCACCGATTCAAAGAAATGTGGAGCTTAACCTTGTCGGACTCCTTCAACCCCGTTTAAGTGGAGATCAAGCACTCTGGGGATTAAGTGCTAACGTGACACATTATTAGTACTAATATCAATTTTAAATTGTCATTCTTGTGGCACTGTAGCACTGCAGTAATCTATCTGCAGCGATGTGTCCAGTTCCCAAAGAGTAGAAGCTTAAAGTGAATGTGGAGTTTGAGAAAACAATATTCCACCACTTTAGAGAGCTATAATAATCAAAATACCAGTAACAGTGTTACAACTGGAACCATATGCACCTGCTGTGGAGAAATCATCATTAAGAATAATCATCATTTATATATAGAATTATTATGTTAATTATTACATCATTAATTATTACGTCATTAAACAGACAAAGCTCAGCACAACTCAACTATATGCGAGGACTTGGAATATGAAATAAAGTACTTTTTATAATAATAATCATCATCTTCGTCACTACATTAATCCCTGTGGGGAAACTTTATTTTTATTCCTCCCTCAGCTTGCTCTTCGTAAGCAAGCTGTCTGTGAAGGGCAGCCACTCATTGCAGCACCAAGGGAGCTGGGGGTTAAGGGCCTTGCTCAAGGACCTGCAGACATGCTGAGGCTGGGTTTGAACTGGCAACCTTGTGGTTACAAGCAGTAATTAAAGTGATTAGGACCCTTATTTTCGATTCCTAGAGAAAAATACTGGATTTGAAGTTTACCCACTTTTACTGGTTTGGTCTCCTGTTACCGCATGATTATTGTCTGGTGCACAATTCACCAAGAGCTTCTTTACAAGCAGAGATAATTTACATGGACAATAACAAAACAATTCAAGAAGCCACAGAGAACACATAAAATAAAACAGGAGACAGAATAGAACTGTTCTGCCTTTCCATTATATCTGCCAGTTACAGCATCTGCTGATATAACAATTCAATTACAGTATTAAAACACCATAGGAAATTGAAGTTTCATGCCACTAAAACTAAAACACTGGCCAAACTCTGTTAGCTTGTGTATATTTCAAAAATCAATTAATATTCTAAATGTTAATGACATTGCTGCTAATTATAGCAATGTCAAAAATCCAGGTTGTAGAGCAAGTTAAAATGACTTTTTCAGTACACCTTTGACAATTATCATTACAACTCACCACAGGCTAAAATTTTAACCAACTAGATTTTGTGACATCGGGAGAAAATCGCATTGGCATTTAGTTCTGCTGTAAAAGCCATACTCATTTCCACACTGACCAACTTGTACAATTTCTAGAAGTACTGAATGGATCACCTGGAAATGTGAAAGTGAATGTGTTTATACCTGAATACTACGAGTCCTTGTCATAATATGTAGGTCTTAAAGTATACCCATTCATTTATCGCACATTCCATTTATATGACAATTTACAGAATCTTCCCCCATTTATTAGGTGGTTACCTTTTGGTTATTTGTTAAATTAAATGTAACTGCAAAGCTAAAAGCTGAAGCTAAAATCTCTGTAATTGTGCAAAATCTGCCTCCCAATCCCTTTGTGTTATTCAGCTATACCTAGCTCTTGTTTAAACACATCTTCAATTAATTCTATGGTGGAAATTGGGTGTTATGGTCATCTAAAACTTAATACTCTACTTGGTAACAGTATATGTATATATCTCTGAGCTGATATCTTCATAATAATGTATAATATGTCTTCCATCCCAAATTTCTCTTCCTGCACTTAAATGGGCAAAAACTACATGCTGTGATCATTTAGTTACCATTCACATATTTATGTTTTTTATGATTTTCCCTTTTTATTTAAATGAGGTTTACATTACATTTTGCTTTATATTACACTGCAACCCCAAAACACCACAAATTCCAAAATATCATCCTAATCTAAATTGCTGCCAACCCAAGAATTAAGACACATCAATTAGCTTTTTCAGAATTTCAGTATTTCCTCATTGTGTTGTTGTGTTTGACTAACTAGAGACACACACCTTTGTTTATCAAACTATTAATCATGACTTTTGATTTTTAAAAATAAGTGAGTCCACCACAATTTAAGTTACTCAGAGGATACTGCAATCTGAAAATATGAGACAAATCTCATCCCATATTGGCTTTACCTGACACAGCCTTTTATTTTTTATTTTGCGTAACATTTATTTATTGCATAATTTATGACAGGTGCAAACTCAAATCCTCACGTTTACGAAGACACTTAACTACATGACTACACGGCCATGTTCCTTTTGCACAATAAAAAGCTGAACAAAAATGAATGTTCTTGTTTACAGTATATACATTGGATTAGCTAAAATCCACAAGAACAATTTACAAGTTAAATATTTTTACTCTTGGCTCTTTCACTTAGAGCACATGTGTCAAAGTCAAGGGCCGCGGGCAAAATCCGGCTCGGTGTACAATTATACTTGGCCCGCAAGATAATTTTATTCTATTTTATATCTTTTTTTTTATTACATTGCATTGCCTGTAAACCCGTGTGTCTTATTTATGGAGCTAATGTGGCTGAGAGACAATCTCCACAATACAGAACCTTACCCCAAACATAAACAAATGGCAGAATGGCATAAGAGCAAAGAAAATTAAATGTTTTGATTTGTTATTATTTTAACTTTCACTTAAAAGCATAATTTTTTAAATATTTTTAGGTTTTTTGCAGCAAATTCATATTTTGAATTTGCATAATATTAACAGGAGATATTTTTATGGAGATTCATATTCAAATGTTCAAAAAACATCTAGTTTTAGTCTATTCAATAAATGTCTATCCTGTTCAGCCCAGGACATAAAGTGTGCTTTGAGTTTTGGCACTTGTGCGATTGAGTTGAAATACCCCTGACCTAGAGTATACCAATTCCTTGCCCTCAAAACAAAAAGGGATATTAGCACATGTCACGCCCTTGGGGGCGTAACCGGGCAGGTGCACAGAAGAACTAATGGACAGATCACCTAATATAAACCTGACAACGAAGCAGAATGGATACAAAGTATTGCGCTCATTACTATGACCTCTACTGAGCATTCTCTTGTATCTCGTCTACCCGCTTGCCCGCACCCTTTCCGTCTGCCTCCCGTGCCTTCCCTGATTCTCTCCATTACCTCCCCAGCCCAGATCCCGTCCTTGATCTACTTCCCCCGCCTGCCCCAGCTGTTGTCGTCTCCCCATCCCTCTTGTATTCGTGTCTTGTCTCTATTCGTAGGACTGACCACCCCGGCTACTGAACCTCGGACCTCTTCTCGACCACGATTCTCACCTGCCCCTGTTGGACCTCATCATCTCCAGATCACCCCACAGAGAAGCCCTTTCATCCCGGAGTGGAAGTCCCTCTTTCCCCACCAGGGGGCTACTTCCCTCTCACCATACCACATCGACTCAATACAGTCCTGTCTTTTACCTGCATCTCTGGATCCGACTGCCTTTGTCTGAACAAACGTGACAGCACACAAGTGATTTTTTCTTGCCTGACGGCTAATGGTTAATTGCTGCCCTTTTCAGGCGCACACACACACACACACACACACACACACACAGTTGAGAGTGAAGCTTGGGGTCCCAGTGCAAGGTAAAGCTATTAATCCGGCGACCCTGGAGTATTATGACTGATAAATTTTGCTGAATCAAAATATTGCAGTCCAAAGAAAATATTATTACAAGCCTGTCTTTCCTCACAGCTCCAAAAGAAATAAACTATTCAATTAAATTGTCCCACAATAAATTTTGCCAAGTTCCCCAAGATGTGTTTCCTGCCAACCAGCTACCAGACTATGACCAATAAAAAATTTTAAAATGGGGGATGCTGGCAAAAATAAAAAATGATAATGGAAAATTGAAAATGATCCTGCTCTGCAGTTTTATTATTACTGACCTGCACAATGTTCCTGTGAAGCAAACATAATGATCCATAGAATAATTTTAGATGACAGATGGCTGCATTCACAAGATTATGACTAGCAATTACGTTTCTCAGCTGCCCTCTAGTTTGCATTTCTGATTTTACTGCCCTTTGCTGTTGCAGTTACAACATAATTTGAAACTGACCAAATGTTACTTTTTAGCTATAGATTTTCATCCATAAAATGTTATTGCTGTGGTAATACAGTAAGATCCTTCAAGTTCAAGTAGAGTAAGAATAAACAATAACAGAGTGATTGATCCTATTCAGAAGGATAAACCTCTAACCATGTCATTCTTGCCTTTGCTGCCACTAAGCACCATTGCTTCAATTTTGGTGCAGTTTGTTTCAAAATTCGAACCAGTCCAGATATTCACTCATACGTGCAATATTTGGAAATGATCGGGCAAATAATTTTTGAGTTATCATGATGACAAGATCAAATGTCTGAGCTGACCTTTTCTTTGCTATCACTTTATGCTGCTGCTTCAGTTTTGATGCAGTTTGTCTCGAAATGTAATCATTTCAGGATATTTAACCTTTCAACATCTCTGCAAAGGCTTAACCAAATCTGGCAAATACACTCACACAAAGCCTGTGCATTTGAAAAAGTTCCGTCACACAGTTTTTGAGTTATCGCCTTGCATACTAAAATGTCTCTGGTAGTGGTGGAGATGGACTTATGCTAAAACCATATGTTATTGACTGAAGTTTATAGTATATAGCTAGCTTTCTAAATGTGGATACAAAGGCAACGATTCCTGAGAAAGCATCTAGCAATAAAATGACTTAGACAATAGAAACCTAGCAACAGACTTTTAAAGATGTTACTCAACCGATGAAGCCATTCAACTGGTGGAAATTATATGATTAGAAGGAGTAACCATTTAAGAGTAACACTTCTCTAGTGTGAAGTTCAAAGAGACTGATGTACAATCAGTTTCACTTAAGTTTCTTATGGTGCATGTTTATTACTCCTGTATTAAAGGGTGGATAATCAAACTGACTCTCTCACCGCAGAACCTTATCTACACCTACAAGTTAATATAGAGATTACAAGTACAGAGAAGGCTAATATATTAAGTAACAATAGTATGATAAAATAACAACAAATGGGACATCGAATTAAGACACTAACACATGGATTAGGACACAAGTTAGAAGAAAAGAACAAACAAATAACAATGTAGGAGTGGAGGTTTACCGATAGTAGTCACTTGTCCTTCTGGTAATATTGGCCCAGTCCTTCTAGCCTCCTGGGCCACTCCTTTTGAACCCTGATCCTCAGGTACCACAGCCATTCCCTTTCCAGCAGCCAGACCAGCTCCACTGCCTTTAGTGCCCTGTACTTCAGGCACTTCAGTAGTCACACCTATGATATTCTGTGCTTCAGGACCCATAAGACCTTTCATGTCCGGTTCCGGAGGCATGATGGCCATATTTTTATAGCTCTTCCCAGTGGGCATGCCTGTTCCTAAGCCCTTAGTGCTCTGGGCTTCAGGCACTGCAGGAGACACACCTTTAGTACTTTGTCCTTGAGGACCCGAAGAGACCAGACCCTGAGTGCCCTGTTCTGGAGTCATGATGGCCACATTTTTGTAGCTCTTCCCAGTGGGCATGCCCATTCCTAAGCCCTTAGTGCTCTGGGCTTTAGGCATTTCAGGAGACACACTTTTAGTACTTTGTCTTTGAAGACCCAAAGAGACCAGACCCTTAGTGCCCTGCACCTGAGGCAACGTTGCCATATTTTTGTAGCTCTTTCCAGTGGCCATGCCCATTCCCAAGCCCTTAGTGACCCGTCCTTTAGACCCAAAACCTCCAACATGATAACCTGGGAACCATAAAACAATCAAGTGACAAACAATCCCAGTGAGGCAGGTCTACACAAAAAAATCCTGTTGAGTAACTAAAAATGAATGCCAACATACTGAAGAATAAACAGACAATGAATATAAGATGATTCCTATGAACTAAATATAGAGTGAACAAGAATATTTAAACAATGAAGTAGATGTGGTCATTCATTTGGACATAAACCAAGTAGAAGATCAAATCCAGTAATTTCATAAAGGTAAACTGTTGTACACCATTATGAACTGACAAACAGCTACTAAGATATTCATAAGATTTTCATATGAAACATTTATGATTTACCTGTATTTGCTGTTTCAGGCACCTCTCCATTGGGTACACCAGCTTTCACGCCATAACCTAGTAATCAGATAAGCAGCATCATTCACTGGTTCTTTCTATTCTTCTTATTATATTAGATCCTAAGAAACATGTTACAAATAATGAGTTATGGTACAGACATGGTGATGCAACTATTCAAGCACACTCTCTCTGTATTACAGGACACCAAATGTCCTTTGACAAGATAATAAATGCTGCTTGATCATTATGTGCTGATATTTATTACTTATTCGATGAAGTTCACTGGTAAGCGAAAGCTAAAATAACATAAAACAAATTACACGCAATGAAGATTTTATACCATTTCATTCTCATGGAGAAACCTGTATCATTTTTATGACTTCACACTGTTAATGATAGATAGATAGATAGATAGATAGATAGATAGATAGATAGATGATAGATAGATAGATACCCCAATTTAATTATTCATTAAGACTCAATTTATTTGAATCAAGTAATTTATTCAATAGCAGTTGATATCAGCTCAAGAAAAGGGTGCCAATGGCCAATCACATCAGTCCTCAAAAATCAGTTAAACGCTGAAGATTGCTTCACCATTGGTTATCCTACCTGGTTTGGATGTTTTAGCTCCAATATTGTGATATCCAGCAACACCTCCATAACCTAAAGAACACAGAGCAATGATTGGTGTACATTATTTCTTAATGCTTATTAATAAAATGGCCATTGTTTCTAGATTTACTCCTTGTGTCTTTTCAATTTCAGTACTATCAGGTCAAAGCTACTGGTTCTGCCACTTTTGCAGGAGATCCACGTTTTTCTACAAACTCTTTTAATGCCACATCAGCCATCTGTAATCCTGATTCACTTTGATGAAAATATACATTGAATTAGCCTTTCCAGTACCTGCTTGCCAAATTGACAGCAATGTGTTTGTACCTGGTCTGGCCACCTTGAGCCCTCCTTTATTAGGATATCCAGCAGCACCACCATAACCTACAAACAACAGGGATTCATAAACTGGTTAAATCCACTGCAACATGTCACAAACATTCTATTAGCATATGCCAAAATCTTAACAAAAATCTTAACAAAGAGGCCTCAAAATATTATTTCTAAATTATTTATAGCAACTTTACTTTAGTTACAAAACATATTTCCAATTTTTGAGCCATAAGTACTAAAATTTCTAACGATCATGCCAAACTTCCACTACTACAGTATGTTGCCCTTTGATGTTCTGCACGATGGAAACAAAATATGTCAGTGGAAAAGAACACTGTTACAAACAGAATCACACCATTTTTATTTCATGCACTTAAAACTGACACTCAGCGTGGTAAATGGGCTTTGCCTGTGTTTTAGGGCTGCATGGGATAGCAGTCCATTGTAGGGTGCACAGTCACCTTTATGGGCAAGTTATAAACAGCAATCTATTCTCCCCAAGACAAGCATATGAGTATAACTGAACTACACCATTGAGTGTGGGCTATTACCTGTGGGTTTTACCCCCTGTCCACTGGGGACACCCGCTACAGCACCAT
This sequence comes from Stomatorhinus ivindoensis, assembly GCA_019775895.2. Classification (NCBI taxonomy): domain Eukaryota; kingdom Metazoa; phylum Chordata; class Actinopteri; order Osteoglossiformes; family Mormyridae; genus Stomatorhinus; species Stomatorhinus ivindoensis. The sequence continues at coordinate 30,952,199 of JABFEB020000092.1, forward strand.
AACCTGAGGACGATATGAATGTCAGTGCATATAAAGTAACAGGCTCCACTGTGTCTTACTGTGTATTAATGACTTATTAATGAAACTACCACCAGAACATGAAATAAAATTAGCAAGTCTTTTGTATCCTCACAGAGTAAACAAATTTCCTTAGTGTACATAAACCTTCATCTTCTATTATCTTTACTCTTCTAAAGAACACATTTTTATTACTCCTTCGCTTTCTGTTGCAAACAGCTAATATAACCTAAAATATGCATTGTTATTAATCTACCATGCTGGAAATTGATATGACTCATAAATTAACTCATTAACTCATAACTCTTAGAGGGGCAGTTCACCCCAAAACTGAAAAGGGGATATTCTAGAGGGGCTTTAGGGCTATCTATTCCTCTTGGTCTTTCTGCTGTTACCTGCCTGGTTTTGTTTTGGGCTTCTTTGTGTGTATTGGGAGTTAATGACATTCTTTCTGTGGCGATTAAAGTACCAGAAAAGTACATTTGAAAAATAACAATAATCCACATACTTTGCTAAAATTTGTAGTGAGCAGTTTAATGTAGTAACTATTTTTTTCTACTGAACTCCACACACCAATCATATCATTGTGCAGAAGATATTGCTGGGGTGACCATGCTTGCATATTCTGCACAATGGTGTGTGAAGTTCGGTAGAAAGAAATACCGAAGTTCCTAGATTAAACTGCTCACTACAAAATCTGTGGATTATCTTGAGTAAATAGGTCATAATTTCTGATAAGAGACATTGATATTGAATGAGCCCCAAATTCAATTTGAGGCTAACAAAGTAAAAATTGCTACATTGCAAATAAAATAACTTCAGGAGCAAATATACATATACATGTTAATGATCCATGTCAATAAAGGGATGAATAAACTAAAACGGATTCAGTAAAGTCTGCAAAGTTTGGATTTACAGTTTTGAAAAAGTTACACAAAATCTACAATGAACTGCACACAATGAATTCATACAGATATAAAAGAATGTTGTTCTATAAA
>JABFEB020000092.1:30969143-30990441 GCA_019775895.2 Stomatorhinus ivindoensis
ATAAAACCTTTATAATATTTTAAAATGGCCTACACTGTTTGAAACACACACACATTAGTATTGAGAAAATTTGAAATTATAGAGTTGAGAAAAAAATATTATATTATTTATATTATAGGTCATCCTTAAGCATCCTCTAGCCAACTCCTTGCCAAACATACAAAAAAAACATAAAACCAGGGAAATGAGGCATTCCAAAAGTGACAGGTGTGTTATAAGGTGCGCTGTCAAGCGTGCTCTTAGGTGTGCTGTCAGGCATCTTTGCAGGTGTGCTGTCAGGCATCGGGCTATCAGGTATGTATTCCAACGTTTTGTCAGGCATGCTGTCAGGTGTGTTGTCAGGCATGTTTTCTGGTGTGTTGTCAAGCATGCTGTCAGGCGTGTCCTCAGGTGTGCTGTCAGGTGTGTTTTCAGGCGTGTTTCTTACAGTCTCCTTCTTTTACAGTATTTGGGTACCTTGCATGTTTGACAGAGGCTCCGTGGCTGGCATCTGCTGGCATGATAACTGTAGGGCATGGGGCCATTGATTTGAGCTTCATTCACAAAGCATCCAGCCATGAGGCTGGCCAGACAGGATATTAGTGTGTTGCGTGGTGAAGCGCAACAAAGGATGGGGTGGAGAACACAGGCCTAAAGTTCCATAAGGAAGGTAAGCAAAGTCTTATTCAATACACATTTCTCTCTGTTCTGTATCAGGTAGACTATAAACCGCACAAATGATGGCCTCATGCTGGGCACCCATCCATTTTCCATACTCAGTTGACCTATGTAGGGGGCCAGAGCCTATGGACACGCGACAAGGAACAACCCAGGACGGGCCACCAATCCGCCACAGGGCACACACCATTCACATGTGAGAACATTCTCACAGACTCCACACACAGAGAGCCAGAGCAGAACACAAACCCGGGTCTCCAGAGGCATGAGACACAGCAGCCACCATACCACGATGCTGGTCCAGTCTGGGGCATATTGACACTTCTTAGCTTTTCAGTTTTCTGTAAAACACAGCAATGCTTCAGCCTTTGAAATCCAAACACTTTAGCCACATAATCATTGCCCCAGATATACAAATTCAGCCTCTTCTACAGTACAAATCTTACCAGGACTGTCTGGGACCCCAAACCAGGCTGGATTGGCCATTTGTCATACCAAACATTTATCGTGTGGATTCCCTCCCAAATCCAACTCTCACCCCAGATGCACAGAGATGATATTCCACTATTGCCTGAGAGCTTAAACACACCCAGAAGAGTCCTAACCTGCTGTTGAACCACATTTACAGACATTAAGTATACGAGTATCTGAGGTGTGGCTGGTGTTATATTCCTTATTAAGCAGTATGAGTAAGCAGTAGCTGTCCAATTATATCTAATATTAAGACTCATACTATTACCTCAATAATATGAGTCATCTAAACTCACAAAAAACATTTTTCAGGACGGAAAACTTGGAAGATAAATGAAAACACAAATAACACAATTCAACGCTTCTTCAAATCAGAATATAAGGTTCCATGGTTCTTTTATAACAAGTATCTGAGCATAAGACTTTGCCAAGTATTCTCAGCATCAACAAGGCCCTCAAGCACATGCAGAGTGCCGGTCACTTGAGAGATAATATTAATGGTGCTTCTGGCTGCCAAATGTAGCTCTTAGTAAAATGACTCGCAAAGCACATTTGCTGAGTGCATGGATGCTATTAGACCGCTTTTACTGGGGCATCCCACACAAGTGTCACACTGACACGCTACTTACTGATTAGCATGTAACAGCAGGGAACAAAGTGTGCAGCAGCAGGGGGCAGTGTGAGCCAAGAGGAGACCATATACAGCAGTAGGGGACAGTGAATAGCATCAGGGGACAGTATACAGCAGCAGGGAACAAAAACTGCATGAAACTGCACTAACTTTCCCTGCACAGCATATTAAGGGCATAAAAGAACACAAAAATGCAAATTGTAGTGAGTCGATTATGTTTGTTTGCACCAGGAGTGTCAAAATAAGCTTTTTGTCAGTAATCATTGTCTGCTTGGCCAGTAGGTCTCTGCTGTGGACCAGTCACCAAGTGGTTCCAAGTATAACTCTGAAGCATTCCATCCCTAAGATGGAACTAAGAAACATTAGCCATATTCTTACCGTGCTAGAATAATGTAACACATAACAAAAGTAAAAGCAGAACCAGTATTGAACAGGACATGACAGGGGGATAGGATGCATAATAACAAATGCTGGGAAAACATCCATCCATCCATCTATTTTCTATACCCGCTTATCCTACTGGGTCATGGGGGGTCCAGAGCCTATCCCCGAAATAATGGCCACAAGGCAGGGAACAACCCTGGACAGGGGGCCAGCCCATCACAGGGCACACCCACACACCAGTCACACTCAGAGGCAATTTAGCAACTCCAAGTAGCCTCAGCATGTCTTTGGACTGTGGGGGGAAACCAGAGCGCCAGGAGGAAACCCCACGACAGCACATGGAGAACGTGCAAACTCCACACACATGTAACCCAGGCAGAGACTCAAACCCAGGTCCCAGAGGTGTGAGGCAACAGTGCTAACCACTGCACCACCATGCCGCCCTGCTGGGAAAACAGAAAACCAATAATTACAAATAAACAGGTGAATTTAAATTCATGGCCTGTAACGATGGCTGAAATAAATGCCAAACCTCTGTTTAGGGTTAGGGAAGCAAAGGTGCTTGTTCGGCATGATATAAAACAATCTCATTCTATGCTATTTGGCCTGGCTGTATTTTCATTTCAGCCTGAATGGGTAGTGAAGTTATCCCAGATAAGGGTTTCAGTCAGATATGGAAGATAGGTGGATCAGAATGGACTTTGTGGTAAGTAACGAAGTGAGTGTATTAAGCCTCAAACACTTGGCCACTGAGAAGAAAAATCTGTATGAAGTTAAATATGAAATTGGCTAGGAAAAACTTTGGAAAGAGATACTAATTCTCACATGTAACATTCATTAAAAAACCTTCCTTTTTTGCTGGAGTATGTCTGTAACAGAGTGAAAAGTCCAAAATAGACAATTATGACTTTCTACGACACTTAGAGTGCTTCACAGAACAAATGGGGAGCTACTTCTACCATCATCACTGTACAGCACCCTTCACAATGATGCGGCAGCAGCTATTCCGGACCAGTATTCTCACACACAGTAACTAAGATGGTGAAGCGGCAGGAGATAATACATCAAATAGATTTAGGGGATGAGTTTGAGGCCAGATCTGAAAGAGCCACAGTGGGCAACTTTAGATAGGGCATCAGGAACCACCTTAGATAGGGCATCAGGTACCACCTTAGATAGGGCATCAGGTACCACCTTAGATAGGGCATCAGGGTACCACCTCTAATCTTTAATAAGATGACCAGAGGTCCTTTATGCATCATCTGAAGGGTGGCACCTTTTATACAGCACAGAGTCCCCATCACTGCACTGGGGCTTTGGGATCCATAGAGAGCACTGGATGGGCTAACCTGTTGACTCACCAACACACCAGCAGGAGCCCAGCTTTCCTACCTGGTTTCCCATCCAAGTAGCCACTGGGCCCAGCCTATTTAGCTTCAGATGGATTACCTAGTCTGAACTGTAGGTGGCGTCGCAGCTGACAATAAAGGCAACTCTACCTGAAACATGGTTAGTTATCACATCAAATCTCAGCTCTCTGCAAAGTGAGCTGCCCTACTCTGCATTCACTTAATCTGCCTGTCTTCCTCTGCTATCACGGACTCTGATTGGAGCCCTGAGGTAAAACTCGTATAACTAAATATAACTTAATATTGTTCCATAAACTCACTCAGATTATTTGAGAATTTATTTCAGAATACCTCTAAATTACTTATCAAATTCCTTTTCTTCATGTAGTGCACTCACAATAATATCCCAAACTTGCCCTGTAATTTTCTGCAACATTACAACTTTCCCTCAAATCCTGTATCCTATCACTTGCTGCACTCATAACATTGTGCACTGTACACATCTCGTGTGATTACCAACTTATGTGAAATGTGACATATGCCAGTTATGACCAGAAAAATGATTATATCTTTACATTATACAATAAGACCTACATATAACACACCCTTTCCTTGTTTTTTTCCCCCATATTTTTGCATCATGACATTTCAGACATTCCCAGTAATTCTCCCCATTGACATCATGTAGATTCAAGATTCAGCTATTTCGTTTTTATTGTGTTACACGCAAGATTAGATTGTGAAGTGAACAGTATAAGAAACAGAGAAAATAGACATAATAAAGAAAATAAGTGAATAATATATGCCATCAATTATTGCGATCTAACCAGACTTCTTAACCCCACAGCAAATTTCCAAGGTTGCGAAGTATTGTTTCCATTCTAGATGACACTTACCACGCATCTCCTTGTCTCGTGTCTTGCCCTCCTGCCCCGCCTGCCTCTCCATATCTTGCCGCTATGCTGCCCTGCTTCCCTGATCATTCCCGCCTGCCTGCCTTCCCTGCCCTGCCATCCTGGTCTGCCTCCGTCCTCCTTGCTGCCCCATCGTCTCCATGTCTCGTCTTTATTCATAGGACTGATCCTCCTGACTTTCAAGCTCCTGCATTTCACCCGAACATCCGCCTGTCTTGTCCCTTTGGCTTTTGGTGCATCCAGCTTTAAAACTAATAAATCAGTCTCCTGCATTCCAGGGTCTGGCTCATCTCTGGTCACTTAGCGTTACACATAAATGCACATCAATAGTGTTTTACATGCTGAAACATGTAGCCTATATAGATATATACAGGTAGTCCTTCAGGATTATGGGTTCAGTTTCTGGCCTGGTTCTGTGTGTTTCTTGCTTGTTTAGGCAGGTTTCTACATCTACTATTTTGACACTGCCTGTAGAACATAATGACATCAATGATCAGGTAAATACTTATATCAAATATGACATCTCCATTACATATTGGCATAGTGTGTGTACGGCTTTGTTTATTAACGTTAATAATATAGCACAGCCTCTTTATTGTAATGATTGCACTTCATTAGAGGATCTCCAAAACAATACCTGTTAACACTAAATAGTATGATGCTCATCCATCTACATTCCTCTAGGCGTATTCAGTGTAGAATCACCATGAGACTGGCCTCTGTCCCAGAATACACAGAAGCAATTTAGGGAACACCCTGGATGGGATGCCACACCAAAAAAACACTCTGACATGCCACGGGCAGTTTAGAGACACATATATTTTACAGATAAGCAACTTTTGAATGATTTTTGCATATGATTTGCGAAATGGTGGTCAATTTCTGTTATGGACATATTTTAATGTTGATTAACGTCTGTCCATCACATACAGTGTTTGTCCTAAAGAGCTTTGTTGTTTCAGCAAGTCTTTAAAGATAAAGTTTATGTTCTTCACTTGCTGGAAGGGTATATTTATTGAACAAAAGCATGAAGTCCCATGTTATGTCTGTGGTTTCTCAGAATAGAATGTTGAGGTAACATTCTGTTGAGTTATGTTTTATTTGTGTATGTGATTGTGTGGATAACCATGGTGTCTGTGGAAACTATACACATTGGATCCTCAATACATCCCTTCAGCCTTCAGATTTAAAAATGATGTTAATGGAGACTGTGGGGGTGGGATGTAATTAGCTTTGCTACACATACAGTGGAGAATTATTGCTAATGACGGCACAGAAATACGTGAGGAACAAGAGTTTGGAGCAAGACTGTCAAAGTGTTCCTGCATTTGCTGGAACTTTCCATTGACTGGGAGCTATGAGAACAGCACATCAGCCCAGACTACTGCTAGACACAGTGGAGGCTTTTCACAGACAGCAGGGGGACCTTTGCAATGTGCTTCTCAAGATTGTGCTGAGGGAGAAGTACAGTAGTAATGAATACACACTGCAGCATTGACTTGGTTTTGCCTTGTTTGTATTTAAATCAATGTTGAACAGCAAAGTAGAAGTCAGAAAAATGCTACTTTTTTCTTGTAAATTCTTGTAGCTCTTCTTCCTCCATTGGCCTCTTCATCTTGCTCGTCCTCCTCTTTCTCGACTCTGCTTCCATCTCCTACTTCCTGCTGATCCTTGTGGACATTTGTAGACTCCTCATGATGGATTGATGAGTGTGCAGCACTTGACAGATACAAATGCTGCCATCCTTGGCAGGCTTTGATCCAAGACAGGTTCTTGGAGGCCGTGACACTCCAAGGTTCTGCTGAAATGATTCTGGGAAAGAGGTGTAGGCAGTAATTTACTGCTATGACAGTCACTACAAGACGGACCATCGGGTTTCAGTCTAGTCAAATTTTATTGTCATTTCAAGATGTGCAGGCATACAATGGAACAAAATAGCATTTGTCTGAGACTTGACTATATAATAATGGCTATACAGAACATTACAAGATTGATGCAAATGACAAATATATAAAAAGTCTATTCAAATTGCAACTTTCCACTAGGGCTGTGCAGTGGGTTTGATTGTACATGATCTCAGCTCATGATTTCAGTGGTTTAAAAAATCATATTTGTATGCATTTGTAGGTTAACAAAGAAATACATTATAAAGAGACTACAGTATGTAAACAATTACGTAACATTAAGTGCAGATGTATAGCATATGTGTCCTCTGTGAGTTAAGTCTGTCTGTAGCAGCACATGTGGCTAATCTGTGTATAGGCGCGGTTTATTTTTACTGTAATGTTAGCAATGCAGTCCTTTTGCCTTCACTGTGTGTGTTCCTTTACTTTGGAGCAGTACGGGAGCATCTGTTCACGTTTTCTAGGTAATTTTCACCCTCTGCTGTCTGGTCAAGGCATAGCAAAATGCCAGCAACATGAGTGAATTCCCCACATACAACCTATGAGTTGATATATTGTACATATAATTATAGTGAATTAACGCATTAATATGTGGTTTATTACAGTAAATTTACACAGAAATGACACATCAACATCCATTTCATTGTTATATTATTATTTTTCCATTAAATCCTGGAGGTTTTTGTGTGATAAACATAGCTGAAATAAGAATATCACAAAGTTGTGGACACATAGTTTACAGAAGACTGTAAAATGAAAAGGCAGTACAATGAAAATCCTTCATGTAGAGCCACTGTAAAGGTGGGTTGGGTGCTAAGCAGGATGCTTCTGGTGATACAAAAATTTGGCACATAATTGGATTGGTCTGGGTTGGGGGCCAAATATTATATGATTTCTTGGGGCCCAAAGTCTCTAGCAGGTGCCCCTGACTTTGTGTATGTGGTATTCAGAGAAGAGCTTTACATTATATTATAAATACCTTTGGTATTTAAGGATAAACTAAACAGAAGATATGCGTGTATGCATCTAACATGCTACCACATTGGGAACAGTCCAATGTGAAGTAGGCCGAACCTGACTTACACGTGACATGCAAGGTTCAGGGGCACAGCTACATGCCAGGGTGGCAGGTATAATTCCCTCCGTCACATGTTAAACAGTGCCCTGTAGTCACTCAACAAGGCCTTGTACTCACTCACCATTGTCCAGGACTTGTTAAGCAGTCATGGACAATGGATGGATAACATTACCATGACCAGGAGGGGTTGGGCACCTAGTTGACCTGCTAGCAATGGAGTTGTTGTTTTTGACCTGTACTATATTGTACTTCTTAATTTTATCTTCAAATCCACTAAAAGTAAAAACAAATTTGCCCTGGTCTGCGAAGATTGTGTCATGCGGGAATGAAAATATAACTAAGATGCAAATGCCTCAGTAATGTGACATACTAAGGAAATGTGTGTTTGTTAAGAAGAATGGTCTCCATAGCAACCACAACTGGGCAGAGGTCAATCCAGGGTTTGGTGATAGTTCTGATAGCATCATACCTGTGTATATCTGTACTATGTGCCCTGTGATGGAGTGGCAGCCCATCCAGAGTGTGCCTCTTGCTTCGTGAACTTTTCTGCCTGGGATTGATTGGCTCTGTCTAGCCCCCTTACCCTCTGTGACCGTTACCAATAGAAGTAACTGGAAGATGGACTGATGTGTCTCGATTTTTCCGCAAATCTTTTGTTGTTTTCACACCTATGAGGGTACCTGCATAATTGCATTAAGCATGTTTAGTAATTTATAAAATCCATTCACTAATCATACCCCCATGAGTTTTGCTTTGATCTGTCACTTGTTTCCACGTCTCAGAGCAGTCTTTCATAATGAATGCCTAAATGAAGATGCATATAAAATGTTATGACTGAAATTCAGTCCCTACCAGCAAAGCAACATAGCTGTCAGTCCTTCTAAAAGCATAACTCTCAGCATAGTAGGAACATAGAATAATCATAATAATTTAGAAAGGTATCAGGTGAGCTTACATGGGAGATAATTGTAAGTTATATCAGGTAAAGAATGAAGTGCGACATAGCAACCATCATGTCTTTGTCTTGCTCCCCACTGTGGACATGACACCAATAGCCTATCCCATAATCCCAACGATCACACACTGGTCTGTTCCCCTCTCACTGCCCTGAGCACAGTGCTTCCTTGTACCACTGAGAGTATGTGTATTTTACTGCCACACTGCAGCAAACCTTAAGCAAACATCTTGCCGAACTCACTGACACACTGTCTGGCTGCTGTCTGACTGAGGGACATTGACACCACATTGGGGATTCTGAGGAGGATCTGCGAATAGTAAAACAGCATCTCCCTCCCCGCACAGTCACTGTGCTCCATCAGCGCAGCACTGTGCTATAAGGGTAACATTTTCAAAGATAAGCTTTGCATTCTCCTCATGTTTGAGTTGTGTATAATCCGGTATGTGTATGATTTTGTGTGCTGAGATGGCTTCCCTCATGCCCTCTGATTCCTGCGATAGTCCAAAGGTTCAACATGGATGGATGGCTGGATGTATGGAGGAATTTTTATAGATACACACTGTTTTACTATATACTAAGACAAAGAAAACGCCACAATTTGAAATACATTTATTGGCTGTCCGAGACAGGGCACCCCAATCTGTGCCAATGCCAGGTCTTCTGCCCAGCAGCCACTGAGACTTTTATACAACACACTGCAGAGGCCTGGAAAAGCAGAAACAGGAACCAGGACTCAGGAAACAGGAAGTGGGGCTGAAACAGAAAAGGGCTACCACAACAAACCCAAAATCACAGCGCCAGTCTGCCAGTGCACCAGCTGCAGAAACACTTATTATACATTAAAATTCCAACAACATACTCCCATACTTCACTAAGACCTTAAAATCCATTATGGTGTTTTTTTGAGTGGGAACCACCACAAAAAAAAAAAAAAAAACGTTTTATTACTGATCTACTTCATACAGTGGTCTGATTGATAAATGCTATATTCTATATTTTTCTTTTATAAGAATACTATAAAGAGCAGCATGGTGCCACGGTGGTTAGCACTGTTGCTTCGCACCTCTAGGACCAGGGTTGGAATCTTCTCCGTGGCTCCATGTGTGGAGTTTGCATGTTTTCCCCATGTCATCTTGGGGTTTCCTCTGGGTATTCCAGTTTCCAACCACAGTCCAAAAACATGCTAGGCTAACTGGAGTTGCTAATGTGCCCATAGGTGTGCCTGTGTGAATGACTGGTGTGTCTGTGCCCAGTGATGGGTTGGCACCCCATCCTAGGTTGTCCCTTGTTTTGCACCTAGGATAGGCTCCAGACACCCTGCAACCTTTAATAAAAAGCTGTTTCAGAAAATGGTTGGATGGGTGGACGGGAGAAGTATATATGTCTCAAATAAATTCTATGTAACAGGTATTTGTAGATATTGTGAATTTCATGATCAGCATTTCCTTTTAGATTGTTTAGATTAATAAAAATGAAACTGTATAGCTGCGGTGGCATGGAAACCATCTGTTTTATTTATATTTCATGTGTGGATTTTTGGTACATCGAGTATTTTAGACATCAGCTTTCAAACATACTAAGCATAGATTTTTCCTCAATTGCAAACAATAATGTATCCTTTGACCTTTCGCAAAAAAAAAAAGTACTGATCAAGGCATGATGGCAGAGAAAACCGTTTATTTTATCATCCTTGGCCATCATGTACAGTCTATCAGTATCATATTATATAAACCATATAACTCAGGGTTAATAAAATCATCACTGACAAATCTTTGATTATCAATAACAGTATGACTTTAAATATGGCTTTTAACACAAATTTATCATCATTGGTACACCACATCATGAACTACATCACAACATGTCCAATATATTTTAAGTAAAATTTCACATCTTAAATAAAAAACACATAATATACAGCAATGTTTCACAAACATGGGATGTTTCCTGAAAATGTCTTTGGCACTGCATCAACATGGCAATATATCAGGAAACAGGGAGTCTGGAAAATTACTGCAGCAGGAAATATATCAGTCTGTCTAAGCTGCCAGTTCCTTAAAAACGCATAATCAAAAAATGCATGGTGATATAGCATGACGTAAAACAATAAATGTTGAAAGAATATGGCTTAAAATAAAGACGACTGTAACTGTCGCTAAATCTACTGCTGGAAGTGATTGACCACAAAGGCAAACTAGCACTTTGAGGTTTTGTGATTGTCACATTCGACATCCTCCTTTCACACCGTTCCCTCTGCCTGTGCTGGACGGTTAGCATGTTTCTAATGTGTTTCTGTTCTAGCCCCTTTAGCTGCAACAGAGTAATGATGTGCTTGGCATATAGGCCCATTGATCTCTACTAATTTAGCACCATGTAGACTGATGTCCTTTAGACCATGAGTATAAGTTTGTCTACAGACATAAAGGGTTTAAAGCTTTGAAATGAAAGAACACACACATTTTAACTTTATCTTTACTTTAAAAATGTGAACCCGTTCAAATGGAAAAAGACGCAAAACCATATCATAAACATTCATATTATATTAAATAAATAACAGGTAGCTAGTATGAATTTGTTTAGGTTTCTATAGCCAGTTAATTATTTCACCAGTAAACAAATATCACATAAGTAAACAAGTGAATAAAATGTTTTTTTTAAAGACAGAGCGCCATGCTGAGTTCTGAAGATGCCTCTTTACTGGAAAAGTTTAAGCTTTTAAACAAAGTCCATTATTGATGTGGTTTGTTCATAAAATGCTTAGTTGATGGTTAACTTGTAATAATCTAAAACATTATATGACAGAAAAAAGAATGACTACAACAGTCCCTCCAGGACATGGATGGATGTGAATGAAAAGACAGCATCTTATGAAACAGTTTTGGATGTAATTCATATGCGTCTTTTACTGACTGAAGTAACTGAGGAGTCATATCATAATCCAGGGTTTGTATTCAAACTGAAATTAAAACTACAAGTGTTCCTCACGTAAAAAGTGTGCAGGCCTACTTATTTTTTATTGCAAACAACATAAATCCATGCTTTTACCAACAAATAAGTGCACTTTGGATATTCTGACATACTAAAAAGCGCAAATGAATAACATATTTAGCTGCAATTTCAAAAATATTTCTTGTTTTACAGTATTTCATAAGAATAGGCGGCAAAGATATACCATCTAGATTACAGGAATCTTAATAATTTTCTTATTAATACTGAAACTTATAAAGCTGGTCTGAACCACACCAATCATCTAGGGCCCTCACGCCACATTCAAATACAGTGGAAGTCAATGCAAAAGAAAAGCAGAGGAAGCACTATTTCTTACTGAATATAAAAATTACCCGAAGAGTATTTACCCTTTCCTAAGCCTACCCTAAACCGCCTGGTGGCAAACAGTCAGGCTGACCCCAGGTGGGTGCTAAGGGTGCAGGCTAAGAGTTTGGTGTAAGGCAGCCTTTTACAGACACATCAGCAGCATCGCCCTGGATGCTCTCCAATTTCTCTCGCTCACATGATCATCTGCACTTTCTTTGCACTGGCTCCCACTCCCGCTGCTGTCCCCTCGAGGCGGTCCACAGGAGCCCAGACCTCCTACCCGAAGAGCTTGAGGAAGCAGGGGTGGCAGTAGGGCTTACTCTCCTGCTCCTTGAAGCAGCCCTTGCTGAGAGGTTTCAGGCAGAAGTGGCAGACCAGGTGGTGGGGGTGGAACTTGGCCCCCATGGCAGTGACGCAGCGACCCAGAATGGGCTGCTGACAGGCCTGGCAGACGCTGCCCCGCGACTGGTGGTAGTGTGCTTCACAAAGCGGCTGGCCCTCGTGCTCGAAGAAGCTGCCATTCACGAACGGGGTATAGCACTCCTGCGGAGAGCAGCGCTGTCAGAGCGGGGGGCTTTACCAGGGGAGCTGGCATTAGGAAAGTGGGGAGACACTGAAGCAGAAGCCCAGAGCAATGCTACCCAGCAGGCCGGCTGGCCCTGGAGGGGAGGCGTAAGAGCACAGAGCGACTCGTACATGCACAGACAGACATGGGAGGCCATACACCGATAAGAGAAACACACATAAATGCACATCGAACACCAAAGTTATACATGCGCACACACAGACAGAGAAAGTCACACACACAGGAACATAGAATCACAGAAACATATACAGATAGACTGAATACACACAGAACCCATACACATACATACAAACGCACACACATATAAAATGTGCACATGCACTATCACCTCGGGGAAAGCTGAATACCTGACTGAAATGAGTATCGGCTACAAATGTGCCCCACACTCATGCACATCAGAAGAAGAAAGTCTTCCAGGCATCCCTGAGTGATCGTTTTAGTTTGACCTGCATTACACGTGTGAACTCTGTTCTGCTGTACATTGTTTTGCGTGTGTATTGACATATCCTGGTTTGCTGCACTTAGACGAAGGCCTGGGCATTGTTATTTTAAGCACACTATAGCACACCTCCCAACAATTCTATTACCAACATTTAGCACTTCAAATGCAAACAAGGGTGAATGAGTGACAAGCAATTGTCAATTATGCAACATAAACAGGAAATTAAAGTAAGCTTGGCCGGTGTCTCATTTTTCATAGTGTCATACCAATCCAGACATTATATTAATGTGTCACTCAATCTGGGAACTGGGAGGGAGCAAGAACATGGACTTTCTATGGGTCCCCGAGGACCGGGTTGAGAAACACTACAGTAGTACTACCTCTGCTACTAATGCGTAGCCAGTATCCCACTGAACCGCACAACATTGAGGGTTATGTGGAGGGGCTGGTTCATTTCCAAAAACTAAACTACACACAGTACTGTGCAAAAGTCTTAGGCAGGCAAAGAAAATTATGCATAAATGATCTTCATGTTGTTCAATGTCTTCATGCTGGTGTAAAATTATGATATTATGTCTGTCACAGTATGTCCAGCTTAGCCATTTCAAAACCTAAAGTCAACCCAGTATTTGTGGTGACTGTCAAGTACACCCATGCATTTTTTGACTCGACCACAACTCAAACCCACACTTTGTTTGGCTATTTGATACCTCACTGATTCGTTAACACTAATTTAGTTAATTAAGTATATTGGTTGTGAAATTTAACAAATACTTGGAATGACTGGGCAGCCCCTGAGGAGAGGTTTGGGAACTGAAGCGGTGTTCATCTAGCCATCCAGCTAGATATTAGTAACTTTTTTGAGAACAGAAAAAATTGTTGTCAGTTTTTGTTGTGTTACTGGGTTTTTTGTTTTGCGCAAATATACATTTTGCACCCAGATACATAGTTTTAAACATTTGCTTTGACTGGCTAAGACTTTTGCACAGCACTATATTTTTGTTTTTTTTTAAACCCCTCGCATTCATGCGTTTTGTTCACATCGGAAGCAGTTGGTGTAAAATTACCAACTGACCCCAACTCCAATGTAAACCGCCCCACAAACATCAAAAGGCTGGGAACACTTAGGATACAGCGTTTTGATGGTATTTTCAAAATCAAAAGTAAAAAAAAAAAATTTATGCTACAGTATATTGGAAATATCACAGCACATCATGTTATAGTAATAACATCCAAGCATATATGGTGGTCACATTCATATGTATGGATTGTATATGTATTCTTGGTGCAACACACTAAACTCATACTGTCAATGTAAAACAAATAAGAGTCATATGTATTCTTACATTATTTTTTCATATGGGAATATTTACAAAATTTCAAACTTCTGGATTACACCTCGGCCACATCCATCATTAAGCCCTGCCCATTCCAAAATACATACATAGATGATTCTGTGGATTAAATGGATATGAATATAGAAATCCTGTACTTGCTGAAAAAAATTATACAGGTACATACAGACACTAAGGAAAATACAAAAGTAGATAGTTCAGGTAAAACATGTAGACCAAGATTTTGTTTTAACCAACCAGTTGAGTACTCTGTGACTGTGACTGTTTATACTTAACTGGCTGGTTGAAACAAAATCTTTGTCTGGATTTTACTTTCCGGACTTGAACTGCCCACCTCTGGGAAAATACGTGCAAACGTACATGTAGACACACATAAAAAGGAAGTCATCTACACAGACACAAAGACACAGAGAGACTCACCCGGCACACAAAACACTGTGGGTGCCACAGAGAGTTGAGGGCAGAGATGTAGTTCTCCAGTATTGGCTGGCAGCAGCCTTGGCAACGGGAAGCAAACAAGGACAGGAAGCACTGCTGGCAGTACTGCTGTCCATCCCGGTCATGGAAACCTGAGGAGGTTAATATAGCAGAAATGTGAGAGAGACAGGGAACATGGACTTAGGCCCACATCGCATAATGCAGAAGTGCTTCTTAGGAAAGGTGGCACTGTCCGGTCCTCATTATCATACAGCTGTGATAGGATCTGCTGTTACCTTCATCTCCAAAGGTGCCCCCACACTTCACACAACAGAAACACTCTGGATGCCAGTTCTTGTCCAGGGCAGTGACCATTTTCTACAGGAGGCGAGAATAAATAGATTAACTTTATTTCTACCGTTGAAAATTAATTTTGCACATGAAAATATATATGCGAAATGATTATTTTAAAGGCATGAACCCCCACTAGTGATCACAAAGTGTCTCACATTCAGTATGGGCTTGTTGCAGTGTGCGCAGTGTGGGGAGTAGAGCGAAAAATAGTCCGCTTCGCAGTATGGCCTGCCATCCTTCTCAAAGAAATTGCGGCTCCCAAGCTCCGTTTCACACTCCATGCACACAAAGTGCTCCGGGTGCCACACCCGACCCAGGGCGGTCACCACCTGATGGAGAAATCAGGACACAACAGCTATGGTCCATTAAGCATTAAAATGTGGAAATATTCAAAGTGTCCAGTTTTCCCAGAACATTAACCCACTACTACAATTACTGCTATAAGATAAAAGCAAATAAAAGGCATGCTAGAGCAGCAGGTAACACTCATTTTACACCTCAAAGGTCATGGGTTTAAGGCTGGATGGGGCATTCACAGTAAAAACATAGATCACTTTTATAAAACAAAATGTTCAACAATTAATTGAGTTTAAAAGGATGTTTGGGTAATAATGTTATTGTGTTGACACTGACAGAACTATTACTAAAATGTCAAACGTGGAAATAACATTCCATTAACATTATAGTAAGAACCATCAATGCCAACTTTGAGAAGACCTTCACATAATGTTGGCAAAAGCTGTAGCCCGTTGTCTCCTTCAGACACAATCTTTTCCATGCATAGATGGTTTTGGACATATAAATTCTGTGTTTTTTTTACAACTGAGCTTCAACAGATAAGTCAATGGATACAGGTAGAGTACTTACAAACAACGACAGTTTCTCTACATTCATTGACCATTCACATTCATGGGTTTATACACATTACTCTATACGCACTACTCCTAGCAACTTAGTGAATAGACCTAAATTCAGCCGACTGACATCTGTTATCTCCCATCTAGTTATCTATTAGATGTTTCCAGGTCCCCCTAAAGAGAAGCAGAACATCTGCTCATCTACCTGTCCCACCACTGGCTTCTGACAGGCAGAGCAGTTTCCCTTGGAGGATGTCGGCACCCCCTGTCTGCTCAGGTCTGACTGGAGTAGCCCCAGCATGCTGTCCAGTGAGCCGCCTGAGGAGGAAGGTGCGGGGATGGCTTGCTGTCGTGGAGTCGGCGCCACCTGCTGCTTGGCGGGAGGCACTGGCTGATGGGACAGGAGGAGTTTGAAGTAAGATTCACCAAAGAAGGCCGTCTCAGTGACAATAGCTTACAAACAGAAGAGGAAACAAACACAAAAGTGACCACAGGACAGATGGAGGACACAGAGGCTGGATTGCAACAGTGGATACACAGGATGGGGGATTGATTGTGGCGGACATTAAACAAGAATAGTCCCTTCTGGCAGTCAAATAAAGCCTTCAAAGTATTAGAGGTGGTTTAAAGATTCATTGTAAGGTACACATTTAATATTTTTAGATATCCTAATTATTGGGGCTGAATGATTTATCGATTTGAAATCGAAGTAACGATTTGAAACAGTGTGATTAGCAAAAACTGTAATTTAGGATATACATTACACAGCAATCCTGAAACAGCGTTTAAAACTATTGTAATAGTAGTTTTACAAATTCATGCCCTCCTACTTGTGTGACACTCATTTTTCACTAATCTGAAGTGTCGTGCTCCTCCTGTGCCATTAATGAGCACCAATCAGAAGTGGCCCTGCGACTGCGTATATGCCCACAAACAGCAAACCTGTGAAAGCTAAGGAAAACATGACATTTGCAATACAAAAAATATTGATTCTGCTGGTGACATTGTGAAGTGAAGTGAATCAGCAGTGACATACTTCAGCGTATCTTTTGTTTTTTGTTTATGGGCCAACACATTTGAATAATTTACATGTATGTAAGAGTTTTATTACCTTGTAAATATTTTGTAGGATTTGTAAACTAACCCAACACTTTTGATGTAGCCAGTTTTAGATTATAATGGAATTATACATTTGGCCGAAGATTTATTGCATGAGAGTCTGAAATCGAGTGTCAGATTTCTTACATGAGAATCTTAGTGAGTGTCACGCCAGATGTGTGAGTTTGCAACCCTGAAAATATTTTGTCTCACCTAAGTTGATTTGCATGAACAATAACAATACTTTATACAACTGTTAAAAAACTAACATGACCAACATGAAATCACCAATAAACTATTTATATTTATTCAACAATTTATAAAAAATATTGTATTTTCAGCTTTACAATTTCAGGACAGATCAGCAGAGCAGTTATGAACATTATGGATTTTTGGCTAAGGGTGTTAGATTCACTGCTGTTCATTGGCGTGGGAAACGGAGGTTCTTGTGTTATTAGGGGTCCAAGCAGCCTTAATGGTAAGATCCCTACTGTTTTTCTCTTTACTGGAATTGTTTTTATTATCACTTTAAGTTAACACCATCACATTCTGTGTTACATTTATGTTTGTGATACATTTACGTTTATGTTTGTAGATTTATGCTGCTCCTTGTGTTTTATATCTATAACACACAGAATATTGAACTGAATCCTGTATTATAAAAAATATTGTAAATTGATAATTGTAAAATTATCAAGCGTTGATTCAAGCATTCGGAAAATGCAGACTAAATCTACTGTTTCTTTGTGAGATCTTAATGTTTGCTCTATGAGTTACATGGTAAAAAAACAGACTGTTAGTAATTATTGATACTGATTTTGAGATAGCTGATGCCAAAAAGCTCAGTTTGTGAAAACAAACCTACATCAGACCTACATCAGACATTGCAGGTGTTGGTTTTTAAACACACTATGTCTACATTCAGTCCCTACATGACCGAAATATAAAGCTTTTTGTATATTTCATGAAATTTCAGACATTGGGTTAATTAAATTGTCACCATTTTGTTATCATTGATATATGTCAGTGAAAATGTAACAGAAAACAGTGATACACTACATTCATCCATCTACCTATCCATCTATCTTCTACATATTTACCATGGTCAGGCTTGCAGGGGTGACACAAACTAAAATGTTACTTTTGTGTATCCCACCACTATAGGAGACACAGACTGGGGCAGGCAGAAGATGAGATAAGGAGTTTGTTATTGGGAGTCCAATTACAAACCACTGGATGTGACAGAAACAAGGAAAGAGAGAGACAAATGATCATGTTCATTTGAATAAAGCACTAATAATTAATACAGAGAAACAACTTGAAGAGCAGTGAGTGTGACAGACGCTTACTGAGCTCTGTACTCTGAAGTCAGATAAGGAGGCCATGAGTTTGTCCAGCTCTAAAGTGGCAGAAGTGGCTGAAGGCTTGACTGATCTGAAACAGAGAGGGAAGGGCTCTAGGTTAAGGCTCTCACCGACACACTGAACATCACCGTACCGCCAACACAGACCCAGAACCTGAGCATACCAAACTGTATACTGCAGAGGAATGTGTAAGAATAGAGCACACTGACTCACAGCTAGATCAAGGGTATTATACACAACCATGACAGAATCCCAAAGCACATGTCGCAGGAGTGAGTAAAAACGGGAAGCAGCACTACGACTGTCATCAGCTATGCCACCACAACACTTCAATGAATGACAATTTTCCTCTGCCACTTAAACGGATTTCACAATTATCCATAATCCAAAGCTTCCATAGGGTCAAGGACAGACTAGGTCATGACTCGCTTGAGCCAAGAAGAAACATAAACACACATAAAAAATAGGCTGTACAGAGAGGGACTTTGGATTTCAGGTATATGAACCCAGCATGATAACCATCCATCTATCCCATTTTCCATAGTCACTTATTCAGTGAATCTTGGGCATATTCCAAGAAGCCCAGGGCACAAGATAGGGGACATCCTGAGTGAGATGCCAGTCTATTCTAAATGAAGTGAATTACATCTGAAAAGCAACACTGAAAGGAATGGAAAATGATGAACAGAAGACCAAGCTTAAGAACTACATAATTATGTCGAAGTGGTAATAGGTGCTTTCACACTAAAGCTCTGGAACCTGGGCTGTCTTGAACTGGAACTTTTATAACACCTGACCACATCTTTGTGACGCTTTCACACCAGACAAAAGGAACTGGGACCTATATGCTATATAAACATGGGAGACGCAAAAAGTTCTTAGTTTAAACTTCACACATAATTTCATCAGAAACTACACTGCCATGCAAAAACAATGGAGGATAAACTAGTAGATATTTTTTAGTTATTCAAATATTGGGGGGGATTGATCACAATCAAAACAGGACACCGCCTCTCATTTATATTTTATTTATATGACCCACAGTATGTTCATGATCCTTTTTAAATCTGGCCAGCAGATTTTATTTCAACAGAATAAAACAACAATTAAATGCTATCCCACTAATAAGTGCTGGCAAGTTTCACTACCAGCACTGGCAATATTAGACAAATGTAATTAGTACGTTGAATTTTCCGATGCAGAAATATGAGAATATGAGACGCAAGGAAATAAAATTATTAATTAATGCATTGGAGTATAAAATAATTCCATCTGCTCAATTTATGCCACATCTCTTTTTTTGCACTTTGGCGTAACTTCCAAGTTAGTGCCATTACTTGTGGTCAATCAATCAGCAAACTATCACTGCAAGTGACTCGCCAGCAGTTCATTTTTGAATGAACATAGTCTGAAGTAGGTACTAAAAAAGGTTCTTGAACTCCTTCTAAGGAACCACAACTGGGTGTGAAAAAGTCCCTGGTTCTGGAAAAAGGTTGTGGTTCCAGAAAAAAAAGTTCCAATGGTATGACAGTGCCCATAGATTGGCTATAAAATGAATGATGTTATAACTCTGGACTTCTGGACCTTGTTTCTCATAAGCACACTCAATGATAAAAACTTCAGCCACAGACACTCATACACACATAGTTTCGGGAAGGTATGACAAATATGCAGACAGGAAGCATTAATTGCAGCTGCAGTACCCAGTAATGGAGGCAGAGGGCACAGCCTTGTCTTTGCCCAGCTCATTGTGACCTCTGGAATCCTGGATTTCCTTCAGCTTTTCTCCCTCAGCCTTTTTAGTGCTTGGGAATTGAGCAAGGATTTCATCTGTCAGGAAGAAAACAAGACAGATTTAGAGATGCTTTTAATGTGTATTAATTTCTATTAATATATAATGTCTACATAATGAGAGCAGAGAAACTTGTTGGGGTTTTGTTTTGTTTTGGGTTTTCCTGACAAGATGGAGGTGGCTGCCTAGTGTAACTCATGCAGCCTTCCCAGTTGAACTTTTCAGTTGTTCAGTTGTTGATATAGGGTCTGTCTGCTCAGAACTAGTTCTTAGAATCCCATATCCTTTTCATCTGTATTCTTTATCAGAGTGTTAATACCAGTTTAGTCTCCATCAATGAAGGATAACTTCTTTGAAATGCTTCAATTAGCCTACTCAAGGTGAAACAAACTTTTTTTTCCAAAGGAGTGCGATGATGCAGTAGATATAGGTCTAAGATGTAAGTGTACCCCTTCACCATCTGCACGCTGCAGTAATGACCCTTATTTTCACAAGTTACAAACCCTGCATAGTTGATTACCAACTTTTCTAGTTTGATTTCCCTACAACACCTGTGACATAAAGATACTGATAATCCAGAACTGTTAAAAAACATATACAGATACTTCCTTACATAGATAATGGTCACTACAGGTACTGACCTGTGATGTTAAACTGAGTGGCATTGAGTTCCTGGAGTAAATGGTCCAGTTCGCTAAGGCCGCCCCCTAATACTGAAGAGGAGGGGGGCGGAGGGTCTGGCGAGCGGGGGGAGCGTGGCTTGCACACTGTACTGGAAGAGTAAGAGGGAGCATGAGGGAGCTCCAATACTGTACTGTCCTTGAACAGCACTCAATGCTAAAAGAACAGGAAAAGACTTCAGGAGCATCACAAACAAGCTGAGTCCAAACCCCAAACCAGAAGAAAACTGCAGCTATCAACTGGCAGAAGTATATACACCAATGTGCTATATACCCTGGCTAATTAACTTGCACCCACATAAGGACTACACTACGGCTTCTTATTGAGTGTACTGAAAGAATTGCAGCTCTAGCCATTACTGCAAAGCCATTACAGACATAGATTTGCAATAGTGAGGCTGTCATTCCTGCTTTAGAGCCCTGGCTTTCAGCTAAGCACTTAAACTAAAATGCGAATGGCTATACTGCAAATTAAGGTGAAGACATGAAGAAACAGATATTAGTTTTACCTATAGAGTTTGTCTGTATCTGTATTCTGGGAAGCATTGGACTTCATTGCAGCAGATACAGTCTAAAGAGAGAGAAAGACATCAATAGGAGGATGGAAACCTGACCCATAAACTGGACTGATCATAGCCTAACACTCTGTTTGTATTACGTGTTTGTATTACATCACACTTATATTCTATATA
>JABFEB020000092.1:30990541-31002284 GCA_019775895.2 Stomatorhinus ivindoensis
ACATATATATAGAACATTCCGATGGTGATTTACACACTCTCTGATGGTGAGCATAAAATGCAACGAAATTATTTTGTTCTGTTGTGCACTAACCGGTGTATTTCTGAATGGCAATAAAAGTGGCTATTCTATTCTATTCTATTCTATTCTATTCTATGTCCTATTCATGGTACCGTACTGGTTGGCTCACCTGTTGAGGAGTATAGGCAGGGGGTGGTGGTCGAGACTGCATGGGGTCGCGGCTGCCAGAGGAGGCTGGGATAGAAGTATCCAGAATGTCACCAGGCACTGAAGGGGGGTCTGATGTGAGGAGTACAGGACGCCTGGCCAGAGGAGAGGTGGAGCTCTCCAAATCAGCAAGGAGTGCATCTTCAGAAAGAGAAGGGCAAAGGAGATGCAGAGGATTAACACCGACTCTGACCGACTCCAGTGTAAGTATATATACTACGGCCAACTGATACTGTCACTACGAGAAGCTTGGCAGCAAATGCACTTGGTACAGGAAAGCAGTCAAACCCAGAGCAAGCTAGTCAGTCAGATACGATGGCTGTAAAAAGGAAAACTATATAGAGACAGATCGAGGAATAGCTGTACATTTATTATATACTCACAGACGGAGAGAGGCAGAAATTTTCACAAGCACAGTTACGTACCAAACACAACAATACGAGGACTGAGAGGGGAGTAAGGCAGGTCAGGCACTCCTATAGGGAGACAGGCGAGACAGACAGACACAGTGACCAATCCTGGAGCAAGAGAGCCCGCCAGCCAGCCAGCCAATTGTAGAGCAAAGGACACTGAGAAATATGTTACTTTAAAAAAGGATAATAATTTAAAAACGCACACAAAAAGGGAAACACACTGGCCAGTTGCAATGCAAGGTGAAATCATTACATGAGTGTCTGAATATTTTTCTGTTAAGTAATTACATAGGATTTAGAAATAAACCACAAATTACACTAAGAGTGAAATTCACAGATTCAAGCAGAAGTTAAAAATGTTTTTCAGTCTATGGGGTAACAAATATTATCTCTAAGCAACATACAGGCATTGTCTGACATAGGGCTGGCCCGCCATTCAGGCAACAAAGATGATCGCCTAGGGCGCCATTTGGTTAGGGGACGCAAAAAAGCGAGTGAAGAAAAATCAGAAGAAATACCTCTGGTTGCATCCATGACATTACAGTTATTTACAGTATTTTTAGTAATTCAGCACTTTCCTTACGAAAGAGACGCCTCCTATCTAGTCAGCAGCCAGATACCCTATGGTACTAAAATGCATTTAAAATGAATGAACTGACAAAATTAGTTTTATGCTACTCTGGGGCCTAGAGCGCCTGAATACCCGGGGCTGGCAATGGTCTGACAGTTGTACCCTATCTCTTCTCTCCAGCCAATTTTAGCTGGTCAGTATAGCTGTGGAGGAAAGATGTAGGGGTTGGCAGCTGATAGTAACCACTTGTCATGTTTTTTATGTCCTTAGTTGTCTTTACCACATGACCATTCCCAGAAACCACAAGGAAGTCTTCAGAAATGTTCCAATGCCATTTTCATGTTTTGGTCGTAGTTTGTACATTTGTAGAAAGGTATTTTTACATAAATGCTATTAAGGTTTTGTTTATTTTGTTGTTCGTATATTGCGTTGTACGAAACCACGAATATCATGAGCTTTCCCGCATTTAACCCGCAGCGTCAAAAACATATTAGTGCACAAACATGAGTAACACGCATACTCTGTCTTGTGCAGCTTTGCACAGATGTTGCACCACGAGCATCTGCATGATTCATGGGTTTAGAATCACGAGCTCAGAGAAGCAGAAACTTGCTGCTCATATAAGGCGCTGAAACACTCTCTAAGGGAACTCTGACCATATTTAGAGTTGCCTCAAAAATGTTTTACTTGGCCTCATACTCTAACAGAAGCACAACCAAAATTGCATACGGAAATGTTTACACTTCATCGGACAAGAGAAACTGATTCACATCGTATCTTCTCGCTTCTGCTCACATGCTACAAACATCAAAATGGAAAGAAAGAACTCTCCTTCTCGGCCTCAGTGTGAGAGCACTCGGTGGTGGCCTTCAATTTAGGATTGAAAACAAGACTGCCATCGTTTGTCATACATATACGGTATGCTTTATATCGTTCTTTTAAAAACGTGTTAAACGTTGAAGTTGTTGGGAAGGTGCCCTGAAGCTCACCACAGGTTGCGTGTCATATTTTCTTTACATTTCTTCTTTACATTTCCCAAGCTTGTTGAACCAAAGGACTAAAAAACTTGCCAAAACAAAACCATATATGCATTATTTGTATAATAAATGTCATTCTCTTGAATAAGTCCAAAACATTACACCATCGACATACATAGCTGAAACCTGACAAGACCGTTATACCAGCCTCTAATAAACATAAAACTGTGTAACCGAAATGGCATTGGAAGACCCTCAGGGACTGTAATGTCTCTAAAATATCAATTAAGCATCAAACTGTGAACTGCTTGACTTTTGAAACGTGTATCCCGCATTGTTATGTGAACATGAGGACCGCAGGTCAGGAAAGACTAACATTTCCTCCATTAGAAAATTCGAGGTAGCAGACGGAGTATCTCCACATAAAGACACCCATGCTTCATAAAAAACAGTCGGATTTTATTTCTCAATCACTTCGGGTTTATTTTAAAACAAGAACAACTTCTTTGATATGCTTTAATTAGCCTACATAAGGTGAAACAAACTTTTTTTTCCCAAAGGAGTCCAATTTTTACTTTTTCATCGCAGTGGTATCCACCCCTTTTCATTTTCGGTTTCATTGGCATTAAGATCCCCTTAATTCAATGTGGGATTCAAAGATTCACGCTACATGTCAGAAAACGTATGGTACGTACCTAAATCATCCATGGATTCTCCTTAATTTTACACTTTATTCTTCCCGTTGTATGAAAAGGCGTACAACGACATCAATGATTATTACTTAATGCTTTTAGCAAGTTCTAAAATATAGCGCAGAGACGCCTGACAGAGTTGCTCCCGTGTGATTTTAAAATAGCGGTATCCGCCAACTTCTGATATGAAAAGGGCGTATTCTTTCTTTTCCTAAGCAGCACCACAAAGCGGGGAAGGCGTTGTAATTACTGCGGTTACCTCCCCCTCCCTCTCTGTCCATCCCAGTCCTCCGTTTCCCAGCCGGGTGACGTCACCACATACATTCCTAAACCATATTTGGAATAGAAAATTAAAAGAATTGCTCTGAACTCCTAACTCGTACATATATGAAGCGACCAGAGGTTGTGGGTTGGCTTATGGTAAACCATTCATATGAATCATATATCCCCTCTTGTTACCTTTAAGCAAATACTGTCTGCTGTTTTAATACTATTGTATTTAAAGGAGGAACA
Source organism: Stomatorhinus ivindoensis (assembly GCA_019775895.2). Taxonomy (NCBI): domain Eukaryota; kingdom Metazoa; phylum Chordata; class Actinopteri; order Osteoglossiformes; family Mormyridae; genus Stomatorhinus; species Stomatorhinus ivindoensis. Next base: position 30,993,936 of record JABFEB020000092.1, read on the forward strand.
TTTGAGGTCATGTTGTGCATTTCTCAGGAATTTCAGTGTGAGTTTGGCATACATTACTTGTTTTTAATTTCATGCATACAAACTATAGCCAAATAAATTCAAAATGTGTATGGTCTGAGAGTACTGGCCTTGGTATTTTTTAATGGAAAAGCCAACATTAATAAAAAATGATATTCCATTGTTGAATAAGAGATTTAAGAATAAGTGACAATTGATATCGATACCGAAATTAAATACCATACCTAGAAATAATATAAGCTCACAGATATACACAAATAGAAAGCAATATGAACATTTTATTATGCATTAAGACACAAAATAATACTTTTTGTCTGAGACATATGGTCATCAAGACCAAGGATACTAACTGTAAAATCAGTAATATATCAACACTGCTTTGTTACTTTAGTTATTGCTTTAATTAATACGTGTGCATGTAATCCAATAATCCAGTGTACCTATGTGTAAAAATAACAATATCCATATATCTACTGTATGCAAGGAGAATACATTCAACAAATAGATGTGTTACTTTATGCTGCTTTTATTTTTTTAAGTCATCTATAGAGTTGGTCCCCATTACATCAAAATAACATGTTTTTATCACCCTGTGGGGAAAATGGTCCCCACAATGTAATGCATTGTATACACAAATCACATGCGCAAACACACACATAAACCAAGATCAAATCCCTATTGATACCCATGGATTTAGAATGGTATGTCAAAAAAGTTCCTGTAGGTGCAATGTCTGGGTGTCCAAATACCTTTGTCCGTGTAATGTATATTTTAGCTGAGTTTAAGTTTATGCTCCAGTATCTGGTCTTTCAATAAAAAAAAAAGAAAGAATATAAATCAGTTAAATAATGAAAAGTCTAGCCAAAGAAAATGAAAGGTAATGTAGGATCTTGAACATTAATGCTCAGGAAATGTGCCATAAAATTTATACATACAAGAGAAATTAGTACTGGAAATCACTCTATGGGCCATATTTTGCACTGCAACATGCAACCAATGCAAAGCCAATGCAACATGGTTTTGCTAGCTTCATGCCAACAAGTGTGCACGTCAACAAAATAGTAAAATGATTTTGTGCCCGTTTCCCACTTATAGCCATAGTGTTTTTCAAATGAGGTGTGGCCAGATGCATTGTTTGCGTGTTGCCATTTTAAGGTAGCATTGTGCTTTCAACCATCATAAACCACGTCTAAAGTCAGTGCCTCATTATTAAACAGTGTTTAAGCAGCGCATTTTAGAAAAGCATTTTTGTGCACAACTGGTTACAGAGACGGGTGTCAGGGTCTGCACCTGGTTTGTCCCAGTCTTTCCTGTCTTCCCGTGTTGTCCAAGTCTTCAGTGTTTCCCCAGCTTCCTATCAGCTGCATGGCTCAACATGTTGTGCATTTGGCTGCATGTGAACCCCTCTGTCTTGTGTTTGAATCTTGCCTCCTCTGTTTTTGTATTTTGTTCCAATACAAATGTGTCATATCTATCAGTTTAGTCCTGTGATTTGTATTCAGTTTTGGTTTCTTGCTTTGTGCCTTTGTTATGTTTTCCTTGTTTCTTTGTCAGTTCTTAGATTTCCTGTTTAGTTCCTTGAGTTACTTATTAGTGTCACCTGATGCTTGTTTTACTAGTGCTTGTTAATTGTTCTCACCTGTCCTGCATTATCCTTGTTAGCCTGTTGTGTTTAAGTTCCTGGTCCCATTCTGTTCCTTCTGGCATCATTGATGTTTGTTGCTGATGTATGTTACTGACGTTGAATATTCTGTTATTTGTAGCCTGCCTGCCCTTTGTTTCTCTCCCCCATTTCTGGTTAGTCTTTGTTTTTCCCATTATTAATTTTGACCCCTCGTGGTCCTTTTTGTTTTTTTAGAGTTCTCTTAATAAACCCCTGTGGGTAGTCCACATTTCTGTTCCCTGCCTGCATGATGCCATGCCCTCATGCCAAACCTGCCCAGATTCCTGACAACAGGTATATGTTGGAAGTGCATTAATGGTTTATTGTTATTTCATTTTACATTGTTTGTATAAAGATATTTATAGAGTACTACTGGTCCTTTCATGTAATCATACTGTTTAAAACACCAATATCACACACACAGAATAAACAGTATCATTAAAATATCAGATGACAGATTTTCAAGAAACATGCTTAACATTCTGAAGACTACAAGAGCATTTCCAAAACAACTTACCCAAAGCAATTAATTCTTGTCTCAAAGCAAACAATTCCACCATTGAATTTGCCAGTGCCACTTAAATGAAAAATACAATCATTAATGATCGTTTTAACCTTTAGCATCATAATGCTTAGATGTATTTTCAAAATGTCAGTGTAAGGATTCTCCTGAGCTACAAAACCCTGAATGATAGTCGGTTTCCACTTTCTCATTGTCACACTGCTTTTCAGTAGTAAAATGATACTTATTCATGTCAGACACTAGTTTCAACATTGGAAAGCTCTACATTACAGCATGTGAATTTCATTGGCAAGAGAAATCACTTGCATGTACATGTAACTTCTTCAGGTCTCAAGACACAGTACAATAACTACAAAAGCATACAGCACACAGTGCTGTATAACACAAATGCTGCCAAATGGCAATATAAGGACATCAAAATGACTACAAAGTCATGTTCGGTGTGGGAAGCAAAATCACAGCATTGCTGTGTTAACTGCAAATTATGGAATATATTTTTAAATCATTTTGAAAGCTTGGTTAACTGTTTTCCGTGTGGCATTTAACATGATGACCACATACCTATGTTTTGGGTGTAAAATTACAATGAGAAACTACATAATCTATTTTGGCCCACAAGACTAAAACAACTGAAAAATGTGGCAAATGATGACAGTTATACAAAACCATTTGCATACATGTACTAAAACATTTGGAAATTTGCACGAAGCAATGAGAAATAATGTTCTGCTTATGGTGTGGAGATAAAACATGTTTTTTGCTAATTTTAATTGTAATTTGAGAAATGCTTGAAAGCAATCAAGAACATTAAAACATAAACATTAAAATAACATAGCCAATATTTTTGTAAACATCAATCTTGTAAGAGTTCAACTATTCACTGAACTTCAGACAAATATAAATAATGCTGTCACATTGCATGCTGGAAAATCCATAAAGAAGAGGAAATTGATCTAAGCACTTCTGATTCAAGAATATATAAATACAAATATACACGAAATTCATTCTTAGCAAATATGTATTCAATTAGGTCTGTTGCTGTGGCAAAAAAGTGCCATCTTCACCACACCACTGACAACGTTCAGTGTTCTTACAAGTGGAGGTAACATAAAAGCTTCAGTTTACATTATTGTTAGTCTTCTAGATTAGTGTGTTGAATGACAATGTACACTTTGAGTGAGAATTGTTGCCAGTGTTAAGGTGGAATGAATATTTTTGAGATGTATGAAGTGGTTTGAGTGCGTTTTGGAGGTGAGATCAATTATTTGGTCCAGATGCATGTTGGTGATGCAGATTGTATGAAGAATTTTGAAAATCTAGCTTCAGTTATAGACTATGCTTGTTAACAATTGGGAAAAACTGTAATCTGGGATTTTTTACAGTGGTCTCCTTTGCATTGGAGAATGTACATAGGATATAACTGTACAGTTTTCCTTAATTTACTTACTTCATTGATTTGAACTACATCATCAATCCCATTCCCACTCATTAAACCACCTCCTGGTCCACAAAATATACTGGAAATTGGATGGATGGTAACTCTGATTAACTAAAAAAAATTGATTGGAGGGATTATGAATCACATCAGCTTTATGCAGAATCTCCCTTGATGGCTCTCTCCCAGTGCCAAGGCAGTTCCTTGTATCTTGACGGCCCACTTACAAACTCTGTTAAACAGCACTTGGCTACCTCAGTGAGTCCAGAGGGAGGGGAGACAGAGGTGTCAGAGTGGCATGGATACCATAACAAATTCAAGGGGCTCGGCACTTTGTAGGGGCCCCAAAATCCCCCCTGCTCTGCAAAATCAACTGAGAAATTGCAAGTGCCAACCCCCAGGGTGTCACGTACAGCAGGAGAGAGATACACGGATCCAGGTATGCGGGGTGAATGCAGGTTTAATGGATCGAGCAGACAGGTAATACTGAGCAGGGAAGGAGAGTAGGGGAGCAGACCAGGGTTGTCCTGGGAGCGGGCGCTGTTCCTGGAGCAGGGTAGAGGGAACGAGTGTAGATAGTGCAACAGATCTATCTACGAGAATCTTGGTCGACGTTTGTAGGTGAGGGTCTTTCCAGGGGGGTCCGTCTGACAGGTAGAATGAGACGGGAACACAAGGGGAAGGGGAGACACGCACAGCTGGGCACGGCGGGACAGGCAGGTCAGGTACAGGATCTGGGCTGGAGAGGCAAGGGAGAGAGGTAAGGGCAGCACACAAGGCAAACAGAAATGGCATGGGAAATCAGGGAGACGTAAGACAATATAATGCTCGGTATGGCTTCTAATCATGAGCACAATACTTCGCAACAAAGAGAACTGGTGATCACTTAGCGGAGAGTTGCCTACACCTGTCTGCTTCTGCCCCTGTGGGTGTTATACAGGGGGCCCAAGGTCACATTTTCTCAAGGTGCACAGAATGTCTAGCTACTCCCCTTGGGGTATAAACCACACCAAAGCAGGCATGCCCCCTTCAGACAGCAGAGAGATGGGTGATTTCCAGTTTTCCCTACATCCATGCAGTTCAGCTTTAAACCATTTTCATATCCACATTCTAAAGCATCCACTGGACAGACACCATAGTCCATCATTTATGCTCTGTATTATATGGACTGGAAAAAGCATAATTCTCTCTCTGAATAGCTGTTCCATTAGGTTAATAAAATGTCCTGTAATGTGTTTCATAGATATTGCTAATGTGCACGTGTTACTTATCATTCATTGGAAGCTCAGCCTACATGCATTCGCATACCTAAGTTGCCTTCTTGATTGCTGTTCGCTTGTTATGTATTCTTTGTTGTGCATTTATATCATTTTGGTGTTTGCTAAACAAATGTACAGTGGTACCTCAGTACTCGAACTCATAAAAAATTGAACCAACCAGTTCGAAAAATTACCTATAACTCGATCTGAATCTTAGAAGTCAAACTGTGAACACCGACCTAAGATAACTTGTATACGCGGGGAAATGAGTCACGCGGTATGTCTCTCAGGGTAACGCTTCAGTCTCAGCCCCTCATTTGCTGTGATAGCACCGTTTGTTGGTGATAGTGCTTTTTATTGAAAATATCTTTTATATAATTTTGGTAGCCATTGCTCAACTAAAAGTTATGCAATAGCTGTACAACTGTTACAACCTAAAAGTTTGCAATTTACGTACAAATTAACGAATATAGAGTAATAAAAAAAATAAACAATGGACCACATAACAAAGTCTAGTGTTGGCGCAGTGAAATTTCGAATGAATTTGATTTCATAACAATCAAGTTCCTCCCTCCAAATACAACTCCTCTCATCCAACCCATGGACCAGCAAGTAATTGCTAATTTTAAGAAACTGTACACGAAAGCACTTTTCCAGAGGTACTTTCAAATCACCTCAGACAGTTAATTGACTCCCTGGGAATATTGGAAGGATCATTTTAATATCCTAAAATGTATCAGCCTGATAAATAAAGCGTGGGAAGAAATGACTTACAGGACATTAAATTCTTCCTGGCAAAAGGTGTGGCCTGAGGCTGTGCCGCAATGAGACTTTGAGGGCCACGAAGAGCAAGAGCAAGAAGAGGAGATGGTTGATGATCCTTCCGTGGTGGAGGAAATCGTCTCTTTTGGTCGGTCAGTGGGTCTGGAGTTAGATGGGGGGATGTGCAGGAGTTGGTGGAGGAATATGATGCCGAACTCTCCACCCAAGACTTATATGAGTTAACTAAACAACAAGAGGACCAACGAAAAGAGGAACTGTCTTCGGGAGAGGATGAGGGAAGAGATGAGATACCAACAGCATTGATTAAAGAAATGAACTCCTACTGGATCAAATTGCCCAACGTCTGGATGGAATATCATCCCCACAAAGCAAACATCAACAGAGTGATTAATTTAGTGAACAGCTTTGTTTTATCAAAGCATGAAATCAACAAGGTGAAGGAAGAATTCAACAAGCATGATGCCCCATACTGACACAGTGCTTCCTCTGCAGGAATTTTTCCTCTGCATTGCTTATTCCATTTTTCTGACTAGATGTCCAATGGCATTCAAACATGGCTTCATTTTTTTCAAAGGGTCCATTGTTCAATAAAAAGATAACACTACAGTACCACCAGCCAGCAATGTTGACCTCTGGTATGAGGGACACATGCAGTTGTTCTTGCAGTACTACAGTCAATTTTGCATTCTTTTATGGGTCTGTGAGCATTAATGTTTTATGGACTGTCATTTCACTAACTGTTGACTGTCAGCCTTGAGTGAGCATCCTTTCACCTCTTTCATCATTGAGCCGTTTTTATCTGTGGCCCTGCCATTCCTGATGCCCACACAACACTGCTGACTTGAAAAATCAAGTAGCATTACAATTTTTTTACACACCAGCAAAACATTGCGCTATAAAATGATGGTTTTTATGGATATGTCTATAGAAATAACAGTAGAATGTTATCATTCTGTACCGGTATTCACCTCCATCTTCAATCAGTGCTTGACGGAGTGAAGAGATCTACAATTGTTCCTGTAGCCAAGAAGAACAACCAAGCCTGCCTAAATTATTAGCACCCAGGTGCACTGACCTCTGTGCTGGTGAAGTGCTTTGAGAAGATAATCAAATACTTCATCTGTTCATCTCTACCCAGCTATTTAGACCCTCTTCAGTGCACAACCAGTGCACAAACGATGCCATCTCTTATGTCCACTCCATATTTTTACACCTGGACATCGAAAGGGGAAACTATGTGAGGCTGATGTTTATTAACTACAGTTCTGCCTTGAGATGACATGTCCGGAAAACAAGGAGGAACCGTCTCTGCAGTTCCAGGCGAACAACATGGACCTGAATTTCTCTAAGACCAAGGAGATGATCATGGACATCAGGAAGGAACAGCATAGGAAGTACAACACCTCTCAAGATTTTCAGGAATCCATTGGAGAGAGTTAGCATCCATATGTACCTCAGAATACATATCTTTGAAGACTTGACAGAGACAACCCATATGCCCACGCTGGTGCAGAGAGCTAGGCAGCAATTGTATCGCCTGAGATAGCTGAGGAAATTAAAAATCTGATCTCTACTACAACAAAACTTTGTAAAGCACAACTGTGGGATTTGGCTTTCTGGGAACATCACTGCCTGGCATGACAGCTGCATCTCTGAGGACTGCAGAGCCCTGTAGAGGGTGATACGTGTGCCAAGAGAATCACCACGACAGAGCTACCCACCCTGCAGGACATCTACATCCAGATGGCCATGGCATTAAGTATCATCAGAGACATTCACCACCCATGCTACACACTCTTCTAGTGGCTGTGCTCAGATAGGTGCCTCTGGAGCCTTATGACATGGACTAAGAGACTGAGGAGAGGCTTCTACCCCAAGGTCTTTGGGATTAACTTTGATCAACATCAGTATGCTTATAGAGCTGATCGATCCACTGAAGATGCTATTGCTACTGCCCTGCACACAGTGCTTACACACTTGGACCAACAGAGGACGTATGTAAGAATACTTTGTATTGATTATAGCTCGGCATTCAATCATATTGTCCCCAGTAGGCTGGTTAACAAAATGTGTGGCCTGGGTTTCAGTAGCACTTTGTGTATTGAAGACTTTCTTTCTAAACGTCCACAGACAGTCAGACTCCCCACACATCTTTCTCCTAGTCTGATTCAGCATAGGGGCGCCACAAGGTTCCGTTCTGAGCCCCATGCTGTATTCAATATACATAGCTGATTGTACTCCTGTACACCACACTAATACAATAATTAAATTTGCAGATGGTACAACAGTAGTTGGACTGATTTCAAACAATAACGAAACACAATATAGGAAGGAAACAGGTTGATAGACTGGTGTGAGGATGAGAACCTCACATTAAATATCACAAAGACCAAAGAAGTCATTGTCGATTTTAGGAAACAACGTGAGGACCGTGCTCCCCTAATTGTCAGGGGTGAGGAAGTGGAGAGGGTCACCAGCTTCAAGCTCCTGGGCATTTACATCAGCAAGGACCTCACATGGTCAAGGGTGAGGAAGTGGAGAGGGTCACCAGCTTCAAGTTCCTGGGCATATACATCAGCAAGGACTTCACATGGTCAAGGGTGAGGAAGTGGAGAGGGTCACCAGCTTCAAGCTCCTCGGCATTTACATCAGCAAAGACCTCACATGG
>JABFEB020000092.1:31002384-31015944 GCA_019775895.2 Stomatorhinus ivindoensis
TCATGGGTGAGGAAGTGGAGAGGGTCACCAGCTTCAAGCTCCTGGGGATTTATATCAGCAAGGACCTCACATGGTCATGGGTGAGGAAGTGGAGAGGGTCACCAGCTTCAAGCTCCTGGGGATTTATATCAGCAAGGACCTCACATGGTCAATCAACTCATCTGCTCTGGTAAAAAAGGCTCAGCAGCAGCTGTATTTCTTACGGACACTGAAAAAGGACAATCTGTCTGCAGAGTTTCTCAGACCCTTTCATTGCTGCTCCATCGAGAGTGATGTCATACTGCCTGACATCATGCTATCCAAACTGCACAGAATCGGAGCGAAAAAGTCTCCAGCGGGTTATAAGGACCTCAGAAAGGATCATCAGACTCACCCTGCCTTCTCTAGAGGACATTTTCATAGAGCTATTAATATTGTGAAAGATGCAACCCACCCGTCACCTGTTTACTCTCTTACCTTCTGGGAGGCGCTACAGAGCTCTCAAAGTCCGCACCTCTAGATTTAAGGACAGCTTTCTTCCAAGGGCCATAACTGAGCTGAATAAATCTAAACACTATGTGTGTATATGTGTGTACATATGTATATTACTTTTTATTCAGGCTTTGCATAAAAGAAATTCTTTGGACTTTGGTACAATGGCAATAAAGTCTATCTATCTATCTATCTATCTATCTATCTATCTATCTATCTATCTATCTATCTATCTATCAGCAACACTAATTAAAAACTAAAATAACCTATAACTGAACATGCACTTTAAATATTTTTCATATTACTTTACCTTTATAAACTTTTTATATGTTTTTCTATTTGTATATATATTTTTATATTTATATTTTTATATATATACTTATTTTGTTAATGAATTATATTTAATTCTGCCTTTTTTATTGCACAGCAATTTCATTTCACTGCTGCTTGTACCACTAAACCCATGCATGTGACAAATAAAAATCTTGAGTTATCAAAAAAAAAATCTTCCCGATCGCTAAGGTATTTTATTTTACAAAGTTTCCATGCGAAGAGAAAAACATACCACAATAACCATAACGGAAATGACAGGGCAAGTGGGAAATCTATTTTCGGGCTTGACGCTAATAAAAATCTATTAAAATTAGCCTTTCGCAAAACGTACTACATTTCCCATGAAACGTCAAAGCATGCCTTCGTTTGCCGAAAGCATGGTGGGAGTATAGTTTATTTGTCTCTGTTCCGCTTAGGAAAAGAGGCCTACAAACTACATTCCCCATATGTATTCCAGACGCACGTAACCGTCGCATCGTCGCGCTGTTGCCAGCGAGTTGGTTGTTGTTAAAATAATCGTTTTGGTTTCTGCAGAACGGTTGTTGGTAGTGTTTCAGTTGTTAAATTCCACGACGAGATCTTGCAAGATCCAGTAAATCATAAGCCTTCTCAGGCAAATTGAACTGTCGCTTCCAACGAAACAATGGCAATGGAAAGCGAGAACGACTTTGACGTGCCGACGTCTGCTGGCAAAATAGAAAAGTCAAAAAAGGGTACAGTTTAAAAAAGTTAAATGATGGTTTGATAACTGAGTACATTAGCTGCCTGACTTACCATGTTTTATATTTTATCCATATGCCATATTTTAATATCGCCATGTATTTTAATATGTCTTGCTAAATGGTTAGCGAGTGGCTAATTTGATAAAGTAAACTGCATTTCGTATTTATGAAAACTAGCAACTATTACCATTATTTTGCAACCTGTTATGATTAAATATCTAACAAAATGTAAAGTGTCGTAGGGTTGAAAATCCAGCAATTTAAAATGTATAATTTAATTAAAAATGTGTAGTCGTTGTAATAAACATTTTTCTAACATCTCCACCCTCTTTTCAGAGTTTGTCTGGACTCAGCAGGCCACTTGGCTGCTGGTGCGAACACGACTGTCCATGGATAGCGAGTTCAGCCGGCCGGTTTGTAAAATGAAGAAGTTGTGGGCGACCGTGGCCGAAAGGGTGACCTCTAAACTGAGAGAGTCGGGGGAGGATGTCACCGTGAAGTCCTACGAATGCGACAGCAAGTGGAGGAACATGCTGTCGACATACAGGAAGAATGCAGAAAGGGCCAAGAGGCGGGGGGCTCAGATTGTTCACTGGGAGTTTTTTCAGGCCATGCATGATGTTTTGGGGAAAACCAGTAATGAGCTGGATGGACAGAGAGATGACAAACTGACTGGAAAGTTAGCTACGGTTATGGCCAATAAAAAATTCACTCCTATCCTTCCCACTCCCCCTTTACCTCCTGCCCCACTGTCCACAAAGCCTACTCAGGATGTTCTACAGTTATACCTAGAATTGCAAGAGAGGAAGATGGATCTCTGGGTACAACAGAAGGCTCTGGAAGAGAGAAAAATAGAAGCTATTAATAATCTCGCCAAAGCTATCTCTACCTTAGCTGAAGATCGCAGCTCTCAGTATGTTACAGAAAGCAGTGGCTAGGTAGGTATTACAGAGTTAGATTGAGTTCCTCAAATAACCAAAAAAAAACTGAACATTGAGGTGTTACCAGAAAATTTCTGTAAATAATCCATATAGATTAAGGTTATAGATAGCCCTGCTTACTAAGCCTCATGAAACCACATATACATACATGTGTATGTATGTATATAATATTATTATATAGGTGGACTTTCATGTGCCAGTCTTAAAAATAAATCATTGTAAGCAATGCAATGGGAAATAGAATTTCATAGATAGACTGTGTACTTTATTTTGATGCATTTTTTTACTTGGAGAAATTTACTGTCATTTAACTGACTTACAGATGAGCGAGGGGTTACCATTTATGTGTGCCCCCTTGGATTTGAACCCACAACCATTACATTGTTAGCTCTACTACAAAATACAATACAAACAATACAAATCCACTATATTTCTTCCCATTCACTTTTATGAAATATGATTAGCAATGGTATTTTTTCTGTCATGGATTTGGCATTATAAGTGTGTGGCTTAAAAGTGCTAAATATTGCATGTTTCTTTGGTTTATAACCAGAGTGAAATTAGGACCATGCAGAGATTCAGGGAAAACATGTTTACATTTCAAGTCCCAAAACAGTGTGCATTTTACCCTTTAATAAACCTTTTTTTAAATGAATCTTGATGAGTGCTTTTCAATGTTAATTATTTTTCTCATGTTTCTTGTACATTTTATCAGCCTGTCAAGTTGTAGTTCTATTATTCTATGAGGTAAATCTCTCATTGTCTTACTTTAACTTAACCAGACCTCCTTTCATTCCCTCTAACACTGCAACCCAGGTACCCATTGCAAGATTTGTATCACCCTGACAAAAATGTGCTGTGTAGATGGTGAAGACCACTGTGTGTGCCCCCTCACATTTAATCATGTCCAGGTATCACAGCCTTTGAAATCAAGGTGTAGCCCATTTTAGAATGTGACTGTGGTATGTGTTGTGGGCCGCAGAGTCAGTGTATGGCCATAGAGGTTCAATCCAGGCACTAAGCAGTGGTAATACATTTTAGCTTGCTGCTGCATCCTCTATTTAAAATACCGTCAGTGTCTGAGACCTTGCAGATCTTACAAGGATTGTATTTTTTACTGCCAGATTGTAGATGGAAGATGAGAATCAGGGTGAGCTTTTCATGTTTTTTTTTGTCTATTCCCTCAAATTTCTACTTCCCTGAAGGTTCCTGCAGTAGTCCCAAAGACTGTTGAATGTTCCTATTGATAGAATATACACAGAATTAGTTAAAATAAACAAGAACAGTGTTCAGATTTTCAAAATATTGTATAGTAGTTCATTGTTGGTGGTTAGCCTTCCTGTTCTGCAAATTTTATCCAAAGCAGTCCAGTCGGTGATCAGTGACAGTATATGGCCAAAAGTATTGAGAATGACACAAGTATTGGTTTTCACAAAGTTTGGTGCTTCAGTGTTTGTAGATCTTTTTCTCAGATGTTTCTGTGGTATACTGAAGTATAATTACAAGCATTTAATAACTTTTATTGATAATTACATTAAGTTTATGCAGAAAGTCAATATTTGCAGTGTTAGCCCTTATTTTTCAAGCCCTCTGCAATTTGCCCTGGCATGCTGCCAATCAGCTTCTTGGCCAAATCCTGATTGATGGCAGCCATTTTTGCACCAATGCTTGGGGTTTGTCAGAATTTTCTCCACCCATATCTTGAGGATTGGCCACAATTTCTCAATTGGATTAATGTCTGGGGAGTTTCCTGACCATGGACCCAAAATGTTGAATATTTTTTTTTCCCTGAGCCACTTGGTTATCACTTTTGCCTTATGGCACGGTGCTCCATCATGCTGGAAAAGGTATTGTTCATCACCAAACTGTTCTTGGACAGTTGGGAGAAGTTGCTCTCAAGGGTGTCTTGGTACCATTCTTTATTCATAGTTCTGTTCTTAGGGAAAATTGTGAGTGAGCCCACTCCCTTGGCTGAGAAGCAACCTCACACATGAATGGCCTCAGAATGCCTTACTGTTTACACAGGACTGTTAGCATGACACAGGACTGATGGTAGCGCTCACCTTTTCAATCTTTTTTCCAGCTGTCCCAAACAATCTGACAGGGGATTCATCAGAGAAAATGACTTTACCCCAGTCCTCAGCAGTCCACTCCCTGTACCTTTTGCAGACTATCAGTCTGTCCCCGATGTTTTTTTAGGGAGAAGTGGCTTCTTTGCTGCCCTTCTTGACACGAGGCCATCCTCCAAAAGTCTTCACCTCATGGTGCGTACAGATGCACTCACATATGCCTGCTGTTATTTCTGAGCAAGCTCTGCACTGGTGGTGCCCCGATCCTGCAGCTGCAACTTTAGGGGACAGTCCTGCCAGTTGCTGGACTTTCTTGGGCGCCCTGAAGCCTTCTTCACAGCAATTGAACCTCTCTCCTAGAAGTTCTTGATGATCCAAAACTCGATTGGTCGATTTAGGTACTAGCAGCAATATCCTTGCTTTTGAAGCCCTTTTTGTGCAAAGCACTGATGACTGCACATGTTTCCTTGTAGGTAACCATGGTTAACAGAGGAAGGACAATGATTTCAAGCACCGCTCTCCTTTTAAAGCATCTAGTCTGCTATTTTAACCTAATCAGCATGACAGAGTGTCCAGCCTTGTCCTCGTTAACACCCTCACCTGTGTTAACGAGAGAATCACTGAAATGTCAGCAGGTCCTTTTCTGGCAGGGCTGAAATGCCATGGAATTTTTTTTTTTGGATTAAGTTCATTTTCATGGCAAAAAAGGGACTTTGCAATTAATTGCAATTCATCTGATCAGTCTTCATAACATTCTGGAGTATATGCAAATTGCCATCATAAAAACTGAGGCAGCAGACTTTGTGAAAATTAATATTAGTGTCATTCTCAAATATTTGGCCACAGCTGTACAGGCATTTCCCATGTTACAAACAAGATCTGTTCCCTAAGTCTGTTTTTAAGTCAAATCTATAGTTAAGTCAGAAAAATAATAGTACAGTAAATAATAACAATAATTTAATGGAAACAATAAAAGCAATTACATATGGTACTGTGCCGTACCTCAAGTTGATGAACAGCTGAAGCTGCGCAATTTTTTCATGAGTCACAAAGTGGCACGTGTGTTCGTTATTATGAACCATTGTATGTAAACAGGATCATAAGTACGAGTTGTCTGCCAGTTGGTCTTAACCCGGGGACTGCCTCTATATACAGCTCTGCAAAAAAAAATCTGCACTTTTTTTTCCTGAAGAGGTGGGTGGAGAAACAAGAACTCACTATTTTTTTTTACTCATTTCTTAATTTATGGGTGTACGTTTGTGAATAAGATTTTTTTTTTTTTTTTGCAGCCTGGTTTTTCTCTTTCTCATTAATGAAGGGCTTCTTCCTTGCTTTATGGGACTTCAGTGCACTTCACAGCTGCACTTGTTTCCCATTCCTTTTGAAGGTCACTTGATGTCATCTTCAGATTTGTGTGAAACTGATGGATAAGAGAACCAGAATTACCCCAGGATTGAAAAAAATGCAGATTGAAAAATATATATTTATATTGTCACGTTCCGAGGTGGTTGGGCAGGCAAGCAGGCGGAGATCAGGGCAGGAAACAGGGTTTATTCCGGGAAAACGCAGGACAAAACAGGACTTCCACGCAACGGTAGGTAACATTAATGACAGATCTGGGGGAGACGTGGACTAAATACTCAAGACAAGCAAGAACTGATAAACAACAGGTGATCACAATCAGGATCACACACGAGGTACCGAGGGGGGCATGGCACACAGGAGGCTTGGACGGGCGGATCATGACATATATGGGGTGGTCTCAGTTTTTTCCAGACCTGTACCATGTGTGTGTGTATACACAAACTACTGTTCAAAAGTATGAGGTCACTTAGAATTTTTCTTGTTTTCCATGACAACATACATGAAATAAGTTTGAATAGGAAATACAGCTAAATAAATGAGACATAGTCATTGACAAATTTAGAAATAATAATTTTTGAAATTAAAATAATAATTGTGTTTTTCAGACTCATCAGAATCATTTATTTGCGGCATTCACAGCCTTGTAGACCTTGGACACTCTAGATGTCAACATATTACAAATTACAAATTTGTCATACTTGATGATTGACCCATTCTTTGTTATATTTTAAATGCATACCGTTATAAAATGTAGTGCTTTGGGACTATTTATTTTTTGGTAAAATAACATATAACAACTTTCATAATTTTGGAAAGTAATTCATTTCTTATTTGTTTTTTTTTTTTTACTTATTTAAGCAGAACCTCCCAACCAATTGGGTCTGGTATTGGTGTCTGGTTTTTAAACAATCAGTTGTCGGTATCAGCCAGAAATTTCCTTATTGGTGCATCACTAGTTCCAAATCCTGTCCCTGTCTTTCCTGTTTCCTAGGTTGCCTTAATGTTTAGTGTGTTGTTTTTTTTTTGACTTGGGTATCTGATGGAAAAATAGACCCCTAAATGAATAGGTGTAGCTTCAGAGTCACTATTAAGATTCAGTTTATTCAATTTATTACTCATGCTGGATGCAGTGAATCTTACTAACTGTATTTAGAAGAAAAAATACTTTTTAACATGCCTGCAATATCACTCAGGCAACATAGATTTTAAATTCTTGTTAGATTACTTGTAAAAGACCACACTGACTTTTTATTGCATATGTTGCAATTTTTCATTAGATCACCATTCAGTTAAATCACAATATATCTGAAAAACATATTCAGTGTTTCCATTGGTGCCAGTCAATCTGTCTGGGATTACATCAATATAAAACAATTGATAGGCAGGCTATATAAAGAATTACATCATCAAGGCAAATAGATTTATATTTTTATTTAAAAGTATGCTTCTTCAAATAAGTCACATCAATGCATAACGCAAAAAAAGTAAATATTACACAAGCTATGTGTAACACATAAACACAAAATTCCTTTCAAAATTCCTGACTTCTACATGTTCTCAAAATAAAAATAAATAAATAAAAATTGCAAACAATCCAAAAAATACATGCAGGCCCATCTGGCAAAAACATTTTAATTAATTGTGCTTACAGGGAATTATTACACCAGACATTATGACCAGTTTTTTTTTCTTTTTTCAGACTTCAACAGATTTCCCGGGTCAAAGTCCATTAATTATCAGACAACGGAAACTATGTTTCCTGCATACACAAGTCCCAAAATTGACTCCAAATGTACCATGGCAAATTTATTTATTCTTGCTTTGCAGCCCTCTGTGTGCTATCATCTCACAAACTAAAAACACTCAAATTTCTTTCAAAACAAATTTATTGAAGTCAAGTTAATAACCATATTAACCAATTGTCAGAACAGACAAAATCAGCCACAAAAAACACATTTGTTTTTTTCCTGAATAACTGCAGTAAGGCCTACAGATCAGCTGCTGAAAATAACATTTAAATATTGCACATTTTAAAATATTTTGACTGCAAAATGGCTGTATAATTTCAACCTTTGTAAAACATAGTCAATGCAGTAATTTTAAAATGTTAAGGCTGCATGTACTAAACTAAGAATTTAGGAAATCTACTTTAAATGAGAAAAGCTTAATTTCCACAGGACACAATGACAGAATGCATCCCGAATTTTCTCAGTGATGTCAGACTAAACGAGGGTACCAAACACTTCAATCTACAGTCAGTCTCTAAAACACATAACCATTTTACATAAA
This sequence comes from Stomatorhinus ivindoensis, assembly GCA_019775895.2. Taxonomy (NCBI): domain Eukaryota; kingdom Metazoa; phylum Chordata; class Actinopteri; order Osteoglossiformes; family Mormyridae; genus Stomatorhinus; species Stomatorhinus ivindoensis. Next base: position 31,010,575 of record JABFEB020000092.1, read on the forward strand.
CAAAGACTCCCAACTTTTCCTAGCTTGCCATTGAATTTAACATAATATGTATTAAATCCATTTGTGGTGTTCCACTGTATACTGTAATAACAATAAAAGGGGAGGGGAGGGAGTAATTGGGATTCCTCTGAATGGCAAACGTCTGGGACACCCCACACTCAAAGTATTCGAAGCTCTCCATTGAATATTTATGGGAAAACAGAAAGTGGCATCACATCAAATTATGAACTGGAAACTCCAAAAAAACTGACTACAATGCATTTTATGTATATAACAAACAGCCATTAAATCAATATGGAAATACTACTCTAAACTTGGTACATTCATGCCTGACTCAAAGAAATAAACTTTGCATACACCGATATTAGTAATAAAATTATAGTATAGACAAATAAGCAAGACAAATAAAAAACATGGCCATAAACCAGAGTAGGCTCAAATATAATGGACTTCAAAACCTCCAGCTGGAAAAACTGCTTGAATAATTCCACAGCATCAAAAAACAAGACCTACCATAGAATTAGCTTTATGTTAAATCACTAAGATGCCCTTGATTTATCAAAACACAAAAGCTTACAACAGATGACACAAATGCAAATAAAACATGCTTAACTGCCACAAGGTTTTTAAAAAAGTAGTCTTTATTCAACTAATAACATTTATGTTTAAAGCACATGTTGTCAGAGTGTATCACACACACACACACAGCAGGCACAGCTAAGGGCAATCCCAGTCGATCCCCAAGCCCTGTCAATGTCAAGCGGAGTTCATTTGTCATGGTTCAGAATAAATTTACCACCTTGCAACTTTTTGCAGTGAGTTCCAGTGCATTTTTTCACTTAACTCCAAATTTACATCAAGATAGTTTGATTCCAGATCTTTGGTTTGACCGCAAGAAACTTTAAATCTGTTATACATTTTTTTAGCTTCTAAACTGAATAATAGTGGCCAAGGAACAAAACAGCGAAAAGGAATTCACAGGACTGGGGTGAGGAAAAAAGGCACCAAACAATAGGTATATGGAAGTCTGGAAAAAAATAATCCATATTTCCATAAATGGCATCTTGCCATGCAATATTTTTAATTCTATGCATGAATGTACACAAGTACATTCCAGCAACAAATGTAGGCTCAATCAACCCCACCACAGCTGGTAAACGCACAACTTGAAAGTGGACCAACAACTGCACCTACCAAATAATCCCCCAAATCATAACAATGCTAAACAATAACACGTTAAACACTGAACACAGTCGCACACCCCCCCAGCAGCTGGAGATGGATGTTTAGCTGGCACTGGAACATTCTCCCACACTCCTCAGAATCCCAAAGGCTGACAGAAGTTGAGCCAGTCCATGAGAGATGCAGTAACTGTCTACAAGTATGGATTCTAAAGTGTGTTGTGAACATGTGTTTGGAAACGGTTAATAATGCGTTTGCTATACAAAGGCTACAGGAAAAAAGCACAGAGATGGTACTTTGCCAACTGAATCCTTGCTGCTCACTCCCATGTCTCTCAAGTCGTTTCTTCCATATTCTCTCCAGCTCCCCCTGACCCTCACCCTAGTTCCCCCAGCCCCGACAGCCACGTACTCCAGCCTCCCCTCCCATCCTCGCTAGCTGTTCTCCCCTCATTGCACGGCCTGTTCGCTGGTGGTGCTGCCCGAATCCTGTGGTTTCATGACGTCCGGGAGCTCTGGGGGACTGGAGAACGGATCCAGCCGCAGCGGCTCAAAGACCTCATCTGGATGGGGTGGGGAACAGGAAAAAAAGCGAAGAGTAACAATAAATGTTTGGGTTTAATAAAGGCCATTCGGTGCAGTCATTAAGGTTGGGGGTTGTACAACCAAGGTAATAGTCACAGGGCAAATTTTCCAGATATTAAAATAAAGCCACTCTCATTAATAGGAGACCAACAAAATCAGAATTAGGATGGGGAAAATGGTGAAACAAATATACAGTCAGGACCATAAATATTTGGACAAAGTTTTTCAATTTGTAAATTCTGTATATTACCACAATAAATTTTAAAAGAATCAAGTCAGATGCAGTGCAGACTTTCAGCTTTAAATCAGTGGGTAGAACAAAAACATTGCATAAAAATGTGGGAAACTAAAGTAATTTTTCTACACAATCCTCTCCTTCCGGGGGCTCATAAGTAATTGGACAAATAAACATAACTGCAAATAAAATGTTCAATTCTAATACACAGTTGAAAACCCTTTGCAGGCAATGACTGCCTGAAGTCTTGAACTCATGAGCAGACGCTATGTTTCCTCCTTTTTAATGCTCTGACAGGCCTGTACTGCAGCAGCTTTCAGTTGCTGTTTGTTTGAGGGTCTTTCTGTCTGTAGTTTAGTCTTTAGCAGTGAAATGCATGATCAATGGGGTTGAGATCAAGTGACTGACTTTGCCATTTGAGAATATTAAAGCAAAGAAGTGGAATAAACTTCTGGGTTGCTTTTGCTGTGTGTTTTGGGTTATTGTCCATCTGTATTATGAAACGCCGGCCAAACAATTTGGCTGCATTTGAGCAGACGTGATATCTCTGAACACCTCAGCATTCATTCAGCTGCTTTCATCCTGTGTCACATTATCAAGAAACACTAAAGAGCCAGTGTCACTGGCAGCCATGCACACCCAAGCCATCACACTGCCTCCAGCATGTTTTACAGATGTGTATTTGCTTTCATGCAGTCTTCTCTTTATGGTAGACTTGGATATTGACACGCCTACCTCCTGGAGAGTGCTGTTCACTGGTTGGCTGTTACAAAGGGGCTTTTCATCACCATGGAAATGATTCTGCGATCATCCACCACTGTTGTTGTTCATGGACGTCCAGGCCTTTTTGCGTTGCTGAGTTCACCCACGTTTTCTTTCTTTCTCAGGATGAACCAAACTGGATTTTGCCACTCCTAATGTTGTGGCAATTTCAAGTATCTTTATGTTTTCACCGCCTAAGGATGACCTGCTTCACTTGCATACCGAGTTCCTTTGACTGCATGTTGTGTTCACACATCAATCTTCCAAATGCACACAAGACATACAAATCAGCTCCAGGCCTTTTATCTGCTTAATTGACAATGAAAGAATGAAGGAATTGCCGAAACCTGTCCATGAAATAGCTTTTAAGTGAATTGTCCAATTACTTTTGAACCCTTTAAAAAGAGGGTGGCAGCACATGTTAATGAGCTGAAACTTCTAAACTCTTCATCCAGTTTGAATGTGGATACCCTAAAATGAAATCTAAGAGTCTGCACTTTATGTCCATGCCCATTATATAACTTCAGTTGAAATATATTTCAGTAAAGAAATAAAATAGTAAAACTTGTGTCAGTGTCCAAATATTTATGGTCCAAATTGTAAATGCTGCATATGGTCCTTGTGTTTAAGGTAGCAACAACTAATCAATAATGTAGATGAAACGGGAATACAGTTGACATTTTTGCAGTTTGTTCCATAAATTGTACATAATGACATCAACACTCAGCAACATTAAGCCTAGTTCGCACTTCACTTGTCCGCACGTCATTACGGTCCACACAAGATTCATGGTGCAAACACTTGTATACATACTACATGTCTGGACACAGATGATCATGGTGGCCACTTGTGTACAGCAATGATATTGCGCAAGACCAGCAGAGAGCAGATAAACTGACTAATAAAAATAAAAGCACTATAGTGAAATGGGTAAAATTTTATGAACAATTTTTAAGTTTTCACTGGCCTTGACTGGTATTATGATAATGCATTATATTGGGGTATTTTGGAATCTTGTGACAAAACTAACCAGGGCCATCACCTGGGCATATTTTATCACCAAGATTTCAAAATGCTGGAATAACATTGCTTTTGAAAATATCGTCAAATATACAGAGCACTTTTCCACTGCACCAGGTGCCTAACTTTTGTACTTGTAAACAGTACGAAAGTCAATGGTGGTACTTCTATTTGATTTCCACCAGTGTGAAAAATCTCTACCAGCACAGAATGTTATCGTCACAAACGCAGGGGGTTTTGGACGGGATTTGGACGGAAGTGCTGGGTGATGAGCAATATTAATATGTGCAGCAAATGCAATTTTCACATTTGCAAATACCACAAGTCAGCTGGGCTAAGATGAATCTTTTTCATACCTTCATACCGTCCAGACAATATACCGCAGTATATGGTATTTTGAAAAACAATGACAGTCTGTAATATAATTCCGGTATGTTGAAATCTAAACGTGCCATGGAGTAAACTTAGCTAAAACATAGTAACAAAACAAAACAAAACATCGCAAGCTTTGCAATTTTACACTGTTCCTTTTTATAGCACAGGTTAAAAAAAATCAGGTTAAAGTTTATCGCCTCCGCTTGGCCTGAGCTCTGAATGCACTCTCCAAGCCAATCATGATCATGATTCCTGTTTCAATCACTCATATATGGAGCCCCTAAGTGGTCAAAGTAGAAAATATTTTTTCAAATAGTTTTGCGTTCCATCACAACAGTTATCCGTTACCAATAACTGTATCGCGTCCATTTGAAGTACAAAAAACAGAATTAGTGGACTAATAAGTATAAACCTAAATGATACCATGTCCTCACCACTAGTGACTGTAAACAAGACAGTAAAGTTATTGAATGTGAAGTGCACACACGGACATTGAAATATTAAAATTCACTTCTGGAAAATCAATGGGTGTTGCTTGCTTTTGTTGTTTGATATTACAGCTAGAAAACTGAATATAAGCTAACTTTACCATGGTGTAGTTTATCATGGTGTTACACCGACCTAAAGTAACTTGTATGCACGAGGAAATGAGTCAAGCGGTACATCTCTCCACGGAAACAACGGCTAACGCTTCAGTGTCAGCCTCGCATTCGCTGTGATAACATTGTGCATGTTTATACTAGCTGAATACTTATAATACATATATTTAGACAGTAAAAATACATTTAAACAATGATAGACAGTAACAGTAATTATTATATAATTATAATAAATGTATATATTAATACATTTAATTATAATAATATTGTCCTGCCGAGCGAGAACGTAACGGAGACAAAGGCGCAGACGTCAGGTTATCGGGGAATACGGGGTTTAATTAAAGGTAAGGCAGGCAAAACGTAGGCAGACCATACAATGATCGGACTGGGGAAACAAACTGAAACTTGGACTACATCCAAAGGACTAATGACAACAACCAGAAACAGCTGATCACACGGGGATTCCACACGAGGTTAACGAGGGGGTGTGGCACACGGAAGGAGTGGACGATAGGGGCAGGACACATTGATAAATGTGCTTAGATGTGTTTAGTACAGTACCCCAACGTCTTTTTCCTTGTTCCTCTCTTTTATAGATCCTTTTTAAACAGAT
>JABFEB020000092.1:31031407-31042935 GCA_019775895.2 Stomatorhinus ivindoensis
CTGTCTAAATCTGTGTTAGTGAGCACTTCTCCTTTGCCAAGACAATCCATCCCACCTCACAGATGTGGCATGTCCAGCTGCTGATTAGACAGCATCAATATTGCACAGGTGTGCCTTAGACTGCCCACAATAAAAGGCCACCCCGAAATGTGCAGTTTGATCAAACAGCACTATCCCACAGATGTCGCAACCTTTGAGTTGGGGAGAGGCGTCTTTACGGAGATCCGTCATTCTGTCACGCTTCGCTGGGGAAGCTGTGCCTGGGTGTTGGCGGCGAGTAACAGGCATGACGAGTAGGCAGGGATTCCAGGGAAACATGGGTTTAATCCAAAGACAAAACAGGATAAACACCACGGAACACCACAATGACAGATCTCGGGAGACTAACTCAGATGCGGACTAAATACTCTTGACTGACAGGAAACCAACTGGAAACGGATGATCACAATGAAACAGATGAAAAACAGGTGGTTTCCAGCAGGATTGAACATGGGGAGTGAGGGGGCGTGGCACACACGAGGCTCGGACGGACGGATTATGACAGTAGGAACTAGTGACCAACATTTAGCAACAACTAAACATCAAAATAGCTGTATTTTGTTAGATCATTTTAAAGAAGTTGGCCCCGGTTTATTTAATTACATTTAGAACTAGTGCCCGGCATTTAGCAACATTTTGAAGCTTTGGTAGAATAACGCCTTAGTTATTTTAATAAACAGGCTTTTAATAAACAGGGTGATGCCGGTGGAAGGTCGCACAGACGTCGGGGTCAGACACAGACGAAGCTGGGACCCAGGTATGGTCGTCGGGAGTGCCGCCCATCCACTCCACCAGGTATTGTAGCTGACCACGACATTGTCAGGAGTCCAACACCCGGCTCACTCAGGATTCGGGGTCCGCGTCTGTCAGGAGGGCAAGGTCCTCTACGGCAGGGTTCGAATTCGGTCCGGTGGCACCCTGTTTGGCTGGTTTGAATAAGGACACGTGAAACGTGGGGCAGATTCTGTAAACCCGTGGCAATCGGAGCCGAACGGCGGTGGATCCCACGTGGCATACCACCTGAAAGGGACTGAATGAATGGGACTAAATGAATCAGGCTGTCAACTTCGCGCAATGCACCTCGCAGATGTTGCCAGGTCCGTCTGCAGCAACGGTGCCAATCGTCCACAGCAGGCACCTCACTTGACGGGGTATTCCACGGGAAGAGGGGTGGTTGGTAGCCTAATACAGTTTTAAACGGGGTCAAAGCGGTAGTGGAACTCTCCTGGGAATTCAGCACATATTCTGCCCAAACTAGGTGGGAGGACCAACTCGCGGGATCCGTGCAGCACAGGAGACGTAGGGTTTTAGAGACCTCCTGGTTGGTTCGCTCTGCAAACCCGTTGGATTGTGGAAGATACGCGGATGACAGACTCACCTTGATCCCGAGTTTGGTACAGAAAGCCCGAAACACCCGGGAAGCGAATTTGGGTCCACGGTCACACACGATGTCCTCGGGTAGTCCAAACCCACAGAACATGTCCCGAATGAGGACGTCTGCCAGTTCGCTGGATGAGGGGAGCTTGGGAAGAGAGATTAGACGACACATCTTGGAAAACCGATCTACAATGGTGAGAATGAAGGTCTTACCTTTGGACCGAGGGAGGTCGGTGATGAAGTCCAATGCAATGTGGGACCAAGGTCTAGCAGGGATCGGTCGTGGCTGAAGTAGTCCAGAGGGGCTTTGGTTGTGGGATTTAAAGTGGATGCAATCTGGGCAGGCTTCAACGTACTCCTGTACTCCCTGTCTCCACTCAGGCCACCAATAACGACGGGCAACTAACCGTTGAGTGGCCCCGATTCCAGGGTGGCAGGTGCCGGGTTGGTCATGTATCCAACACAGCAACTCAGCCCTAAGGAAGCGTGGGATGTACCTCAAACTGCTTGGACAGCTCCCCGGAATGTTTCCCATTTCGTTCCTTCTCTGGATGCGTTATTCGAGGTCCCAGGTGATTATCAAAACGAAACAGGTCGGATCCAGGATGGGGTGCTCTCTTTCGGTGCATTCCGGGGATTCGTATTGTCGGGATAGTGCATCCGCCTTGAGATTCTTTCTACCCGGCAGGTAAGTGACCCTAAAATCGAAGCGAGCAAACTATTGCGCCCACCGAGCCTCACGTGCTGATAGTCGCTTCGCCGATTGGAGATACTCCAGATTTCTGTGATCGGTAAAGACTGTAAAGGGGAAGCGAGCTCCTTCTAGCCAGTGACGCCATTCTTCTAATGCCAGTTTGATAGACAGGAGCTTGCGCTCCCCAATGCAGTAATTGCTTTCTGCTGCTGTTAGCTTTCGGGAAAAGTAGGCACAAGGATGGTGTCGACCCGTCATAGGATTTCGTTGTATCAGCACCGCCCCTACTCCCGCTTCCGAGGCATCAACTTCTAATTCGAAGGGCTGATCAGGACGGGGTTGTACCAGGAGGGGAGCATAGCAGAAGGATTGCTGGAGGTGTCAGAATGCCCCTTCCGCCTCCGGGGTCCAGGAGATACGGGTCTTCTTGCTACGGGTGAGTGAGGTGAGAGGATCTGCAATCTGACAAAAGTTGCGGATGAATTTGCGATAAAAGTTCGCGAAGCCCAGGAACCATAGGAGTTCCTTCATTGTGCGTGGACGAGGCCATTCTAGGATGGCCGAGATCTTGTGCTTGTTCATGGTGACTTGGCCGGGCGGATGATGTACCCCAGGAACTTCACTTCGTCCTGGTGGAATTCACATTTTTCACGTACAGCTGGTGTTCCCAAAGTCTTTGCAGCACCTGGCATACCTGCTGGACGTGGATCTGCTCAGTGGGAGAATAAATCAGGATGTCATCAATGTAGATGATCACGAAGCGATTAACCATATCCCCGAAGACCTGATTAATAAAGGCTTGAAATTTGGACGGGCTATTAGCTAACTCGTATGGCATGGTGTTGTATTCGTATTGCCCCCTGCTGGTAATGAACCAGTTTTCCACTCATCCCCTAGTTTAATTCTCACCAGGTTGTATGCACTGCGCAGATCCAGCTTGATGAAGATCCTTGCTTCGCGCAGTTGCTCCAGAGCAGACAGGATCAGAGGAAGGGGTTCTCTGCGTTTGATCGTTACTGCATTTAAAGCCCGGAAATCCACAACCGGTCGGAGTCCCCCGTCCTTCTTCTTAATGAAGAAAAAACTGGATGCTATGGGGGACGTTGAAGCTTGTATGATCCCCTGCTTAAGGCCCTCGTGTATATAAGTGTCGAGGGACTCTTCCTCCTGTTGGGAGAGGGGATACAATCTACCCCGCAGAAAGACAGCGCCTTCCAATAGATTAATTGCATAGTCACACGCGCGGTGCGGGGGAAGCCAGAATGCATTGGTTTTGCTGAACACGTCTAGGAAATCGAGATAGTCCATCTGTATCAGCGAGAGGTCTTCGGGTTCGGGACTCTCTACCAGGGACGCCCTACAGGGGAGAAATAAGCACTCAGGGAGACACTGGTCAGACCAGGCTTTAATCTCTCCTGTTCCCCAGTCGAGGTAAGGGTTGTGATGACGTAACCAAGGCAACCCTAGGATGCTCAGGTCCTTGGCTCATGGCAGAACGAGGAATTCGAAAAGTTCACCATAGAAGGCCCCTACTTGAAGTGAACAAGTGTGAGTTCGGAACCCGACCATGCCTTCGCGCACGTGATGTCCGGTCACAACGTGGACGGCCATAGGACGGGCCAATCGCTGAAGGGGAAGTCCCAGCCGACGGGCAAGCCCTGTGTTCATAAAATTCCCCGCTGCACCACTGTCCAGTAGGGCCTCCACGGTAAGTCGGTTTTCTCCCTCTCCCACTATCACCGTAATCGTGAATTGTGTAATAGTAGAGAGTGGCACGGGAGATACACTTACTGGTGGGGGCGCGTCCTCCCGTCGTGGTCGGACAGGGCATCGGGAGATGGTATGTCCAGGTTCCCCGCAATAGAGACACAGCTCGCCTTGTGTTCTCTTTCTGCGTTCATCCGTGGTAAGCGGCGATCTCTCAACCTGCATGGGCTCCGTCGCTTCTTCGACCCCACTATAGCGAGGCCGGGGGATCTCCATTGGAGGACGGTGGCGTCTACGTCTCTCACCAAATTATCCAGCCGGATGGCCAGACGAATGTATTCCTCAAAGGATGACATTTCCTCCTTGGTGGCCTGCTCTGTGTTGTTCCATCGCTGCGACTCGGGCCTCTAGGTTACCTGCTGGATCCATTACATTGGGAAGTATTCTGTCACGTCAGGCAGGACAGAGACAGTGGGATCCAGAAATGCAGGTACTAAACAGGGATTTATTGGGCGGATCGAAGAGGGTGAGAGGGAAGGACTGCTCTAGTGGGGAAGATGGGACTTCCACCCCGGGATGTGGGGAAATCCCCACGGAGAGAGAGAGAGGCTGCGGTGTCCAGAAGGGGTATGCGAGAATCATTGTCGGTAGTCGTTCCAAGGGTCGGTAGCCGGAGTAGTCAATCCCATGACGAGAGACAGAACACAAATACAAGAGGGAAGGGAAGACGAACACAGCTGGGGCTGGCGAAGGAGGTAGGTCAAGGACGGGATCTGGGCTGGGGAGGCAAAGGAGAGGATTAGGGAAGGCACGAGAGGCAGACGGAAAAGGTGCGGGTGAGCGGGCAGACGATAGACAAGAAATTGCTTGGTAATGGTCATAATCATTTTTATCCAGAACAATTGCGTATAATTCAGTGTGATTGCTGACGGAATGCTGAGAAAAACTGGAGAGTCTTGAGTGTGAACCACAACCAGAACATGCACCTGACACAGCAGCTGTACCGAGCAGTCATGTCCAAGTGAGTGAGGAAGGCACTGGTCTTGTTGAGCAGACCTTTATTAAGCCGAATCAAGAAGAATACTGCGAGCATCACTCCTCCATCAGGCATTGCAGGTTGATATGAGTCATTGATTGCAGCTGTTTTAACTTAGACTTGACCCTGTTAATAGTTTATAATATTAGGATTGCCGTGCAGCCTTTTTAGTTTTATTTTATTGTTTTTGATGCTCAAAACTTTTTGTGTCATCTCTGTATTTGATTCAGGGTAAACTGTTCAGGGAGGAGAGTGGACAGTCTTCATGTGGATGGTATCATCAAGGTGTGGTCATTCAATCCCATAATGCAGATGAAGGTCACCATCATGTCTAAATCTCCCTTCTCTCACTGGAGTGGCCACAAAACCTCAATTCTTATTGTCTAAATGATTTATATCACACTCATACTATTTAAAATTTCAGTATAACAAAATGACCCTTATAGATTTTAAGAAAAAACGTAAACTATATGTCTAGTGTTTTTTGATTGAGTTTGATTATCAAACTCTAAAGGTCAGTCCTTGGTTGCGCACTTGTGCGCATGTCCAGGGTTTTGCTGTGTGTGTGTATGTGTGTGCGCTCGCATGAACGTGAACAAAGATTTACTGAAAAAGCCTGTTTATTAAAATAACTAAGGCGTTATTCTACCAAAGTTTCAAAATGTTTTGATGTATGTCGCTAAATGCCAGGCACTACTTCCTATAGCTAATAGATATAATTAAATAAACCGGGGCCAACTTCTTTAAAATGATCTTACAAAATACAACTAAAAAGTTTTTTGATCTTTAGTTGTTGCTAAATGTTGCTCACTAGTTCCTACAGCTACTCAATTCTTGTTGCGTAAATGATTTACATCACACTCACACTATTTAAAAAATTCACTACAACAAAGTGATCCTTATACATTTTTAGAAAAACGTAAACTATATGTTTCATGTTTTTGATTGAGTTTGAGAGTGTTTGCCTTACTTCTGTAGTTAAGGCTGAATTTTTATACTAATTTAACAAATACAGCTAAAGTTTTTTTATACCTTTAGACATTAACATAAACAGTTAATATCTTGTCTTAAAAAATTTCAAGTCTATTTCTGTATGGTTTTTTGCATTAAGTTTCATGAACGTCTAAGTCTGTTTTGGGGACTTGGATACTCATCGTGGTCCTATACTTTCACAGACCTGAAGTTAAACTCTAAAGCCCTGACCTGACGTTTGATTGTACGTGTGCATATTAACAAATATTTACTGAAAAAACGTGTTTATTAAAATAAATAATGTTTAAAACACATTCCTTCCCCAAGGAAAGCGGCCACCAAGCAAGCTGTTCCAAGCATCGGCATTCTCCCCAGGCATCCACAGGCCGGAGGAAAATTGTGGCTGGCTATGTCAGTTCATACGAGATTTGGAGTGTAGGAAGCTTTATACTATATGTAACTTTGAGTACCATATATCGGATTTGAGCATTTAAAAATCTCTTAAATGACATATTGATATTTTTACTTTATTTGTTACTTTATTATTCACATTGGCAGAAAAGTGCTTAAATACTTAAAAAACTTTATGGTTAAGGGGTTTATTTGAAATAACCGGCATGCCGTTTCTTGCCGCCATTTTGAACTGTGTGTCTGCGTAAGTGCGCCTGCCCAAGCTTCAAAACCCCTAGGTCGTCATTTCGCCCGCATTATTCAAACGGAGTGGACGCACGTGGCCGATCTACACCTTTGGTTTGATGAAATACTTTTTTCTATCTTACATTGAAATAAAACTATTAATCTGAATACGGCTTTTTCTCATAAAAAAAAAATTGGGCTAAAGTAGTTGCTCTTGTTTCGCATTTGCTCTTTTTCGCTTGAGTATGCCTCTGCTTAAACATGGTGTCTCTAGTTAAAAGTTTCGGACTTGTGTCATTTGTGCTTAAATTACAGTATTTTGCTCGGGCATGGCTATACTTGTTTAAATTCCGCCGGCCTTTCCTTCTTTTAAAAATAACACTAAAGTTTTTCTTTGTCACACTGGAACGGACAAAGACACTTGAATCCAGTCGTGCAGGTATGGGTCTGGTCTTTAATGGCGTAAGGCAGCTGATCAACAAAGAGCAGTGAGGTAGTTGCTGGGGAGACGGGGAGCTCCAGCCCCTAGCAACGGCGAGGCTCCCGATAGGGAAGAGAAGTGAAAGGGTAGATCGAGGGGCAGGCAAGAGGCGAGGTCTTGGTCCAGTCCGGGGTTCAGTAACCAGTGGAATCCGTCCGACGAATAGGCACAGGACACGAGAACACGGGGACCGGGAAGACATACACAGCCGGGACAGGCCGGGGAGGGCGATCAGGTACGAGGTCTGGGCTGGGGAGGAGAAGACAGGAGTTAAGGCTGGTACAGGAGGAATACAGGCAAGGTAAGGGTAAGCGGGTAGACAGCGGACAAGAAAACGCTCGGTAATGGCAGAAAACATTCGCTCAATACTTCGCACTTGAACTGTCCGGGTTACTGGTTTATATCGGGTGCCCCATTCCCGACTCCGTCGGTGCACCTGCTTGGCCCCTCCCCTGAGGGCGTGACATTGTTGTTTAAAACATTTTGGTGCTTTCATGTTTTAAAATACGCTGGGGTGCTTGTGTCTACTGCAAACAGACAGAACCCCGTAGGGCGTGTAAGCGCTAGCTTACATTCATCCTGCTATATGTTTTATTATTCCTTAAAACGTAATTAAAAATATTTTTTTTAATTTTAAAGTAAACAGCAACCATTATCACCCGAAACCATATTGCCCCCTATCAGCAACATGTGGCATAAGTGTCATGATCCACCCGTTACAGCCTCATGTGCCACGCCCCCTCGATACCTCGTGTGTCTGCCCTAATGGATTCCAGCTGTCGTCAATTGTGGTCATCTGTTTTTGGTTTCGTTTGTGTCAGCTTTCAGTATTTAGTCCGTGTCCCTGCACTCAGTGTTAGATCTGTCAATGTGGTGTATCGTGGTGTGTTGCTGTGCTACGTGTCGTTTTCCCCGCAATAAACCCCGTTTTCCCCGGAAATACTGCATTCGAGTCATGCCTTCCTCGCACTGCAAGCGCCCAGGCACCGCTCCCCGCAGGGGCGGTGACAGAATGACAGATCTCCCAAAAAAAACACTGGAGGAGACCGAGATGCGACGCCTCGGTATGCTCCAGGAAGTGCTTCACTGGGGAAGAGATCCGGATGTCCAGTCGGATCCGCAAGCGAAGAGAATTGTCTGCGACAGCGCGAATCTTCTGGTGCGGAAACCTCCCCCCGGCGAAGGCTGCCCACTGAGCAAGGTAAAGGACAACCTTTGGGCGCTCCTGCAGCGCGTCTCCGTACTGCAAGAGTGGAGAGACGCGCTGGAGCGGCTGGAGGAACAAGAGGCGGCGTTCTCCCTCCCAGTCGGGCGAGCCTGTTTCAGTCCACTGGTGGAGCCAGAGGAAGATCCAGAGACCGCATACATAATCGCCGCCGGGCTGGCTGATCTCCGCTCTCGGGAGGACCCGGGAGACGGAGAGTCCCCGCTCCAGGAGGTGGCTTTACCTCCGGAGACAAAAGCAGCCCGGAGGAAGAAGAAAAGGCAAAAGGGTGAGGAAATGCCTCCCCGCTCACTTGGTGAGTTGCCTGTCCGCCCGCCTGCCGAGCCGACGTCCCCCCGCAGTCCTGACCCAGCACCGGCCAGGCAGAAGGGTGAGGAAATACCTCCCTGCTCACCGGCTGAGTTGTCTGCCTGTGGCGCTGACGAGCCGACGCCCACAACCCCAGCCGCCAGACCTCCCTGCTCGACGGTGCCATCGCCCGCTTCCGCCACGGCCGCATCTCCGGCAGCCACGCCCACTGCTGCAACGGCCGCCTCCCCGGCAGCCACGCCCGCTGCCCCGGCCACACCTGTGACTCCTCCTGCCCCTGCTGTCATGCCTGCCCAGTCAATGCACCCCAGGTGGAAGGGTGAGGCCACGCCTCCCCGCTCGACAGTGCCGACGCCCGCAGTCGTTCCCCCTTCGACTCCCATGGTCCCTCCGTTGTTTGTCCCTCATCCCGTCTCCCCGTCCCCCTGGTGGTCCCCTCCTGCTCCCTTTGCCCCTTCGCCCGCGGCTCCTCCGGCCGCCGCCCGTCACCCGTCTTGGGCCCCTCGGGCTTCCCCTTGTCCTCCGCCCTTCCCTGCGTGGCCCCCTGTCTCTGTCCCTCGCCCTGTTCCTCCCGTTTTTGCTCCTTGCCCCCCTGTGCCTCCTCCGTTCACTCCTGGCCCTTCTGTTTTGACTGTTCCCCCTGTGTCCCCATTCCTTGTCTGCTTGTCTGCGTTCCCTGTCCTTTGTAGTCTTCTGTCCTGGTTGATGCCCCTGTGCCTGTTCTGCGTTTCTGTCCTGTTCCCTGTCCCTCGTTAACCGGTTTTGCTTTTGTTTTCCAGGTCCCGTTTGCCCTGTCCGTCCCTTCCCTGGGGGACAATAAGAATGTATGATAGCATTGGACAACCCTCGACCAATCAGAACAAGGAAGACGCCCCCTCCCGCTTATGATGTCACAGATGGGGAGAGCTTTAAGCTATTCCCATTGTACCAGGTAACCTCTCTCCAGTGCAATTGGTCTGAATGATACACCTGAATTCAGTCATTAAAAGGTGTGTCCCAATACTTTTGTTCATGTAGTGTATGATGTTGGACAATGTGATATTCTTCACCAGCATCGACTTGGTCTAGTGCGTGTTAATGTTAAAATGGCCCATTGACAGAAATGAAGATTACACAGCGAGATACACCAGTGACCAGTGATGCTAATCCACACAAGACTTGACATGAACGACACACTACCTTCTGAGTAGGAAAGCATCTGCAATTTATCTTCACCTGTCTTCTCACTTGGCACAAACAGTACTTATATGACTCAAAAGCTCCTGGAAGCTTACACAATTCAGAATAACACAATGAGGAGGTTACTGAGGGAGCGCCTTCTGGTATTGAAAGGGGGTGGGTAAAACTCTCAGATGTACAATCACCTACAACATATCATTTTGTGAAAAGATTATGTTATTCTTATAAATTGCTTAGCATTCTACTAAGAAGTTTGATGCTGTTGTCGAAGTAACTGAACCTTCAAAGAACCTTTTTCTAAGATTTTCCAGCAGGCTAATGGAAATTAAATGTGGATGCCATTCTGTAATGTATGGTTGTTATAGACCATTGAGAAAAAAGCTGTGATTTAGTCTTGAAAAAATAGGTCCCAGTAACCAAACACCACCCATCATTCATAACTGCTCATTCAATGTAGACTCACAATGAGCCTGGAGGCCATCCCAGGAAAGGGGGCATGCTGGATGGGATAACTGGCACTCACACGCAACTGACAATAATTTGCTTAATAATTTGTCTTGAGGCTGTATGAGGAAATGGGGGTACCTGGAGGAAAAACCCACTGAAAACACAGGGGTGAAGATAAAGACAGCATTCCAGGCCCACCACTGAGCTGTGAAAAAGTAAGTATGGACCTGGAAAAGGTTTCTCTTTATTCACATATTTTGATATATCCAATCATTTCTACAATACTGTCAGAGAAATACAATAAAACTGAAAAGGCTACACATAAAATTTACATTTAGTAACCATTTATACAATTAAACAAAAAATTGAATTTCTTGTGAGGAAAAGGTTAGTACACCTCTACGTTTATCATTATATTAAACCTAGAATTAGAATTAGCTGCACCAAATCAGGCACACATGATTAGGTCATTATTTAACATCTTTGAGAGTTACACCTTATATAAAAAATGTTCTTGTTTGGTCATTGCAATTGAGGCACATAGAATCATCATGCCAAAGGAACATTACTGATGTGTCTGAGACCTAAAGTCATTTCTAAGCTATTTGAGATCATCCACTACACTGTTCATAAGTGATGTACAAATGGGGAAGGTTCAGATCACAAGCAATCTGCAATCAGGAAGTCTCACAGAACTCCAGGGTGCCATCAAGGATAACTACAGGCAGCTCTTACCAGAGTCCATCCAAAAGTGCACAAGTTAACTATGAGAAAGCAGCTATACCAATTTGGCTTACTCAGGAAGTCAGCAAGGAAGAAACATCTGCTCGCAAAAAGAACATCAATGTAAGATTGAAGTTACACTAGCATGAGGGACAACACTCAGGGAAAAATGTGCTCTGGACAAAGACAGGTGATAAAGGTGGAGTTGTTCAGGCACAAACCCAAATGTCAAGACTGGTGGAAAAAACAGCATTTCCGAAAAAGTACATCATAGCAATTGAGATTTATGCTGGTGGGGGTGTTTTGGTTTTCAGCTGCTTTGCTGCCTCGGAGTCTGCCCAATATGTCAGCATAGTGTCTACATTGACTTCAGCCATACCAGAGAATGCTTCAGGGTATCAGTCAAATTTTTTTTAACCCTCTGGGGTCTTGGGGTAGGAAATACACTTTCACTGACTGGGGCATGATCACACATTTCTTCAAATATCATAAACTTAATTCATGGCAAATAAATTCTTTTTTATTTTGCCATTACATTCATCTTTATTTTAATGTATATTGTAAATACAGTAATCCCTCACTTATTGTGGGAGATGGGTTCCAAGGCCGACCGCGATAATTATTTCACGTGTATTTGGACGTTTTTAAACCCTCCCTGTATTGTTTACAACATTGTTTGCAACTGAAAAAACATTGTGATCGG
>JABFEB020000092.1:31043035-31053432 GCA_019775895.2 Stomatorhinus ivindoensis
ATCAAAGAACAGAATTGTCAGGCTAGGATTTTTATGTTATTATATGATCCACTGTGAATGGTTTTGTTTATTTTTTCGTGAACAACTTTCTGATATTCAAAAAAATTCTTTATCCAAAGCAACTTACATTTGTCAACTATCAATTAGTTCAGGGTCAGTCTCCTAGAGCAACTTAGGGTTATTCTTGCTCAAGGGCACAACGGTGGTGACCAAGATTGGAACTCCCAATTTCCAGGCTATCTGTGAACAAATGCACAACCATTCATGCGGCTGCAGGTAATGCATCCCAGAATTTTCAAATTTGTCTTTCAAAAAAATGTTATTGCCATTGAGAGGTGTTTGGCACTATGACCCTATCTGGCCTGCAAATTAAATCGGTGCAAAACTGGCCACCATGCCTACATTCCGCTACATAACATTGCCAAACTATGATGTTTTCTTACTATTTAAGACACTGAGAATATGTCTTTGTATACTAATACATACTTATGTATAGGGTAGGTTAGAGAACTGTAATGCTGTTTTATCTGGGAGCACACACTTGCACCTTGCATATTATTCAAAAATCAGCAGCCCCCCCCCCCCAAAATATAAACTTTTTTAATGACTCTTGTTTTGGCAGGAAAGGTGGGCTCTCCAAAAATTTCACCAGTGGTTATCTACAGACGCCCAAAATACCGTCCAAATTTTATGTATGCATCTTCTGAAATGCAGTCAATAATTTCTAAAGATTTTAACTAGTGATTTTAATATTCACATTGATAGTGCTAATGGCAGCACTTCTAAAGAACCTATTACTTTATTTGATCTGATACAGTATGTAACAGAGGTCACTAATATCCAAGGTTATCAGCAATGGTCTCAGTATTTCTAGTGAACACCAGCACTGTATTTATGGAAGCATAGTTATGACAACAACTATAAAGGCAGAGTCTGTAGCTGACCGTCTTAAAACTGCTTTCTTCGATCTCAAGAATATCACAAAAGTTAGAACAACACTGTCACTTTGAAATGCATAAAAGTTAGTTCATGCCTTTATAACTTCTACTCTGAACTACTGCAACACCATTTTGGTTGGGTGCACTTCTGCATCATTAAACAAATTCCACTTGGTGCAGAATGCTGCGACGAGTCCTCACAAGGAATAGTGTTACAACCGACTCCAGCTGCAACGTAAAATGAGGCAAACACAAGATAATTTAGTTCAATGCTTAGTTTATTGTAAGAGGGAAAAAATAAAGATGTCTAGGGTAAAGATAACGAACAACATAAGTAAAGAACAACTGAGGTCTGTGCACTTCCCAAAACCCTTTGTTATTCCAGAATAAACAAAGAACCTTTAAGTAGTACTGTCTTTGTTGGCTCCTATTCAGCCTCCACATACGAAAATCACAGACTGTCAATGACAGGAAAATCCCATGTATTTCAATAGCAAAATATATAACATATATAACATAAGTATGTGTTATATGATTGTCACACCAGATATATGCAAATGTAAAAAAGTACAGAAAAGCAATAAAAATAAAACCTATTTGTTGAAAATATATTAATGCAATCAAAATGTGATGTTGCGTCCTTGTAAAAAAAGGAAAATGGAGTGCAGCAATAGGAAAAGGAAGTAACACTTCTCAAAAGAAGGCTTTTTTTGAGGGGGTGGTCAAAAATATATTTTAATAGAATAATTACTGCAATGTCATAACCAGAACAACACAGTATCGGCAAATCTTTGCATTCCCAAGAATTTGGTAGAATCACATCTTTCGCATGCCCAAAGCATGCTCTATAGCAGTGTGTTCTTTGGTGTGTGGTGTTATACTTCTCCTCAGCCACAGTTTGGGTATCACTGCATTCACAGGTGTTCGCTAAGAGGATGCCTGATGTCTCCCAATAACCAGCCACCAGGAAACACACCATCCTTTGCATCTGACTCACTCCAAATCTGGACCAGATATAAGCATCATGTGTACACCCAGGCCACTAGGCAACAATGTCTGTCAAATGTCCTTGATGGTTGCATATCAGCTGGATATTTAGGCCTAGTGCCAATAACTCTTTACACAGGTGCACGTGCACCTACAATGCCAGGTATGCCTGTAATGGCATGAAAACCAATTTTAGTATCATGCAAGGCATCCCCTTCTGTTGGACATTGTATGTAGCTATGCACACAGTGTAACAGAAATGTGGTCAATGCATGCACAGATGCGGTACACTACAGGAATCCACTGGTGGCATAGAAGCAGAGAGCTGACAAAAGCTGCACAGAGCAGAAAATTCAGTGTGTTCCTCTTTTCAATTTATCCCGCACCAGACCACGGAGGCTCATTATTTCACCCCAGGCCAGCCTTTATTTCTCTATGAACTGTTCATTAATGAAACTGCCTAAAAGGTTCATGGCCACCTGCAAAACAATATTCAGACAAGCAACTTAACTTCCTGTATGAAAGCACTGTCTTTGGTTTACTTGCACAACTTTCTGCCACTGCTGGTTGTGAGGGGTATCTCACCTTCCCACTTCAAACGATGTGACTGAATGCATAGCAAATGTGATTGGTTAGCTCATTATGTAGCCTGTAGATAATGAACTACAATAGCATTACAAAGCTTTCGGGAAAGCCACTCCAGATTAAGTACATTTTTTTCCTCCAACACACTGAGCTATCCCAACATGCTTAGGGACAATGAAGAGTTTTGATAAATATAAAACCCTGGATAAAGAGGCTCCGTGAATGAGGATCTGAAATTATACAGGAGGGTCAATCCATCAGAGGAGACTCTGTAGAAGGACAGAGTACCGGCCTCCCAGTTCAGATACACTCCTACTCTGCGGGAACCTGTGGGGTTTATGGGTATGTAAGTTGGCTTTTGATTGTGCCAGACAGAATAACTATGAGGAGAGCAACACAGAATCCATGACTTGTCATTATGTCCAAGCACACAGTTAGCATTCGCTTCTTTCCGCCCGATTCCTTTATAAGTCACTCCTATCCGGGCTCTGTCTGCACTCCACTCAGCCTCCCAGTAACAGCGACCAGTCAGACTCTCTCTGCACAGAATTTGACAACAGAAGAATCTCTCTGGATGATCAGGATATGGCTGCTCCTCTGCCACACATGTCACCTTCCTGTTCCCCTCTGACAGAGAAAGGCGTATGTATGCTGTGTTGGGGTCCAGTGTCAGCTGACAAGAGTCTGTAGACAAGAGGAAGAGCACACTATCACAAAGACCAGCATCTCCATCATTTTATCACTGTCACATCTCACACACTCATTGACATACATTTTATTCCCAAGTTACTCATTTAGCCACTCAATTCTGTGAGATATGCCGCACAGACAGATCGACGTGGAACCAGACTGCACGTATTACTGCCACGACATAATAAAAAAAATATCCTCACTATCACCTTATCACATGATACGATTTCTCATTTTAACATGTTTTCATTTTATAATGCAATATTTTCACATTATACGTGTGTCACGCGGCGTGCCTGGATGTTGGCGGCGTGGAGCAGGGAAGACGAGAAAGCAGGCAGGTTCAGGGAACATGGGGTTTATTAAGCAGACGAACGGGTAAACGCCACTAAACATCACAATGACAGATCTGACAGGCAGTACAGAGACGCGGACTAAATACTGAAGACTGACGAGACCAAAACCAAAATCCGATGAGCACAATCGACAACAGGTGGTTTCCATTAGGGTAGAGACACGAGGTAGCGAGGGAGTGTGACACACAGGAGGCTCTGACAGGTGGATCATGACACCGTGATAGTAAGAATATTATTTTTATGTTGTGGCAGTAATATGCTTCTGTAGCTTGTACTTTATTTTTTATAAACACTAAAATAGCACAAAGAAACAGGAATTCAAGCATGTCAAATAACTCATAAAATGAGTGGTGGGAAGACTTACCAAAAGTTGTGCGTGCTAAATTAAAAGGCTTAATTACAGGTGAATAAAATTACAAAATAGCAACATCCATCAAAAATACAGTATATGGAGAAAAGTATTGGGACATCTAGCCATTACACCTACAGGGACTTTTATGTTATCCCAGGGATCTGTGTGGTCTAGTCAAGTCTTTATGGACCTTGCTCTTGTGCACTGGGACACAGTCATGCTGGAACAGAAAGGGGACTTCCCCAAACTGTTCCCATAAAAGTGGAAGCATTGAATTGTCCAAAATGCCAGAGGAAATTTGGAACTCTGCAGTTACTGAGTCAACAGAGCACGAGCAGCTATAAAGTATTTACTTGTAGAGAAGTAAACAGATTACCATTTTTATTTAGGAAATAAATTATCTATAAATCCATGCCCATCCATCCATCCCCATAACTGTGTAAACCCTATCAGGGTCACAGGGGGAGACCAGGGCCTATCCTAGGAACAACAGGTACAGGCAGGAACTTCATCTGGTCCTTTGCCTTTTGTGCAGGTTGAGGTTTTGGAAGACTCATTGCTGTCATCTTCCAAAGGCAGCTGCTGCTTGTTTGATCTGGTTTTGTATTTCATGATCAATATTGCAGTTTTCTGCCAGGATGCTGCCCAGGTTTTTTCTTTATATAAAACTGAGCTATTGTGAGTTTTCTGAGCTGACTGTAAGGACTGGTGGTAAGTGTTGTGTTCCAAGGCTCCGCTGCTTTGAAGAGATCAACAAAGACCATAAAGAGGTCCTGGTGTTGTTCACGGCACGTTTCTAATGAAAATCATATCAACTAACCTGTTCTTTCATAGACCACATTGAGACTTAGCTACCACTAATTCAGTGATGATATCAGTCAGCCTCATCACCACAATCTTTGACAAGACTTTCCCAGCAACAACATGAAGAGAAATTCCATTACTGTTGCTGCAAATGTACTTATCACCACTGTTTTTATATACAGTGACGATATTTGTGCACCACCACTGCTGGGGACCCTCTTTTGCTTCCAATACTCTTGTGATAAATTGGTGCAGTGTCCTTTTTCAGCAACTTAGCAGCTATGACAGGAGACTTCACATTTTTTAGGGAGCAGACAACTATCAGAACCTTAAAGAAAGGTGGTGTCTCACTGAGGAAAAGAATAATGGGGTATTCAGGCAGCTTGTCATGTATGGAGTGATCTGCAAGAGTGTGCTGGTAAGACAAGTATCAAAATGTTCAGCCCACTCTGCTGGTCTTTTAGGAGTGTAAGATCATCAGCTGTTTTCAGAAGAGTCCAAGACTCCTTCTTAGCTCCAGTGCTTTGTAACCAGGCACAATGTAGCATGATTCCCAGACTTTTGAGAGCAGACTGTCGTATGGTATTTGGCCACAATAAAGCAATAGTCTGTCCAGCATTCTGCACCTCTCATAGCACAGGTTTTGAAGACGTCTCTGATGTCGCTGTGTATCACTATAATATAATCAATCAAGTTCCAGTGTTTGGAGTGAGGGTGTATCCATGATGTTTTCTAATTATTCCTTAGTTAAAGGAGCATGTTTATAATGGTAAGGTCATACACAGAGAGTAAGAATTCTCCCTCTGCTGTCATTGGCCCAACCAATATCATGTTCTCCCAACACTCCACTCCACATCCTGCTATTTCTCCCCACCTGAGCAGTAAAGTCACCAAGTAAGTGGAATCTGTCACTCTTGGGATTTTGGTGCAGGGTTTCATCCAGTAACAGATAGAGGTTATCTTTAATATCATTCTCTGATGGGAGAGTTGGTGTATAGACAGTAAGGAGTGTAGGAATTAAAGCACTTCTTCACTAGGGGGTAATGGAGGAACATCAGTCTTCTACTGATGCCTATTGCTGTTTCACGCAGGTTTGGGATAAGAGCATTTTGATTGCCAGCTCCATTACATGAAGGTATTGCTGACCAGTGGATTATCCCTTCCAGAAAAAGGTATGGCCCATTCGCTTCTCCTTTAGGGAGCCTTCATCCAGGAGTCTAGTGTCTATGTTATATAGCCTCAGCTCCACAGCAACCAGGGCTGTTCTGCAGATGGGAGCTATTGGTGTTGTTGGAGTCGTCTATAAGGGTTCACACATTCCAGGTTGCCATTTTAAGGTTTATTGCTTTTTTGCTGAGTAGGTAATTTTTTCTGATTGGGTAATTTTCAGTAGAAGCTTTTGTAAGGGAGATGTTAAGAAGCCCAGAAGGGCAAAACACACCAGCAAATATGAAAATACACCAGCAAATACAAAAACACAAGAGCAAATAAGAAAACACACCAGAAAGTACAAAAACTCACCATGAAATATGAAAACACCAGCAAATACAAAAACACACCAGCAAATATGAAAAACTGGCACGTTTCGGCACCAGACACAGAGGATGCCTCATAGACACATTAGACAGCATTATCAGCACTTGACAGAGTTTGATAGGGGTTGCATTGTGGGTTTGCATGAAGCCGGGTGGTTGTATCGTGCAATTGCCTGGCATATGGGGCATATAGATGTCATAGTCACCATCATGTTGGAAACAATGGGCACATGAGGGTATTCACACATGTCGTGAAGGTGCTGGTTGCTGAGACAGACTACCAAGGGAGGACTGTCGTATTGTGTGGCAAGCATTACAGAACCCCATGACATCTGCTCCTGCCATCCAGACATAGGTATTGGACTCTCTACAACATCCCATGTCACCCTGCACCAAGTCTCAATGACTGACATCAGGACTACAGGTTCACCGTCCTATGTATTGGCTGCCATTAACAACAGTGCAGAGATGGCTGTGTTTGGAGTGGTGCTGTAACCAGAAGGCATGGACTGATGACAAGAGATGCTGACATCATGTATGTAAAGGTATAACATGTAATAGTACAACATTATCGGAGATCATTTTAATAACTTGTTACCTTTACCACTGATTCAGAGTAAAACAAGGTCACCGGTTTGATTTGTCAGCTTTAGGTTAGTCAGTTACCGTTAACTGGCAAGCTAGAAAAATTCATTGCCCTGGCTTTTGGTCTGAGTCAACCGCATTTGTGTTCCTTGAACTCGAGCATCTCATGTAGCAGAATGACTGTCAAGCACCTACAATAAGTATCTACAATAAGTTATATACAATAAGTATATTACTTTACCATTACATACTATATTTAATAAACATACTAGTGGGGTAAGCAGACCGTAGTTGATGTGAACTGCAGATTTAACTAAAAACTTTAACCATGATAGAGTGAAATACAGTTTTACTGCCACTGTCACTTTTTAAAAGTTAATCTTGAAATCATTTCTCACAACAAGAGAAAATCCCCCCTTAGGTGTAGCATATGGGGGGGAAATTTAGATTTTATGTATGAATGTCATTAAAAAAAAAATTAACTGATTCAATAGTATAAAATATGCCATTTTAGTGGAAACCACTTCCCTCTTACTCTTGACAAATGTTTAATTACTTAATAACTTTTGTTTTCTTTAGGTGACTTATTTTGTGATTTCTGTCCAATCAGTAACATATACATGATAATCAGTAGATACATACCGTTTCCTTTTTCAGTGCCACTAATGTTGTAGTGTACTCAGTGTAGTGTAGTGTAGTGTATATTTGTATTTGCTGGCATGTTTTTGTATTTCTGGTGTGTTTTGCTCTTCAGGGCCTCTGTAGAGAGGCGTTGTATTGCCCTCATAAGACTTTTACAATCAGCTTTCTTTATCCAGAACCTGGGTTAGCCAGCAGCAGAGGTTAATATTGATGTCACAAGCATCCCTACATGCAACAGGTCACTAGCTTATTGCAACAGACGCATCACCTTGTGAGCACGGCCCATTCAGACACACACACACAAACCCACACACACACGCATACACAGACCTGTACTTATATCTTTGTTGGGACCATCATAGAATTTTATAAAATTGAGTTTCCCCTTGTGGGCACCGAAAAATATGGTCTCCACAACATCAAAATAACAGGCTTTTATCACATTGTGGGGACCAAATGTGATGGGGGGACAGAAAATCACCTAAACATAAACATGGAAATCTCTCTACATACAGCACAAAAAACACATACATCACAATAATTGCATTATAACAATCAAAAAATACTATCAATCATATTATTACTAAAAAGATACAAAAACAAACTTACATTTATGGAACCTTGGTCTGGTCCTGCACTCTTCATTGTGGTCCACACTACAGGAGAAGCAGTACAGGTGTGTTAGCCGTTGCATCGTCTCCACATACATTATATGGACAAAAGTATCATTGAATTCAGGTGTCTCATTCAGTTCCATTGGCAAAGGTGTTTAAAATCAAGCACCTTGTCATGCAAATAGGTTTACAAACATTTGTGAAAGAATGAGTTGTACTGAACAGCTCAGTGAATTCAAGCATGGCGCTGCCATAGAATGCTACTTTTGCAATAAGGCAGTTTGTGAATTTTCTTCCGTGCTAGATATTCCATGATAAGCTGTAAACGGTATTATTGCAAAAAGGAAACATTTAGGAACAGAAACTCAGCTACCAAGTGGCAAACCACGTAAAGTAACACAGTGGGGATGCTGAGCGCTGCACAGTGCATAAAACTCGCCAGAGTTCTGTTGACTCAATAACTGCATCATTCCAAACCATTCCAAACTTTCTCTACCATTAGCACAAGCACAAAATTGTGTACCAGAAGCTTCATGCAATGGGCTTTCATGGCCAAGCAGCTGCTTGCAAGCCTCAAATCACCAAACACAATGCTAAGCATCAGATGGAGTGGTGTAAAGCACGCTGCCTCTGGACTCCGGAGCTGTGGAAATATGTTCTGTGGCGTGATGAATCTAGTTTCTCTGTCTGGCAATCTGATGTATGAGTCTGGGTTTGGCAATGCTTGACTGCATTGTGCCAACTGTAAAGTTTGGTAGAAGAGAAATAATAGTATGGGGTTGTTTTTCATGGGTAGGGCTAGGGTTCTTAGTTCCAGTGAAGGGAATTCTTAATACTTCAGCAAGACAGTTCTATGCTTCCAGCTTTGTGGGGACAGTTTGGGGAAGACCCTTTTCTATTCCAGCATGACTATGCCCCAGTCCACAAAGCAACATCTATAAAGACAGGGTTGGGTGAGTTTGGTGTGAAAGAACACATGGAGCCCCAACCTCAACCCCATCACTCAACACCGTTGGGATGAACTAAAGCAGAGATTATGAGCCAGGTCTTCATGTCCAACATCAGTGTCTGACCTCACAAATGCTCTACTGGATGAATGGGCAAAAATTCCCACAGATACACTCCATAAACTTGTGGAAAGCCTTCTCAGAACAGTGCCAGCTGTTATAGCAGCAAAAGGGGAACCAACTCTGTACTGATGCCTAAGGATTTACAATGGGATATCACAAAAATTCCTGCATGTGTAATGGTCAAGTGTCCAAATATTTTTGTCTATATAATGTACATGTTTTTTTAGCAGAGACAGATGTCATCCCTGTA
Source organism: Stomatorhinus ivindoensis (assembly GCA_019775895.2). Lineage (NCBI taxonomy): Eukaryota > Metazoa > Chordata > Actinopteri > Osteoglossiformes > Mormyridae > Stomatorhinus > Stomatorhinus ivindoensis. The sequence continues at coordinate 31,052,444 of JABFEB020000092.1, forward strand.
CTCACTTCAGTTTCTCTAGTTTACAGCTGGAATCCTCCAGTACAGCAGAGAGCAGTTTCACTCCTGAGTCTCCTGGGTGATTGTAGCTCAGGTCCAGCTCTCTCAGGTATGAGGGGTTTGACCTCAGAGCTGAAGTCAGAGAAGAACAGCCTCTTTCTGTGATTCTACAGCCTGACAGCCTGAAGAGAGACAGAAATAAACTCTCCTGTAAATAAGAAGTTTACATTAAAAGTATTACTTTTAATGTGATTACTCCAATAAAGATTTCAATAATTACAATTTACAGTGTGGAATACACTGGACCTTTTTCCTGTTGTGTAATACTGACCTCAGGATCTTCATTTTACAATGCTGAATTCTCAGACGATTATGCCGCCCATGTAGCATAGGAAAACCTCCATGTAGATTACTTAGATTAATAAGAGTTGTTAACTGTCCTACTGTTACTGTAATATTCTAAGCAGTCGTGATTGTTCAACTCCACCTAGCAGACATACATATAAGGTGACTGAGGTGTGGATTGATTCTGATCCTGAAATTCAGATACATCGTCCATGATTCACCCATAATATTATTGTGCTAAGGTTGAATTGTTCAAACACGTTTTTTAATGATTACTTGTGTAACTTGTTTTTAACTAGTTTCTTATGAAAGGGGCTAGGATGCTTCTCTAGTTCTAAACATCTTGTCCTGGGATACTTATTCTGTTCAAAGATGCTTATCTTGTTCTTTCTGATTTATGGGATGCTCACTCTGTTCAAGAACACTTGTTTTGCTTTACTAAGGGGTCTTTCCTGAAGAGGAGAACAACTGGCCCAATATGTTATACCTAGGATTGATATGTGGGATGCCCTGCTCTGCCAGGGCTGCCCTTTGTCATCGGTGCTGTTTATAATATTTATGGACAGGATTTTTGGTGGCCTCAGGATTGCCTCGCTGCTTTTTGCAGATGATGTCGTCCTGTTGGCTTCATCTGCTGGGGATCTCCA
>JABFEB020000092.1:31061621-31071961 GCA_019775895.2 Stomatorhinus ivindoensis
GTCTTAAAGCACTTATGTAAGTCGCTCTGGTTAAGAGCGTCTGCCAAATGCTATAAATGTAAATGTAAATGTAAATCTCTCCGTGCCCTTATTCCCTGGTGTGGTCCCACCGTTGTCCCCTTTGTTGATCCCTATTTGTCTGCGTTCCCCATGCTGTCATGATCCGCCCGTGCAAGCCTCATGTGTGCCACGCCCCCCTCGTTACCTCGTGTCAAGTCCTGATCATGAACACCTGTTGTCTATCAGTGCTTGCTTGTTTTGAGTATTTAGTCCGCGTCTGAGTCAGTCTCCCCCAGATCTGTCATTGATGTTGCCTGTGACGTTGCTCGTGCTGTTACTCCTGTGTGCTGTGGCTACCCATGTCCTTCCTCATTAAACCCTGCTTCCCATCCTGATTCCTGCCTCCGAAGCCTGCTTACCTGCTTCGTCCGCATGCACCGTGACACATGCTTTGTGACTTATTGTTTGAGTTGTCCTCCATGTGCCAATTCTGTGTGTCTGTGCTGTTCCCTGTGCACTGTTGAGGTTGTTTTTTTTCCCCCAGGTGCTGCTGTGTCCCCAGTCTCCGTCGCCCGTATTGCGTGCCTTTGGGGGGGGGTCCTGTCCTGCCCTGATCGTCCAGTCCTTCTGTGTGCCACACCCCCTCATTAACCCTGTGTGGATTCCCTGTGTTTACCAGCTATTCCTGCTTGTTTTCATTAGTCCATTGCATTTAATCCACATTTCCGTTTGTTTCCCCAGTCTGGTCATGTTGCGTGTTTTGTTGAGCGTTTGCCCTGCAAATAATGTCCTTTTATCCACAGCTTCCCATGCCTGCTTCCCTGCGCCAGTCGTGAAAATGCATGTATACCTTTATATCCTGACATCCCTTAACAGCTGTAATATACATTAATAACAAATATTTTATAATAACAAACATTGTAATTGTATAATCACATAATGTTTGTTATTAATGTATTTTAAAGCTGTTAAGGGATGTTAAACATCCTAAGTGTATTTGTATGCCGCTTATGAATGCATTATGAATGGGCACTTAGTGTAAAGCGTTACCAAATAAACTAAGGCTTGCGGCTTTTTAGCTTGGTTTGCCCTTTAAATAATCGTCACTCTGGCAGTGGTTAATTGAGCTGGTGGACATGCTGAAGCCTGTTCGTTGCGCTATTTGTGTATGTTATCAGTCTTTTACAATGTTTGCACACAGTGTTTGTCATGTCTGTGCTTTTCTCCCCGTTTTAATTTGTGATTACCGAAAAGCTAAAATGCTGCAACACCGCCGATTAAAGATCGGCAGTGCATCCTCAATTTCAAAATCGCTCGCCATCTTATGTTCAGTCAAAACCAAAAACTAGCAGCATAAATACCATAAAGACTGCCACAGACACCCCTCTGAAAGCCCGCCAACTGGATAGTCAGCAATTGGTTCAGGAGTCGAATTCCTGGTCATCGCTATTCATGAACTTTAGACCATAAAACCTGACACCTCAGAACAAAGCCTCAGAAGAAAGGAGAGCCCAAAGAAGAGAGAGGCCGAGCCCTGCAGAGGGAGGAGAAGAGCAACCCATGAGAAGTCCTCCTGAAGCCTGCTGGTGAAGGCCTGCCACCCAACAGAGAACTGCAAGCAAGACAAAGCTTTTCACCTTAAAGCTTCACAAGGAGAGAGAATCCAAGGGGCTCCGCTCCAACAACCGCTCCAAACGCCTTTCTGAATGCCATCATCCCATCAGCTCATCAGCCTCCAACTGCCAAGACCCCCTCCACTCTGCAACCAAGTAAACTTCCTTTCATTCTTACAACCTTATTACAAGTTATTCTGTTAACCTACTATATGACTTTAGGGTCATGTTTCCACAAACTGTGCTTGCTTTGCAGAACAGTATTTCCCTTTTAAGGTTACCCATTTAAATCTGGTCACTGCATTTCCATATTACATTCTGTTTGTTCCTATTCAGTTATTTTGTGTTTATGTATTTATGTTAAGTGTAATGTCTGTCTTATGTTAGTTGTAGTGTTAGTTAGAATAAATGCATTTACCCAACTTCTGCTTCCGTTCATTGAGTGCTCACAATAATCCTTGCCTCTGTGTGATCTGGCTAGTATGCTCTGAAACCTCAAACTCGCCTGAAATTCTCTCTCTCGATGGGCGTGAGAGGAGCTTCACTATCAATCGTTTACATTACCTGGTGATGCAGCTCACTGGATGAGCCTTCTAACCCAGGTTACTGGTAATATTGGTAATTAGTGAATCCATTTAAGTCTCACACTCATCGGGATTTGCAATCAAGTTTGATGCACATTGTATTTTTTTTAGGAGGTACACCATGTTCTGTTTTGCGTGTGATATGTTTGGAATGTTTTGTGTTTTTGGATAGTATATTAAATATTTAATTGTATATTTAATTTAATATTGACATCACAGAGACCAGATTTAGTCTGTTTAGTGCAGGGGTCTCCAACTCCGATCCTGGAGAGCTACTATCTAGTAGGTTTTCTGTCCTACCTGGCTTCTGGGGAGCCACACCTGTTCCTGGTATTTACCTGTGAACAAGTGTGGCTCATGAGAAGCCAGGTAGGATTGAAAACCAACCGGATAGTAGCGCTCCAGGACTGGAGTTTGAGACCCCTGGTTTAGTGTTTGTAGCAAAACACAAATGTTCAATACACATGTTTAGTAGTGTTTGCAGGATTGCCAAATCTAACACAACCTCTACGTAATTCTAGGATAAAGCACATTCTGAATCATATTGGTGCATTTAAAAAGCAGCACTGCAGTGACACTTAAAACATTAACACACAATCTTAAACATGACGCTTTTTAATCCTTAAATTCTCTATAGCAGCATGGAAATGTTGAATTGTCTTAATTTGGACATTATAAAGTGCTTAAAGTGAAAAACAACAAAGGTGAAAAACTGAATTTCTCTTACATTTCGTTGGTCTTCTCTTGTCATATTCATGGGGCTGTTATATATTTGTCACCTTTGCCCGTTCTGTGTCCTGTTTCCGAGGTTAGTTTGATCTTGCCATTTCTCACATTAAATAAATGCAGCACTTCCTGGTATATGTAAGAAAGAGCTGAAGAAATGTACAGAGCTCCGGAAGGAGCAAAGTACGCTACTGTAGTGTGTAAATAGAGGACCGGTGTGTGTCACTTAAAGGACAGTCAGTGTAGTATAAAGTACAGATATTTTACTAGAAAATGTCTCAAGTAAAAGTTAAAATCATCCATTGAAATACTACGTGAGACAGAGTTTTGAAGTATCTGATATTAATTGTAAGCCTACTTAAGTGTCAAAAGTAGTTTTTACCTGATAAATGTGCTTTAGTACTCATAGTAAAAGTACAAGTAAACGCTGTCAAAAAGAATTATTGTACTATTTTCTTTTCTACTTATTAAGAAAGTTTATTAACTTTAATTCTTAACATTGCAACATCAAAAACACACCTTGCATGACACTGTAATAAAAATGAGGCCCAGTTAAACAAAACAAAATGTAAAAAAGAATGCTCCCAAAGTCATGGTTAAGTAGTCTGTGATGTTAGCCTACAAGCACAAGTAGTGTTTCCATAATATGTAACGAAGACTAATAATGGTCTGTGACATTTAGCAATGATACACTTGCTGCACTCATAGGGCTCCAGACCAAAATGGCCATAAACTTTTTTTTACTGAGAGTGTGTAGAATTTCACATGGTTGCATCTGTGCGAGTGTATGATAGTCATTAGGATGGTTTGCTCTTAGTTGACGAATTTTGATAGAAGGTTTTTTTCTTCTTCTTCACTGGCTCAGAGTCTTTTTTTGAGTCTGTCATTCCCTACCTGCTCGCAGGAGTATACTGTATGTGCACTGGTGACAAAACAGGCAAAGCAATCCTTTTAGTGGAGGTATTGATGTGTTTAAAAAATGAAGCATTCCATAGCTTGTTATTTTTAAAAAGAAAAAGAAGAAAGAGGAGGAGGTTGGTGGTGAGGATGAGGCCAAAGAGAGGGTTGGGGGGGTTAGTTTGTAAAGGTATTGTACATTTTTAGAAATCCATTAAGTACTTAATTACTATTCATTTATTATTATTTGTATTTTTTTGTACATATGAGCCCATTCACACCCCATCCTCCTCTACTCAACTGGTCATTCCTTACTTTTCTGTCATATAACCTGCCATGAATCTTAAATTACGTACTTCAGTATTTAAACTTATTTTGAGTGTGCAAGTTAACACTGAAGTTAAATGAAGTTAAATTTGTGGTATCCCGTTCAGCTAAAAAAATAGATAAGATCTTTATTGTCACTTGTCAACAAAATTGAAAATTAAAATTAACGAAATTAAGCTTAAACAAGTTAAAGTTGAGTGTACGTAAGGAACTAAATTGCATTTCATTATGAATTTTAGTACAAAACCAATTTTGCATATTACAATAACTTAAACCCATAAGAATAAATGAAAGTTATGTCAGAATAACTTAAATCAAAACTTACCAAGGATCTTTCCAAACCGTTTCTCTCTTGAGTACATCATATTCCTTCCCGGACACTTGTCAGTGCAGAGCAGGTTTCCTCAAACCTTGCTTAAAAGAAATTGTAGGGTCCCAGACCTGTTTAAAAAAAAACTTGGAACCAGACCTTCCTGCAAGTTTTAGTCAATTCCAATTGAGAAAGACCAATATATAGATATATAAAATGGTTTTCTCACCTCTGCGATTCCCTTGATCGCAGCAGCTTTGGAACCAGTTTTCTATTTAGCTCCTGGTCCCAATGCTTGTGCGATCCTGCTGATGCCAAGTTCTGTGGTGGAAAAACAGCCAACGACAGGGTATGAAGGCAGAAAATTAGTTTTTAGATTATTTGATACATCAAATACGCCGGGACACCCTGTCTGCATACAAGTGCCCAAAATTATTTTCTTGCGCACATGTTTTATATTTCTGCTTCATGTTTATCATTCTATGCAATAAGAAAGAAGGTTCACAATTACTGTCTTCTCTGCTTGTAGTCAAACGGAACCAGTCAGAACCAGCTCTGTTATTGTTGGTGTGACCATAGGGAGGCCTGTGTATGAGCCAGCTGAAATGTCTGTTTTGTAATCAGTTCTATCAGTATAGATAGGGCATCCAACAAAAACTGCTGATGTATTAGAAATGTTTTTACCAAGTGGTTTCTGAATGTTGTTCTCTAAAGAGGGGACCAACACATATGTAACCTTGGCCATCTCAACTTGTGGCCTGTACATAGAATTGCAGTGTAACTGGACAGCTGGACAGCTTTCTGGTGTCTCTTGGCAAGCATCATTGGAAAATTCTTAAAATTCTAAGTCAACCTTTTTGAAGAACTTGCATTTCTCTTCAAAGCACGTTGTCCACACTTCACAAAGTAGACCATATACCAGAATGAGCTGATGGTAATATTCTACATAGTCATATTTGTATTTTGCAGGTATATTGGTAATGGCCCATATGTACATCTTATACTCCCCTTTTGATGTTCCAATTGGGTCAGCTATCTCAAATTAATCAATATACAGGCTACAAGCAATTGTGAACTCATCACTATATAGAAGGCCACTTCCTGTGAAGCAACTGCCATCTCTACAAGTGTTGTACTATTCTGGGACATAAGCTGGTTGTGACATAGCCTTCCCTAAAATTTCTTGTTTGCCTAGCAACAACAGAGGAACATATGCAACTGTTTTTTTAACTTTCTCCACTACATACTCTATTGACATTACCAGTGGAAATTCACGCAACACATACGATGCTCTTCTAATGGTTGCGAGACATCCGTCTTTGCTACAGCATGCAGTGACGATGTTGCTTTCTGTCACAGTCTCAACTACGTCTTTCACAACTGCCACATCAATGTCTGTATAGTACTTCTGTAGAACAAATTCCACTTTATTGTAAAGTGATTGGGATAACTGGATTACCTGACAAAGTTGTAGAATGACTTACTGTACTGATTTTTCTGGTATGTGCAGGACTGTTTGCATTTTTAAAAACAGAGCTACCAAGTTATTCACCAAATGTCCTCCTATATTCTGAGAATCTGCCCCTGATGTTTCTTCAGTGACATTATCCAAGTTACCATCTTTATTCACAGGACCTACCTGACCTGAGTAATATCACAGTCGCTACTGTTTACAGTACAGTACTGAACATTAATTCTGATTCTCCAATCGTTATCTCTGTGCTCCTTGCTTTTATGTGAATTGAATGTTGAATACACACTGCTTTCAAAAGTGCACCCTTTAAATGGAAGCTTCTGGTTATCTCTAAGGAGTCTACTATGAAGGAAGGTGAAATTTTTGGCCTCCTGGCATGGTTCGAGGAACTCACGTAATTGATAATGTAACTTAACTTGTAAATGTGGGACCGATTGCTGAGACAAAGTAGCTGAATGGAACTAGGACAGGTGCGTATTAAGAGTACATAAACACTCCTGGTGTGAACAAGGAAATGGCTCACTTCTAGTAAACCAGCTATACTGAAGTCTGTAATATTTTAACATCTGTCCCCTTTTGTCACAAATGCATATGCAATACTTGCATCTCCAAATCATGTTTGCTTTCCTTTGCTCCTTATCAACATGGTTGATCATTAAACATAAGAATCATCACTTTCCAGCATAGTACCATACCTAAGCTCCAAGTAACTATAGTTCAGTCATTCATAACATATTTACTATTTACTATCGATATTTGTGGTGGTGTTTCAGATTTCATATGGAGCAGTTCTTTAGCATGGTAAAAATAAGTGAAAGGAGAAATTTCCCTACATGGCACTCAAAGAAATCTAGCAATTCTGTAACTGTTTTCAGCTTTTTCTAGGTAACCTAGATACAGAAACACAAGTCACTTAACTGGCTAAATGTATGCAGAAGAAATATCTTGTTTTTTTGTGGTCATCTTGAACACCCCTCCCTTTTTTGTGGAAGAAGTTTCTTCATGTGGAGTAAGAAACATGTTGACAGTTTGTCAAGCTGGGCAATTAAATTGCACTCTCCGGGGCTGGGTCAATCTCTTCAGATAACAATCCATCAATCATTTATTTATATAGTGCTTTACAACACTAAAAGTGACCAAGGAGCTTCACAATTAAAACTAAAATATAAAAATAGGAGGTAAAATAAAAACTTGGTGAGTTTTAAACAGAATGAGGTGTCACAAATACACTACAACAAATGTGAGAAACACAATACATAAAACAAAATAGAATGTCGAAAGACACAGCATGGGGTATACAGAATCTCTGGGGGTAGTTTGTTCCAGAGACTGGGTGCAGCTAAGGAGAACGCTTTCGCCATTGTTTGTATTTAGACTTTGGAACTTCTAAAAGAAGTTGGTCAGCTGATTGTAGGGTTCTGCTGGGTCTCCTGACAGTTAATAATTCAGATAGATATGGTGGAGCAATGCCATTTAGAGATTTAAAAACAAACATTATGTCACGACCTGCCCGTCCGAACCTTGTGTGTGCCACGCCCCCCTCACTACCTCGTGTCAATTCCTGATTGTGATCACCTGTTGTCTATCAGTTCCTGCTTGTCTTTAGTATTTAGTCCGCGTCTGAGTCAGTCTCCCCCAGATCTGTCATTGTAGCGTTTAATGGAAGTGGTGTGTTGTCTCTCGCCTTGCTGAATAAACCCGGTTTCCTGCCCGCAGTCCTGGCTTCCGCACCTGCTTACCCACCCGACACCACAGAACGTGACACATTAAGACACATTAAGAAAAAAGTTGTTTAACTAATTTACCTGATGTGTACGCAGTTCCCAATCAGGGCCAAATGACCAAGGTTAAGAAGCTTGTCAATGCTATTTTGGTGTGCCACTGCATATTTAAAACCCATATTTAACTCAAAATAGAGCAAATATGGGGTGGCATGGTGGTGCAGTGGTTAGAACTGTTGCCTCACACCTCTGGGACCTGGGTTCGAGTCACTGCGTGGGTCACATGTGTGTAGAGTTTGCATGTTCTCCCTGTGCCATCGTGGGGTTTTCTCTGGGTACTCTGGTTTCTCCCCACGGTCCAAAGACATGCTGAGGCTAATTGGAGGTTCTAAATTGCCTGTAGGTATCCCTGTGTGTGTGAATAGTGTGTGGTTGTGCCCTGCCTTGTGCCCATTGCTTCTGGGATGGGCTCCAGACCCCCTGCGACCCAGTAGGATAAGTGGGTATAGAAAATGGATGGATAGAACACATAAAATGTTGAAACTGGGATTTTTGTCTTGTTTCATGAAAAATATACAGCTCTGGAAAAAAAATTAAGAAACCATAGCAAAATGTTTAGCTATACTCATTTCTCAATTCATGGGCTTAGTTCTGAGTAAAATATACATTTTTTGGTAAAATCCAACCTGGTTCTTCTATGTTTCTCATTGATGAAAGGCTTCTACCTTGCTTTAGGGGACTTCATTCCTGCTTCTAGGAGCCTATTACAAACTTATTACAAAGTCTTACTCTCCTAGCAGTGCACTCCACACCAATTAATGTTTCCCATTCTATTTGAAGGTCATTTAGTGTCATCCTGCGATTCATAAGGCACTGTCAGCTGAATTGACGGTCATCTCTTGGATTAGAAAGTCACTTCCGCATTCTACCTGGCTGGGTTTTGGTCATTCCTAGTGTCTCCTGCTTCACCTTATTCTTGTATACTGCTATCTTAGAAATTTTACGCTTGGAAGCAATGTGCCGTGTAGCCTTGGGCCAGTAAAACCAGGATTAAACCAGGATTTAAAAATGCAGATTTTTAAACAAAAAATATAGAATAGTCTCCATTTTTTCCAGAGCTGTACGCTCAATTTGAATTTGATGCATGCAACACGTTTAAAAAAAGTTGGGACAAGGACATGTTTACATCTGTGTTGCATTACTTCTTCTTTTAACAACACTGTAAATGTTTGGTAACTGAGGAGACCAGTTGCTGGAGTTTTGAAAGTAAAATGTCAGAAAATGTCCCATCTTTGTCTGATGTAGGATTTCAACAGTTTGGGGTCACATTAGTTGTATTTTTCATTTCATGATGCGCCAAATAGTTTCAATGGGTGGCAGGTCTATTTTAAGTTAAATATAGGTTTATATGATTTGTCGATCATTGCATTCTGTTTTTGGAAACAGGGTTGTATAAATAAATGAGACATTAAGTCATAAACATCACACAATATGGCATACATTAGTTCATCGTCATCCATATACAGTCAGGTCAAAAAAATTTGGGACTTCGACACAATTCTAATCTTTTTGGCTCTATACACCACCACAATGGATTTGAGATGAAACGAACAAGATGTGCTTTAACTGCAGACTTTCAGCTTTCATTTGAGGGTATTTACATACTCACACATCCCAGTGGCACTAAAACAACGACGACGAAACGGAAATTCAGACCCCTGCCCGGCTTAAGCCTCACCATCACTGTCTGAGACGCACAAAGAAATAAATCTTAGCCGGTACTGAAATAAAAGAAATAACGGGGCATCGAAAGTCACCGAAGTGTTAAATGGCAGTCCTGTGTACATATTTACATATAGGTTCGTGACCAGTGTACTTACATTAAATGTTAGCAGTGTGATTGCAGAAATTCTAGCTGGTCGCTGCGGGCGTCATGTGTGAAAATATAAATGAGCTACATAAATGAACTTACTTTGCCTTAACTGCATGTCTTTGGTATACCAAAGGAAATCAGGTGAAACCCGCATAACCCAGGGAGAACATGCAACCCAGTCTGTTTGTGTGGAGTTGCAGATATCCTTCCAGGTGTTTCAGTTCCTCAGTTTCTCTTTCCAAGTAATGTTTTTTTTTTCACTTGAGCAGTAAAATATAAATGGGCTTTAATAAGAACTTGAGCATTTTCAGTAGATTTTAGCATCTTAGTTAATTTATTTTTGTAATTAACTGAATTTGGAGAACCCAGAGCAAACCTCACATAGTATGGAGAACATAGTATATTTTTCTTATTTCTGACACAAATTGAAACAATGTGGAAAAAGTGCCAGTTAGGGCTGGGAAATGTGCAATATTAATAATGACATTGCATGTGATGCACATGCAATTGTAACATCGCAAGGATGGAGATTGTCTGTTGGGTTGGGATGAAGCGTGGCCTGTATGTAATTTTTCATGGTTATCTTGCTGTCATGATCCGCCCGTCCGAGCCTCATGTGTGCCACGCCCCCCTCACTACCTCGTGTCAATTCCTGATTGTGATCACCTGTTGTCATGGGCGTAAATCACGGGGGGGACATGTCCCCCCCCATCCGAGGGTTGTCCCCCCCCAAAAAAATTATAAAAAACAATCGCACTCTCTATCGTGAAAAATATATGTATGTATACCTAAAATAATTGTGTAAGTAGAAAAAC
>JABFEB020000092.1:31076775-31096670 GCA_019775895.2 Stomatorhinus ivindoensis
TGGGTTCCTTTAAATCAGAGCTAGATAAGATTTTAACAACTCTGAGCTACTAAGTTCTCCCCAAGCGAGCTTGATGGGCCGAATGGCCTCCTCTCGTTTGTATAGTTCTTATGTTCAATGACATTTTTGTGATGATGTTGACTCTTTTTTTCCATTCTTAAACACCTAAATGGCTGGTGTGTTTTGGTAATGAAAATCAATAACTTATTACTGATTACGTTTCATAAAACGTTACATTTTCGTGAAGAAAAAAACACTGAATATGAAATATTATATTTGTTAACCAAATGTGTTTACATCCGCGATACACTCAAAATGGCGAATGGGGCCGTGTCAGTGCAGACACAGATACAGTTTTCATTAAAAAAAATACATGGTCTGATTGTCTCTTGAGTCACCACATGGCCAGCCTGAATGCATTTCAGATGCATCATCTTGTATCTGTGAAGCATGCCATACTGTTCCAACTGATCCTGGAGAAACACTGCAATGTCCTACAGATGACAATAGGCTTTCCATCTGAACAACCGCAAAACCTTGAGGTGCCTGCACAAAGTCGACAAACCAATAACAATTAATGCCATCAATGTTACTTAAAACTGCGAGCATTTCCCAGTGTTTCAAACCTAAATAAAACTGGATTAATCTAAGGTGTGACACAGCTGCAGTAAAATCGAGTTTTTGAGGTTAATTCAGAAAATTCATAAAAAGAGTGTCATACCCTGCCCGTTCGAGCCTCGTGTGTGCCACGCCCCCCTTGCTCTTCGTGTGCAAATCCCAATTGAAACCACCTGTGGTCCATCCGTTTGAGTGTATTCCTCTATGTCCTGATTAGTTTGCTGTCAGTCTTGTGTATTTAGTCAGCGTCTGAGTTAGTTACCCCAGATCCGTCATTGTGGCGTATCGTGGTGTGTTGCTGTGCTACATGTCGTTTTCCCGCAATAAACCCCGTCTTCCCTGGAAATACTGCTTCATCGTCTTGCCTGCCCGACGCCGCTAATATCCAGGAACGCTCACCCCAGCTGAACGTGACAGAATGACGGATCTCCCCAAAGAAGCATCGCGGCAGGGGGAGGCGGATCGCCTCGCCCTGCTCCAAGAAGTGCTTGGCTGGGGTAAGGACCCGACCATACAGACAGACCCGCAGGCGAAGCAGCTCGTCTGTGACAGCGCGGACCTGCTCCTGCGGGATCCTTCCCCGGATGGAAGCTGCCCTCTTCCCATAGTACGGGACAACCTATGGGCGCTGGCACACCGCGTTTCTCTGCTGCGCGACCAGCAAGACACGCTGACGCTCCGCGAGACTCATGAGGCAGCTTGCATTCAGGTCAGGCGCGCCTACCCCGGTCCCCTGGGGTGGACAGAGGAGGAAGACCCGGTGACGGAGCTGATCATGGCGATCGGCCTCGCTGATCTCCACTCCAGGGAGTTTACAGAGGAGGAAGAGTCCCCACTCCAGGGAGCGGTCCTGCCTTCGGAACCACAGGCGAAACCGAAGAAGAAAAGGCGAAAAGGGAGAAAGTCAGAGGAGGGAGACCCTCTGACGATCCGAGTCGGGAGGGTGCTTCTTGCTCCGGAGCCGTCCCGAGGGTCCGCTCTGCCGGCATGGCCGGCTGAGACGCCTGTCAGCTCGCCTGCCTCATCACCCTGCCCGCCTGCTGAGTTGCCTGCCAGGCGGAAGCAAAAGGTAAAACCTCCCCACTCGCCGCTCACAGAGCCGACGCCCGCAGAGCCGACGCCCGCCTCGCCTGCAGCCACGCCCGCTGCCCCGGCCGCACTAGAAACTCTCACCCCTATGACTCCTGCTCCAGTGGTCGCACCCGAGACTCCTGCTGCCCCAGTGGCCGCACCCGAGACTCCTGCTGCCCCTGCTGTCACGCCCGCCGAGTCAACGCACCCCAGGCGGAAGGGTGAGGCCACGCCTCCCTGCTCGACGGTGACAGCGCCCGCTAATGCCCTGGCCCCAGTGGCCCCAGAGACTCTTGCCCCGGCCCCAGTGGCCCCAGAGACTCTTGCCCCGGCCCCAGAGACTCCTGCCCCTGAGACCCCCCTGACTGTTGCCTCCGTGACTCCTGCCCCAGAGACCCCCCTGACTGTTGCGCCCATGACTCCTGCCCCAGAGACCCCCCTGACTGTAACCCCACTGACGCCAGCCCTGGACTCAAGCCCCAAGGAGGTCCCAGGTGACACCCTCGCCTCCTCCTCATTGGAGGAGGAGCTCGAGTGGGACCCCTCGGGGATATCCCTGCTGGGGCCACCTCGACCCGGCCCACGCCGTAAGCTCCCCTGCCTATCTGTGTCCCGTAAGGGGAGAGGGCACAGGCGTAGGGTCCGGGTCCTGCCCGCCCTGCCCCCTGGCTCGCCCTCGGTTGCCCTCGGTGCTAAGCTCAGAGGCCCTACCTTTTCATATTGGCATAGCTTGCTGCCTGATGTCAAAGACAACTATGAGCTAGCGAAAGCTGCCTTTCCTGACAACATTTCAGGCACATCTTAACGCAAGGCCTCGTAAGCTGCAGGAACCGTTGATGGTCTACGCTGCTGATTTAACTAACTTGGTAGCAGAGGCTTTCCCCTCATTATGGCCGTGAGGCCCAGCGCTGTGAAGTTTTTCATGTTTTGTGTCCAGTTTGGAGCCGGTGCTGCAGTTAAAAATTCACAAGCATGTCTCTGTCCTTCTGACTGACCTACAGCTACACCTTGGTTCTGTGAATGTCCCAGCTACGGACTTGCCTGATGCTCTTGCTGATCTCAGAGCAGAGCTTCGTGATCTAAGGCAATTTTGCATAACCCAGAAGGATAGTGCAGTGTACAGGCTCTCACAGCAGGTTGCTGAACTCCAGCAAGGCATTGCCAGCCTTTCGTGTGTTTCTAACCATTCCTGTGCTGTGTTTGAGCATGCTTCCCCTGACAGGAGCCGGCCGTCACTGGAGGACCATCAACAACGCGGTTAGCCTACCACATCACTCCTCGCCTTGGGGATGGCCTCCATCCAAGGAAACCTGCTGTCAGCTGTGCTACGGCCCATCCCATGCATCGCCCACCTACCATCGGCTTGAGTTCGACCACTCACCCCCTCTTCATCACATCTCCTCGCCGCATAGACGGGATGACTCTGGACACCACAAGGATGAGCGCCGATGCAGTGTTGAGCAGGTTTCCTGTCCTTCTGACCGACACCATCCAACCAGCACCTCTCCCCATCCGCCCTCCTGAGGCCATCACCCTCTAACTGCATGGGGTACTGGAGGCGTAGCTGGTGGCTGCCAGTAAGCTTCCCACTCTACTGACACATGGTACAAACGGGTCCCATTCATCTCTCTCTCCTCCTCCACATTCATGGCGCAATTCTGCCCTTGACAACCACTCCCGGCAAACACATCGGGTGAATTTCTCCCCGTCATGCCACCCTGACCACTCCACACACCCACAAACCCAGGGAAACTCGTAGAGGCTAGCATTGCAGACTGAATGCTAGCGTATGAGGTTGATCTGGCCTATGCAGATTTCTCAACCGTTGCCCAGGGTCCACCGCCTACACCATATATTCCAGTTACAGTTGCAGGCATGGCATTTCATGCTCTGGTGGACACCGGCTCGGGTTTATCTCTTATTTCACACGACAGCTTCAAGGCCATACCGTCCCTAGCCTCACAGCCCATGCCTAGCCATGTGTCCTTGCTTCTTCTGTTACTGGTCATTTTCTGGATATGGTGGGTACAGTCACTGCCCCATTATGTCTGGGTGATCTGACCCTTACCCATGTATTTCATGTTGTGTGTGCCTCATGCCACCTGTTAGAACCATTTTTTGTGCTGTAATTACATATGTGCATTTGATTATTTTGAGTTTGATATTTGGTAACACTTCTAATAGAATTTTGAGTTATATGTTTGTTATAATGTAAAGTTAGGAACCTTAGGACGTAGTTGCCACATGTTGCAATTTGTTTGGCTGCTGAATTCTGTTATAAAAGCATAAGGACGCATAGGGCAGCAGAGGCCTTGTGCCTAGAAGCATTACAGTTTTTTGACCGTCACGTCCCGTCACGTACTGTAATTTTATGTAAAGTAGGAATTCGTCTTTTGTTTTGCTGGTTTAAGTGTTCATTAAAAATAGCCCATGACCTGTATCAAGTATTGCAGCATCAAAACGAGGTCACTGAGATTCTCATCAAGCAGCAAAGTCTGTCTCGACTGCCTCACAGAGACATTCCAGTGTTTGTCGGAGATCCCCTTACTTACAGATCTTTCATAAGAGCCTTTGAGCACGCCATCGATAGCAAAACGAACAGCCAGCAAGATCAGTTGTATTACCTCGAGCAGTTTACGAGTGGGGAGCCACTTGATCTCATTTGTAGCTGTGAGCACATGAGGCCAGACAAGGCTTATAGAGAAGCCAGAGCATTGCTTGATCGTCACTATAGGGACGAACTGACAATTGCCAATGCCTATATCAAGAAGGCAATGGACTGGTCTCAGATAAAGCCAGAAGACAGAAATGGATTGAATGCATTTGCTTTGTTCCTGATTGGATGTTGTAACACAGTGAATGATGTGGACTACATGGAGGAGATGAACAATCCTACCAACATGAGGTGCATCTTATCCAAACTTCCATTTAAGCTGAAAGAGAAATGGAGATGTTTCGTATATGACATTCAAGAAAAAAGAAGAAAACGAGCCAGGTTTCCTGATCTAGTGGACTTTGTTTAGCATCAAGCTAAGGTTGCAAATGATCCGCTGTTTGAAGATATCCTGGATGTTACTTCAAATAGTCAGGGAAGCTCAAAGAAGAAGGCCAGTTCAAGAAAAGATGAGTTCAAAATAAGCAGCTTTGCTGTGAGTGTGTCTGCTACTGATAAGGATGTCACTAAAGGCCAACGAGAGAAGAAACCTCCATTGGTTAAGTCAGCCAGTGCTTTCCAAGGTCCCTGTTTGTACTGTAAAAAATCATGCTCTGAATATACGTAACAGGATAAAAGGTCGAACTTTGAAGGAAATAATTGAGTTCTTGAAATCACATGGACTTTGTTTCAGGTGCCTTACAGTAGGTCATCTACCTAAGGACTGCAAAAAAAGGACCTTGTGCTCAGACTGTTCCCTTAAGCATCCTACTATCTTACACATAGTAAAGGAAGATACTACTTCAGAGAAGAACAGTGCAGATGACAGCTCACAAGGCACAGATGAAGTAACCAATGCGCTTGTGTCGGCAGGGTGTGGAAGAGGTGAGCATACTGGGGCCAGGAATAATGTATGTATACTTCCCATCGTACCTGTGCAGATAAAACACAAGAAAGGCACAAGGATCATCAAAACGTATGCATTCCTGGATCAAGGAAGCACAGCAACTTTCTGCACTGAAGACTTGGTGAAGAAGTTGAACATCTGGGGCAGAAAAACAGAGTTCCTTCTTCACACTATGGCACAAGAGCAGAAATTGAGCAGTTATGTTCTAACAGATATGGAGGTGCGTGGCTTAGATGGACAAGACTACATCAAGCTGCCAAATGTGTAAACTCACCCAGACATACCTGTAAAGAAAGCCAATATACCACAGAGGGAAGATTTGGGGAAGTGACCTTACCTGAATCGAGTCCATCTCCCAAAACTAGAGTCGGACATTGATCTGCTCATTGGTGCCAATGCCTACAAGGTTATGGAGCCATGGGAGATAATTAACAGCCGGAACAATGGATCATATGCTGTGAAGACTGCTCTGGGCTGGGCAGTTAATGGGCCAATCAGCAGGTGTCAAGAGACGGAATCTGATGATGCTGAAGGACATAGTTTCTTCGTCAACCGCATATCTATATTGAGCAATGAGGACATGTTGAAGAGGCACTATGATGTCGACTTTCCAGAACGCCATTGTGAAGACAAGCGAGAGCCATCACAACATGATAAGCAGTTTATGCACATTGTAACAACATCAGCACAGCTTAGAAATGGCCATTACTGCATTAGGCTGCCTCTGAAGGATGACAAGGTGAAGATGCCATGTAACCGTGGTATAGCAGAACAAAGGCTTAACTCCTTGAAGAGGAAGTTCAGTAGAAATCCAGACTTCTTTCAGGAGTATAAAGGATTTATGGACAGCATCCTTGAGAAGGGCTATGCCACAAAGGTTCCAGTAGAGAGGTGAGTCGCAGTAATGGTAGAGTATGGTTCATCCCGCATCACAGGGTGTACCATCCAAAAAAGAGAAAGCCGAGGGTCGTGTTTGACTGTGCGGCAACTTAACAGGGAGTGTCGCTGAATGACCAACTGCTGCAAGGGCCTGACCTAACAAACACCCTTATTGGAGTCCTGCTAAGGTTCAGGCAGGAACCTGTCTCTCTGATAGCAGATATTGAATCCATGTTCTACCAGGTGCGGGTTCCAGATGAAGACAAAGACCGATGTTTTAAGACAATCTCATTCGGGCCTACAATTGCTGCACAAATGCACCATTTCTTAGGTGCAAGTCAAGATGGATATGGCATTGTGTCATATCTTTTATTAAAGAATGAGTGAAAAGAGAAACATGTTTCCTTTGTGATGGGAAAATCCAGAGTTGCTCCCCTTAAACAGGTAACGATTCCCAGAATGGAGTTGAGAGCTGCAATGATTGCAGTCAAGCTTGATCTGATGTTGAAAAAAGAGCTTCAGGTTCCTCTGACAGATTCAATCTTTTGGACAGATTGGATAGTATGACAGTACTAAAGTACATTGAGAATGATGCCAAAATGTTTGTGGCGAACCGTGTTTCTTTCATAAGAGAAGTTACCATACCTGCTCAATGGAAGTATGTCAATACTTCTCAGAACCCAGCTGACCAGGCATCATGGGGCTTGAAGATTGAGAGCTTTATTTCAAGTTAGAGTTGGATTCAAGGGCCTAATTTCTTGATGAATGAGAATGAGTGGCCAGAGCAACCTGAACAGTCTACTTGCCTGATGGAACACGATGAAGAGGTGAAGACATCAGCTGCTATGTCGTGTGCATGTCCAGTGGTAAACAACATATACCCAGTGAACCAGCTAATGGTGTATTACTCCAGTTGGTACTGTGGAAGTAAAATTGGACATTAGTAGGCCCGGGAGGGGAGGCATATTGGGTCGTTATGTTTTAGGCCTTAGGCAAGAAGAGATTGTTTTGAATACTGTGTGACCTCGCTTTGTGATAACTCCCTGCAGCTGGTTCCGCAGAAGCTCAGACCTTGGAGAGGCAGACAGTGGAGCAAAGGGGGGGAGAAACTACTTGCAGGAAGAGACTCGAAGCTGCCCCAACTGGTGCACAAAAAGTTATAGCTTAATAAAATAGTTGTTGTAGTCAGTATATAATATGTTACACAATTGATCGCATCATGTTAATTATACTAATCATGTGTTAATCATTAATCAATGGAACACTCAAACATTAATGGTGATTCAATGTCATATAATTAATATCTATATACATATCTCAAGTAGAGTCTAGAAGCCAAGGCTGTCTCCAGTAAATTACGTATGATGGGTGGACTTTACCTTGCTACCAAGGTGAACCAATGGAACAGGAGAATTGTGTTTGTTATACGTTTCAGCTTAGTTTGTTGTTGTTTCGTGACCAATCAGGACTTAGAAGTCCTGGAGTTATGGTTTATCTACTGGTTGCTCTGTGTGTCGGAGGTGACTCGGCATCGAGTGCCAGAGTGTGATGGGAGCGCTTTGCTGAAACTTGCTGGAATAAAAGAGATTTTCTTTACTCACCAAACTAAGAGGTCCAGACTCTTATTCTAAGTGTTTTATCTATAATTTTTCTACCACAGAACAAACTGAAGAAAGCAACTGCTTGGATTCTGCACTTAAGAGAGGCATTGCAGTACCTGAATAGAAAGAGAAGAGAGTTTGAGAAGACTGTTCAACAGTCTGAAAATGACGAGGAAAAACAGACGTCCATAGTTAGACAACAAATGATCATGTGCAGGAAGAATCTGGAAAAGAAAATACATAACATTGAATATTTGTCCAAAGCTGAGATGGAACAGATCAATTAAGGTCAGAGACAAACTTATGCTGATGAAATAAAAGTTCTGCAGCAGGGAAACACTCATGTGAAAAGAAACAATTCAATTTTCAATTTGGATCCATACCTACAGGATGGTGTGTTGAGAGTAAGGGGGCATCTGAACAGATCAGCAATGCCTGAAGAGGCCAAGCATCCTGCTCTTCTGCATAAACAACACCAAGTAGCCCACATGAAAATGACTAAATGGTGTAGTTGCAACATTCGGTTTATCACAAAGTTGATCATCAAACTGTGGCCTACGGTGTCCTGGTGTATCCTTATTTACTTGTTAATTCATATAATAAGAAGAAATTGTATTTTTAATGGATATGAGATGGAAGAGAACTGAGTATACAGTGATGCATTTGTTGAAAATATGCTAGATAAACGTTCAATCTTATTGAGGATTCCAAACGGTGAAGCCTCATCCCTTTGTATGACCATTTATTCCCTGTGTTATCAGGACCCTAATTCCTACTATGTTGATCACCCAATGTGGGACCAGTAACAACTACAACACCTTTTGCGTTTCTTCAGTTGACAGGAATAAAGAAACCAGGATCCATCGTCAGCATTGACTTTATGGGTCAATTTCCCAAGAGCAAGAAGGGTAATATATTCCTGCCCTTAGTGCATCTATAAAAATCATCTTTGATATTAATTTACTGCTTAAAAACCTTAATAAATTCTGATATCTTGTGTTTAGATACTTCATACTTTATTAAATGTTTTTTTGTGTTGTGTTAAGTTATTTTATTTGGGGTACACAGGAAATAATGTCCCATTATTTGGGCACTGACTGTAAAGTTATAACGTTATTCTTGCATTCAGTTTATCATGTCAGACCTTTGCAGGACAACTAATTATTGCTACTAAATTAGCTCACTAAAACCACGATGAAAACCCAGAAGACAACATTCAAATATGACCTCTATATTGTATTTTTATTCTTTGTGCTGCATTTCCTATTTTTCTGCTCCAAACAGCTTTGATTAATTGATTGCTTAGCTACCACTACACATTAACAACCACACATACAGCCTCATGCTCCATCCACTGCGGTCATCAGTCTCTGAGGGCATCACCGTCAGCAGGGCACTGCTTCTCAGGGTGATGTTTGTTTAGTTGTCATGCCGGAAAAGAGAAGCACAACTCAGATGCAGTTTCTTTGCATAGTTATCCCCAATAGCTGACTTTACTGAAATGAGAACAATGGTTCTGAAGTGTGGACAAGCAACAATGACAGAACTGAAGGAACAAAGGATCCGAGAGCACTTATATACACAGATAACAGGAGACAGCTGGAGGTGATTAACAGGAGGACTATAACAAGAAGGAGGGCTAACAGGCACCGGGCATGGTTAGTCAGACCATGCCCAAGGGAGGGGACTAGAGGATCAGGTTGATGAGACAGGCAGAGCATGACAATAGTCTGCAAAATGGAATGGGGACACTGAACATAACTCGGTCCAAATGACAAATTGAACTCTTCTGGTGCACCAAATAGATAGACAGAATAATTCCTGTACAAAAACTGTTATTGTAATCAAGCAGTCCTCTTACAGTGTCCATTTTATGTATTTTTATACATGACAACATATGAAAAAAATTTAACTGTGGTAATTTTTACTTTACTTTGATATGCGTGGTATAGAACTGTGAATTATTTCAGCTATGTGCGGTAAATCTTCAAATGCATTACCCGCATATACTGTACGGTTCACGCTGTTGTCTTACACCTCTGGGACCAGGGTTCAAGACTCTAGTTCAAGCAGGGTTCAATGATTCTATGTGTGTGGAGTTTCCTCTGACTCCAGTTTCCCCCCATAGTCCAAAACCATGCTGCGGTTAATTGGAACTACCAAATTGCCCATAGGTGTGCCTGTGTAAGTGAATGGTGTGAGTGTGCCCTGCTGTTCCATGCCTTGTCTGTAGTCTGTGGGATAAGCTCCAGACTACCCTCAACCCTGAATAGGACAAACAGCTACAGAAAATGGATGGATGGCATATTTATAGACAGTCATTTAATATTGTCATAAAACACCTTCCATAGACAGAAGCTTTTCAACTGTTTCTCACTATGGTAGCCAATTGGAACAATAATTCTGTTATGAGCTACCTATACAGTTTTAGTTATACCAATATCCTTAACTCCCTTGTTTTCATCATCTAAGATATCAGTGAAAACTGTGTCACTTGCAGCATGGATGTACCCTTATGGTCAAGCATGCAATTAACTTAAGCATCTAATACAATTACAAATTTGATAGATTGCAATAAAGTGTGACAGCATCATTTAGTCAGGCAGTGAAAGCCACATATCACTTGATATGTGGCCAAACTACTTGTGACAAATGTTTTCAACCTATTAATGCAAGCATAGATATTACAGTCTTAAATGACTTTTTATTTAATTCCTGTGCACGTTTGTGTCCCTTGGGTACCAGCTGCAGAAGGGAAAGGTAGCACCTGACACCAAACAGCTGCTGCATACTCACCTACAAAACAGCCTCAGTTTTTCCAGATTAATATGGTATTACATATTATCCCGTATTTGTAAGAATAAAGGGTAGGGTTTTTTCATGAAATTGTCTCTTGAAAACAGGGATCACCATATTTCAGTAATTTCTGGTATTATTTTTCAAGTATTATAATTGCTGCTTGTTGAATGAAGCACAGCAGGTAATTTAGCCTACTGAAAAACAATATACAGTGGTCAACTTTAATAAAAACCCTCTTTCAAAATATGACTAGGGTATAATTTTATCATGCCTGTAAAAATTCAAGATAACCCATTTATTTTCCAGGACAAGTGGGCATTTTCCATTACTGGAAATGCATTTTAAAAGTCCAGGTTTCCAGGACACATGGGTACCCTGTCAGATTTAGTCATCTGGGCGTAATGATTTTGTCCTCATCATAGTCGCTATGGTTTTTACCCCTGCCGATTTCTTCTGCATTCAACATGTCTACTCCAAGTCCCAAATGTTAGCTTAATGTTGGCTTGTAATATATCCCAGATCTTGACATGCATTTTTATGATATAGTCAACATAATTTGCTTCATGTGGGACTGGTCATAATGTTCTGGCTCAATGGCATGTATAAAGATAACACTTAACAAAACGTGTTTTTCATATACTGGCAATTTTTGTTTAAACTATCATTCACGTCTAAAGACTGTTTTTAAATCAATTTTAAATCTATGTCAGTAGTATGTTTTTTGATGAATATATCAACTTCCTGAGGCTTATTTTGTTGGGACAATAAAGAAGGCATTATATGTGAATTACATTAAATGAGTGTACATATATGAAAAATGCTACTGTAATATTCATTATATGGATTATAGTCTTATAGGCAAAGTTTATTCTTCTGATAATGTTGATTGATCAAAAAGATTCACTCAGCAGAACAATTAGTCTTGCATTTTTGTGCATATGTGAACACCCCTTGCTGCAAATGAACTTACACTCCTTTAAAATGAACTGTTAGCTTTGAACACAAAGCGCTCCTGATTGACTTTGCCCTTTACCGTTGTATTTTAGCCCTCTAGGCTTGGCATAGGCAGATCACATGCTATTGCACAATGATGCTATCTATAATCCAAAGAACTGAGTCTTCTTTATTTTTAAGTCACAATGTGAACTTTATATTTTCTTGGTCCACTATTTGGTCGACTTTAAGAGGGCTGAGTTTGGCTCATCTGAGATGGACTACATGTGAAAACACTCTAAAACTACAGACAAAAAAGCTGTTTAAGTAATGTTCCTCCAGTTTTCAACCACCCTTGTCTTTTTTTGTTCAGCCTCACCATTACAATTAGAGATGCACCGATCCAATATTTAGATCAGTATCGGCATCGATCGAGACGTATTAGACAGATCAAGAATCAGCCGTATGTGAGCGATCCACGACTGATACTTACTTATTTAGTTTTTTGCAGTCTGTAGAAAGATAACTCCTATTTCTTATTAAATCAATTTGTACAATCAGTCACTCAACAGCCCCTTCGATTTGTGAGAGTCTGAAAGCCTGGGTGTCACGCCAGATGCATGAGAGTTGGCAAACCTGCTTCCATGTGCATGACTCTGACTTATGGTGTCTAGCGATTCAGTATTACTCGGGATTAGGAGCCCTTTGCATTCATAATTAATTTATTTTCTCCTTACAGTCAGCTGCCGCGGAACATTTTGAAAACAGACCCAAAACCCACATCCTGTGACCTCCAAATATTTACACACAACAGTATTTTCAAAATAGATTAATTGGGCGAGAAAACTGTGTACTCAGTGGGTGTGAGCG
Organism: Stomatorhinus ivindoensis; assembly: GCA_019775895.2. Lineage (NCBI taxonomy): Eukaryota > Metazoa > Chordata > Actinopteri > Osteoglossiformes > Mormyridae > Stomatorhinus > Stomatorhinus ivindoensis. Next base: position 31,089,107 of record JABFEB020000092.1, read on the forward strand.
TGGTGACTTCCGCCTGCTGTGACGTCATGCGTATATCCTTTGCAGTACAAGAAGCATAAGAACATCAGATCAGAAAGTGACGATTCGGAAATATTTTATGCTTTTATCAACTAGTAGCACAGCGATTTGCAAGCTATGTAAAACCAAAGGTTTGAGAGATGAAAGTAGCGTTTAGTGGAAAATCCCACTAAACGAGGCGCATGCAATCGTGCGAGACAATGCAAGTAATATGAAAAAAGCAATAGATGACTTGGGACGCACTAGCTTAGACTGTTTTATGCATGCAGGGCATAAAAAAAAACCGTGTTCAACATGATAAGCTACTACTAATACTTTACCCTAAAATACACATTGTCATAGAATGTAAACTGAAACTGAAAATGTGCCCAAAAATGGCCCATGTTTTAAATCCTCAACTGAGTCCCCAGGACCCACAATTGAACATAAGGGTTAAGCATTCGGCACTTGCGTAGTACATTATGTGGAATAGTACATCATGCATCTCTATTACCCTAATGAAAGATTTTTTGGCACACATTTTTTTCATTTGAATTTACAAATTTTCAAATATATATACACACACTTCTTACATTAAAATATAAATGTAAAGTAAGCTCTTGTATCGATATCGGCAGTTGTACATCGGAATTGGATCGGAACTGAAAAAATATGGATCGGCCCATCCCTAATTACAGTATGGCTTCTTCTACAACTAAACCAAACCCTAAGATAACTGACTAAAGTGAATTTTTTGATGTTTTTTAAGATGACTTGACTGGCTGAAGCTTTTCCCGCACTGACTGCAGCAGTATGGTCTCTCCCCTGTATGGTATCTCTGATGTATTTTCAGGTACCCTGACTGACTGAAGCCCTTCCCACATATAGCACAACAGTATGGTTTCTCTCCAGTATGCACTCGCTTGTGCTTCTTAAAGTCGCCTGCATGACTGAAACGCCTTCCACACTGTATGCAGCAGTAAGGTTTCTCCCCTGTGTGACATCGCTGATGGATTCTAAGACTTCCCACTTTACTGAAGACCTTCCCACACAAAATGCAATGATACTTTTCCTCATGCTTGTAATACGGTCTTTGCTTTTCAATATCTATACCAAAACTGCTTTTGTTTAAAGAACCAAGATTTCTGTGAATACACACTAGTCCATAAGAACTCAAACTAACTTGCTGAGGGTCTTCCTCTTGTGCTATGTTGCTTTCTGAGTCTGTAGCATCATAAAATGAGTTTGTTGGCTGGATGACTGTTTGAAGAACTGTAGCACAATCGGCCAGCGGCTCTGATTTAGTTGTATTGGAAACAAAGTTTTGTTTTATGGTTGAAGTGTCTGGAGGAATCACAAATGACAAATGCTCAGTGTCGTCATGATCATCATCACTCTTCACATACTGAAGATCAGATGTCAACAGACCATCTTCAACGATTTGGGGAACTATGACAGATTCTGTTACTGACTCAGCACTCTCGTGTTCTGGTCCACTGATCTTCCCATTGATCAGGCTCCTGGGGTGATGTTCACTGAGCTCTGGCTTTTCCAGCTGCAGGACGTCCACATCCTGTCTCAGAGTGGAGTTTGACTCCAACCCACCAAGAGTCCCTCCTCCAGACATAGGTGACATAGTCACTTGTTCAGCTTCTCAAGAAAAGAGATATAAAGAAAACTGTTTAAACATCAACACAAAAGGCCTGCATCACAATTAGCTACTGTTCAGTGTCTCAGACCTACCCACACAGACTCTCTTGAGCTTATCCTGGAGCTCCTGCAGCCTCCGCTTGAGGCTCTCGTTCTCTCTCTGTGTCCGAGCGGTCTTCTCCTGGTACTCCGACACGGTCTCTTTCACCACCTCCAGCACCTCATGCACGGCCACCGTCAGGAGCTTTGCCACACGGGCATTCAGGCGCTCTATTTTAGACATCCTGCAAAACTCCAACTCCTTGAAAAGAAAAATATAATTGCACTAAATATACAGGACTGAGAGACTTAAAGACCATCTCTTTAACTAATACCATCACTAACAGCAATGGTTTACCAATTAATCAGCCAAGAGAAAAGAAAACATTTTATGGCAATCGGCATTGACTGACTGATTGACTACATGGTCGATACAGTGATGGCTATGCGCGGCTGCAGGTACCAAATCTGGTTAAATTGTTTTATTTTTCATTACTTTTAAAAAGCTGCATGCCCTTGTTTAAAGTGTGATTAATAATTAATATTATTAATTATATTATATATTAATGGAGTCAAATTATTATTTTGTATGCTGTTAATGTTAAATACATATATTAAGTTAAGCAGTTGTTACTCATTTGTCTACTTTAAAAAATTGTTCTTCTCCAACCCCAACAAAATTGGCATCAGTATCAGCCGCTGAAAAAATCATGCCAGTCTAACTCTAACTGAAAGCAAAATATCAACAACCATACCATCCTGATCTGAAACTACGCAGGCTTGGGCCTGGCCAGTACTTGGATGAGTGACCAATTAGAAAAGCCAGGAAGAGGTGTATAGTTGTTACCCAGAGGTAAGCCTGTCCTGCGGTCTGCATGGATACCAATTCAGTGATGGGGATACTATGCCATAAAATACAGCATTACTACAACGTTTTGAGACCTAAAACCAATGTCCTGACTCTCTGAGGTCATAGAAGATCCTCTGGCATCTTTAGAAAGAGTACAGATGGTACTCTGATGTTCTGGGAAAATGCCTGCCCACTGTAGCCCTTTCAAATCTGGCCTCCTAATCATCCTCTATTTCAAACTAGTGAATTGTCAGGGCTTAAGTTAGCTTCTTATTCGCAGCATCGCTATAAGGGAATTTTTGTGCATGATGCAGTTTTTACAAGACATTTTGGAAATACAAAATAATGTATATTTATGTCATATAAGAAAGTCTTCCTGTATTGAAAATGGTGGAATTGCCTGGGCATAATGTGATTTTTCATTTGTAACTGGTCGCATGACACTTTGATCAATTGTTCACACTCATTTGAATAAGAAACCATATTTCCAAATGGAATGAAGAGGTCTTATTCATCTTGGGTAAGGTAAATATGAAATGCATAGTACACAGCAGAAATGCCACTCTAATGACACTGAAAGCCTTGGCCAGATAGTTACCTAGCTGAAAACATGGCAGTCTGGCCTAATTTCAGCGTTTCCTTACAATGGCATACCTGCCATTATATCGCATGACATAAAATTTTATTTCGTATTTTCAAAATGTCTTAACTAAAAACTGTACAGCATGTGCAGCTGCGGACACTCCTCAATAAGGAAGCTGGAAGTAACTTAAGCCGTGAAATAAGATGCTACAAATAAGAAGCTAAACGAATTGGAAGCTGCAGATAAGTAGCTAACATCAGCAGTGATCCATAGCTTCGCCCACCACCCTGATTTACATATATTTGCATGTAGGGAACTTGAAAATGAAAAGGCAAAGTAGGAAATGAAAAGTCAAATAGAAAAATGAAAAGACAAAAAGGGTTTTTAATTTTATTTTTTAATTTTTCACATCCGACTCATACATGAGTGGAAAATTTAAATGCAAATGCTCCCATTTCATTTTAATTTTTGCAGGATTTTTGCGCACTGACTTAGGAAATTAAATGGCAAAATGGAGATTGTATTTTCTTTTTATCATTTTCATTATATTTTTTGCAGAAATACCTCCCATATAAAAGGCTTTGGGTGAAAAGTGTAGTATAAGTTAATATAGATAAGTGTAACATTCATTCATATTTACATTTAAAATTCGGTATCACTAATATTACTCAATAATACTGTGTCAGTTCATCTTCCTACTGCTTATTCAGTGCAGGGTTATGTAGAAGCTGAGGCGCACGCACATACACACACGCGGGCGCGCACTGAATTCAGAGACGTGTAACTATGTTACAGCAGTGGAAAAACATGCATTATGAAGAGAACGTGAAATCACTAAAAACGGACGTGCAAGGCCATGATGAATTATAAGCACTTCATAGTTAATGTGTAAAAAATAGAGATAAATGCACTGGCATTTGGTATGCAAAACATCTACGGTATGTGTATTGCTTGGGGTGGATATACATTAAACATCGTTGTTATTGTGCAAAATATGCGAAATGCGGAGTGAAATGTAATTTCGGAGAAATATCATTCCACGTCCACTTACGACACAGAACTATACAACATAACACATTTGACAGATCATTACAATCTTTGCAGTTTGAAATCAAGTTTTATACAAAAGTTTAGGTTGCCCTCAGTTACCCTGGACATTACGCTTAGGTTTTAAGATCTGAGTAATCGAGTTAATTATAAACCTAATGCTATTCGCCACAAAGCGTCTGCTGTGAATAACGTCCACGACAAAATCGAGCCCACATACCTTTTCCTACAGTTTCCTTAAAACTCGCCGTCTTCGGGGGAGAAGTGATATTTAACTTTTTTTTTTTGTGTCAGTTACAACTAGAAAATCCGGATAATTATGTGGCGAAAGAAAATAAACGCTGGGGAATCCTGGCAGCAGTATTGTAAACATAAATTAATCACATTTAGACTAGGAAATCAATGTGCATAAGCTAGTACTCTTCATTATATATTTTATCTTAGGAAAAACACAAAAACCACGTCAAGAACCACCAAACACTACCATGAACAACGACCTGTGTAAAAACGTCTAAGCTTTACTTACTCGCGGAGTATTTTTGCACCGTATAGCGCTTGAGTGCCACCTACCGCCCTGGAGGGAAAACAGCGACAAACGTGCAAAATTGTTTCCACAGTTTTTCCAGTATCAATTCCACCCTGCGAACGTCCAGGAAATCAATTTAAACAAAATAAGATCATTGGTTTACGCCACTAAGTCCTCTTGCACTCATGCTCAAATGCAGAGTTATGAGACAGTACCAATTATTATATATAAAAAACTGCAGCTTCACCATAGACTACTCTTAGGTGAATGCAGAACTTTTTCAGGACCATTTCAAAAGGAAAATTTACTTAGATTGCATACTCTCCACTAGCAAGGGTCAACTTTGACTTTCCAGACTTGATTAAAAGTATCCAAGAACCATAAATGAAATGTGTGTAAACTTTTCCAATTCTTCAATTGATTTACTTCTCTGTAATGACATACACTGCATGGATACAAAAAGCACTTTACAGCTAATAATTTTCCCTTTCTGCATTTCTCCTTAGCAGTTCAAGCATCTTTACAAAATATAGCTAACCACAATGCTGTCAAACTGGGAAAAATCTGACAATTAAGTACTGCCCCTAATGCCCAGGCTTAATATCTTTCCATGTTTACTTTGTAGACCTTATTTTAAATCAAGATCAAAACACAGTCATCTGAAGAGGTTACAAAAATAATAATGAACTTGTTAAAACAACTAATGGAAAAAATGATCAAATAAGGGTTTCATACATTTGAAAAATTCAATATCAGCCAGTTCACTTTCCATTGTTTTTTTTAATGAGGGCAGATGTGCAGCAGTGACCTGCTACTTCAGGTTTGCCCCTCCAGTGATGTTTCATCAAACATACTAAGAAGGTTCTTGGGCTCGAAGGCCGTCCTTGTGCAGGAATCAGGTCTGATCCATTTGGGGATGGGGCTGTGATTGACTAAGGGAGGATCGTCATGCGTGCCATTAGGACTGGGCCCATCAGACGGTATCAAAGAATGCATAAGTGTTCTCATATTTAAAGAGCTTGAGCTGTTGGGTGTGGTTGTGATGTTACAGCTGCGAATGGGGCTGTGTGTGGGAGTCCGTGTAGCCCCATGGTAAGAGTCCAAGGAAACTTTTGGGAGTGGAGTGGAGGTGCTTCCTAACGACAGCCGTGATTGAACTCTGCTGGGAACACAAGTTAAACAATATCAGTTGAAAATTTGTCAGCAGTACAAGCATTAAGGATGACAGCCACAAATTGTGTTACCTCTGAGAGAAGCTGGGAGAGTCATCAAGCCTTACTGCCTCAGGCAAAAAAACAAGCTCTTCCTCCAGGCTGCATGTATCTGTGTGCAAGAAGCTCAGCGCTTGTGTGCTGTAGTTTCCATCTCGCTCCCAGCTGTCTCGAGGAGGTGTGCATGGTACTGTGGCAGTGGGTACATGGAGGAACGGGAACCGGAAAGAGGACAGAAGCCTCCATCCAAACGACACCACCGACTAAGAAAAATAGAGGGGAAACACTGGAGCAGCTTTATAACAATCACATGGATGGTCCATTAGAATAAGCAGACAATTCACCACATGGTAAAATGGCTAATGTTAGTTAGCAAATTGTGAGGGTTAAAGAGGGGAGGTTTTACCTGACAGAAAGAGAAGAAGAAGAGCAGAAATTCCAGCAGGAAGAGTGAAACTTGCCGTTTCAGCCTCTGTCTTCTCACTGCTGGGAGGGTCAGGAGCTGCAGGACTGTGGCCCTCTCCGAGGGGTCTGGGGCCAACATCATCTTCAGAACTGACTGCAGCTCACTGGACAGGACTAGACATTTATGTACGATTAGGACTGCATTTGTTACGCACTCTTATATGGAGTTTTAGACAAAAACTGTATAAACAGGCAGGTCATTATCAATTATATTAATAAATGAGTAATCTACCAACTGAATAATCATTTATCAAGTGTATACACACACACATTTATATACATACATACACACACACACACACACACATTATATATTATTTATATTTATTATTATATATAAATGACCTGCCTATTTATACACTTTGTCACACACACACACACACACACAGGTACCTCAGTTCTGGAACTCACTAGAACTTGAATTTCTTAAAAGTCGAATCAACCAGTTAAAAAAAAATACCTAGAGCTCGATCTGAATCTCAGAAGTCAAATTGTGAACGGTGACCCAAGATAACTTGTACACGCGGGGAAAAGAGTCACGTGGCACATCTCTCCGCGGGAAAAAAGGGTAACACTTCAGTCTCAGCCTCGCATTCGCTGTGATAGCACCATGCATGTTTACACTACCTGAATACATATATTTAGACAGTAAAAATAAATTTATACAATGATAGATAGTAACAGTAATTGTTATTATATAATAAAATACATTTTGAAATAAAGATTCCTTATTCATTATTTTAATATTAACAATAAACCAATAATATGTTTTATTATAATAATATTGTTGTGCCGAGTGGGAACAGAACAGAGACAAAGGCGCAGACATCAGGGTATCGGGGAATACAGAGTTTAATTACAGGTAAGGCAGGCAAAATGCAGACGGACAATACAAGGACCGGACTGGGGGGAAAAAAAAGTGAAATGCAGGTGAAATACAGAGGACTAATGACAACAACCAGAAACAGCTGATGACACAAGGATTCCACACGGGTTTAACGAGGGGGCGTGGCACACGGAAGGAGCGGGCAATCAGGGCAGGACACGTTTTTTTTTTACTTTACACATTGTTTGGATACATTTTTATTCTTACTTTACACATTACTGTGGGCCTGCGTTCATAGTGGGGTACCACAGGGTTCGATTTTAGGACCACTATTCTTCCTAATTTACATAAATGATATAGACACCAATAT
>JABFEB020000092.1:31102350-31113044 GCA_019775895.2 Stomatorhinus ivindoensis
CGGTAAAACACCGGCCCAGCCTCTGAGGTGCGCACACACCGAGTTACGGTAAAACACCGGCCCAGCCTCTGAGGTGCGCACACACCGAGTTACGGTAAAACACCGGCCCAGCCTCTGAGGTGCACACATGCCGAGCTAAGGTAAAAGTTCTTCATTATTCAGTGGTGGCCTAATGGTTAGGAAAGTATGCTTGTGATCGGAAGGTTGCAGGCTTGAATCCCCAACCATCAAGGTACCACTGAAGTGTCCTGAGCAAGGTACTGCCCCAATCCCCAAGCGCTAAATAATAGCTGCCCACTGCTATGCGGGTTAAATGTGGAGGACACATTTCATTGTGGAATGCAAACAATAACAATCACTTTGACTAAAAGGGGGGCTGTCCTGAGGATGTCTTCTGGCAATCCTTTGTTCTTGGCCTTTGCATTACTGCAAAAATATTATTTATTTATAAACCGGGCTTTGCGTTGATTTAATGGCAATGTCGCTTGGCTTATCCTGTGCTGCAGAAGGGACGACTCGAAAAACTTTTTCCCTCAAAAAAACTCAATTTGCTTTTTTATTATGGTATTTTACAATCAAACCTTAAGTTTATCAACATTTCCAATGTGACAATCACCACTTTTTCAAAAAAAGTCATGTTTCATATTTTTTCATGTTTTGACAATACGTATATTTTAGGACAATTTGTTAAAGTCATCCTGCTTCAATATTTTTCCTATTATATCTCCTTTTCATACCTATAATGTGGCAATTAGCATCATACTCTGCATCATCACACCTGGAAATGATATGACATCGAACCAAACACCAAAAGTAATCAGAAGTTAGCAAATTTTTACTATTCACTATAGCAATGATGTCAGGGGAGACAACTGACATTGATGGCTCGAGAAATGATTATTCCCTCCATGTAGCAACTGCTTGTCTGCCACATTAGAGAAAGTTGTGTTCTTCATAAATATAACACTGAAGGAATCCTTCAAAACACTGCATTAATCAGAACTAGGGAGAATCTAAAAGTAAAATACAAAATTAACTAATTGAATCATCTAACTGTAAATATGACTTTCGCCAACTGGGTACATGAACCCACCACCCCAGATTGTAGTATCACCAGTTTATTATTTGTTCTATAAAACACCTTCATGGACCAATGTGTGCATATCATTGATTTGGGGATGAGCAATGGCACAATAACTGAAAGAACTGTCTTAACATAAGAGAATGTCCTATGTGCTTCGCTACTGACTACTAAGGATAATTTCCATTATTTTGGGGAGAATATAGAAGACAAATATCTAAATGAACTCGCAGTGTCAACATCCATTTCATGAACTAAAGTTTTGATATACTGTGACTTCGGCACATTTAGAGGTGTGTGCATTCCCAGGGCATCAGAAATGGGGGGAAAGAGTCCACCCCAACATCAGCAGAAGATATACTTAAGTAAGAACGTTTCAGGAAACACGTCAGAGCATTAAGAGGCAACTTAAGGAGGTAGAACTTATGAATGATGTAGTGTTTATGTTTCAGGAAACGCACTCCTGACCTTTTAAGGGCTCCGAAGACAACAATCACCAAAATTACTACTGGTACAATGCGCACCTATGTTGACACTTATTTCAAATGGATTAATTATAGTTATGAATTTTCACAGCATGTTTGAATATAGGATAAAAAGTGCCAGCCCTTGTATCTGCAGATTTAAGCAAGAATCAACAATTTTTGTGCTACTTAAAAGGCAAAAATCATCCAAAAACACCCCTTATTTTAGGTTCAGGCACTATGCTTTTCCTCTATGCAGTGTCAGATTGCACAGCTTTGTTTCTCATTGTGCCGAGTTTGAGGAACTTCTTGCACAATGAGCTTCATATTCATAATAGATTGCAACCAAAATCCAGCCAGTTTTCATTAAATTTGCACTGTTCCACAAAACTAAATTACTGCTGTTGGTTCCATATATTCTAGTGTGACAGTGAAATACAAAACAGTAGCAACATAAAAATTAAAGGAACACTTTGAAAACACATTAGATCTCAATGGGGAAAAAAATGATGCTGGATATCTATACTGATATGGACTGAGTGATGTGTTAGGAATGAAAGGACGCCACATCGTTTGATGGAAATTAAGAACATAAGAACATAAGAAATTTACAAACGAGAGGAGGCCACGGCCCATCAAGCTCGTTTGGGGAGAACATAATAGCTCAGAGTTGTTAAAATCTTATCTAGCTCAGATTTAAAGGAACCCAGAGTTTTAGCTTGCGCTACACTAGCAGGAAGACTATTCCATACTCCAACTACACGCTGTGTGAAGAAGTGCTGGGTTATATGGCCTCCACATGCCTGTATGCATGCCGGACAACGTCGGGGCTGCTCATAACGAGACAACAGATGGTATTCTGGGGGATCTCCTCCCAGATCTGGACCAGGGCATCACTGAGCTCCTGGACAGTCTGAGGTCCAACCTGGAGGTGTTAGATGGATCAAAACCTCTGTAGGGTCCAAGTATGGCCTCATGCTACCAGTAGTGACACTGACTGTCACCAAATGCAAAACTAGTGAAAAACAGTCAGACAAGATGAGGGGAAAATACCAGTGGCCCCCACCAATTAAACCATTCCTGCTTTGGGGGTCATGTCATTGTTGCCCCTCTAGTGCACCTGTTGCTAATTTCATTAACACCCAAGTAACTGAAACTGATTAACAAACACTGTTGCCAACTCTTCAGCAAGGAAAGTAGCCGTTGGCTGTCCCAAAAGTCACTAAATGATGCCATCGCCTCATTTGCATAATATGGAATGTGCGCGTAATTATAATGGACACTGTAGGAGAGAAGAATAATGTCAAGGGAGAGACAAAAATTGGTTAAAAAACACCCTAAATGCATATAGAACTACAAAAGAACTTTCTTCTGTTGATATCTATTTTTTTATATCTCACAATTCCAACCCTCGTCCTTTACCTGGACTTGGGACGGGCAAAAGTGACCCCAAAGAGACACTCTGGCGGAGTTACTTATTTTTGACTAAGCCAGAGCAGCATCAGAGATCAGCGGCTTTGCACATGTGCAGTTCATTTGCAGTCTGGAGGCGGAGGGATACACAACTCCTGCTCTGACTGCAGCTGGACGGGGCTGCTGTACCAGCCACCTCTGAGTGCTTTGGGATGAAGAGGAGCCCACGGCAGCACCTGCTGCTCGGTGAGAAGTGTAAGAACGATACGTGCTCACGTCACATTCTCCAAAAGTCTCCAACAACACCAGAAAAAGGCGCCGGATTTGTCACTAGTCGCGTTTTTGAAAACAAGTCACTAGAGGGGTCTAAAAACAACTAGCTAAGTTGGCAACACTGTTAACAACCCCCGCTGCTACTTAAGCTAACAGATCAATATGCCAGACGTTTAACTGACCTGATGCTATACTCTAAAGTGTTTATTTTTTGCAGCAGTGTATAAAATCTTCCCATTGATGAATCAGTGTTATTTTCTACACTTATGCCATTTTATGAGTTAACAGATGGATTTAAGACATTTTATTAAAAATTAAGGCCTTAGATAAGCAAATGTAATACTTTAAGATTTTAAGAATCTGTAACTCGTAACCTGCATTATTCAACAGCAATACAAGTACTGACATGACTGTGACTTGGAGATAGGGATTATTATTGATTTACTTTGGCTCACAAACTGTGTAAGATAATAACTGGATGCCACGTTCCTCATAACTAGGGCTGATTACTTGATTATTGATATAATCAATCTACCAATTAATCTGATGATTCATTGAATAATTTATATATATTATATTATATATTCACAAAAGATTATAGGGTGAATATTACCATATTATGTAAGATAATGCGGATAAATGACAACGCTAACTTTGTTTTATCAGCTATTATTAATATTTTTACATAGCGGAATCGCAAAAAGTAAATTAAGCAAAATAATTTAAATGGCACCCAGCCTGGCGAATTAATGGTATTATTGGTGTCGGTAAAACATGAAAGTCTTCTTTAAGATATATTTGCATTTCAGTCATACTGTGGTGATTTTTAAATTCTGCTTTGCATTACTGACAGATGGCCGCATTTTCATTCACTTTTAATGTTAAGTGCTACCACACAACTGATTGTTTTCACTCTTTTTTTTGCCTTCATCCACTACGTGGCATCACCCTTCTGCCATATTGCCGATTAATCAAGAAGGAAAATTTTGATCAGTGTTTTTTAGTAAGAGTAATTGAGCTTAATCGAGTAATCATGACAGCTCTACTCATAACTGCCCCTGTGTTCCTATCAGCATAGGGATGTCCAGGACACTCCAAAGCCTTTTACTCACCTAGGCTGGTGACTTCCGCATGCATTAGAAGGCTGGCACAACAGAGCTCAGTCTGGATATAAAGACGGCCCCTTTCCTCCCAGGCAGCCCGAAAGCCGAGGATGTAAGGATGGGAGCCCAGGATCTCATGGTTCCTGGCCTCACGCAGACTTCTCTGCCTGTCCTCACTGCCTCTAAAACGCTGGACAGTACGCTTCACAGCATATAGCTGTCCATCCTGCAGACTAAGCACCTAGGACCAGAAGATGAACCACAGGGGAGAAATTAATTCAGCACTTCCCCCTCTCCCTGTACCTTCACCATTTACTGTTATGAATAAGGTGGTATAGACTGTGCCACTTACCTTGTACACCTCCCCAAAGGAGCCCCTGCCCAGCAAGCCCAGGTTGGTGAAGCACTGGTTGAAGTAGGACTGGGATCGGCTTGGGTCATACAGTGATGGAGAAGGGGGGGTTTGGGAGAGGGAAAGGGATAGTGGTGTCCAGGGAGACGGGGGTCGCTGGGGAAAAACCCGACTGACAAATGGGACCCATTTTGGGGGGGGGCGAGGGGGCAGCGAATGTGAGAGCAAAAGAGAAGGAGTAAGGGACAAGGAGGAAGGGGTGGATGAAGAGAATGGAAGCCTTTTTTTAAGAGAGAAGGACTGCTGGGCCTGGGAGAAATGTTCTGGGAGGGGTAGAGGAGTGGTGGTGGTTTGGGGGTCGGACATGGCTGAGGAAGCAGCACTGACCAGTCTGCAGAAAGATGTAAGGCCAAGTGCTGACTAATGGCACAGGGGATCGAAAATAAAATAAAACACAACTAAGAAAAAGCTGTTGAGTCTAATAACAAAGAAACAATAATAAAGGGGTGGACCAAAGACAGGTGGAAGACAGCAGCAGAGATCATCAAACTGGCTGAGGGCTTATGATTACATAAAGGATGGGGCAAAAGCAGCCTCCTCTTTGCTCCAGTTAAACCCAGCAGACAGGAGAAAAGCTGTGGAACCAGAAAAGACAAATTACTGACTGTCCAGAACATGGAATCTGCTCCTATATTCCTTTAATTAGCTGGATACTAGTTAGTGAATGAAGCAGATAATAAGGCTAATGCTCTTTTATTCCAACAGTGGTACCTGTAGTTATTTTTTATTATTGCAATTCTAATGCAAACTAGGAAAGAGTATTACAAACCGCCAGATACACAAATGAATTAACCGATCAGGACACTGACCGTACCAGAGTTTCCCGGTCTAGGGGTGGTGGTGTGTTCCTACAGCTGAACCACTGTTAATTTTACATTTGACATTTTTGAGAGAGGATACTGGTCATCTTTATGCAAATTATATGCACTGGTATTTTCTTCTTTTAATATGAATGAAGATACATTATTATTTTGTTTGAGACAAATTTGGTTTAATTTATACCTTAATGATAAATAAAGCTCATTTAAAGCCATTTTTAATTTTGCGATCACTTTATCGCAGTGTAACTCAGCTTCTCAGTTAATCAGCACTGCTGACTTTTATTGATGGAATGGATAATAGTGGCAGAAACCAAAATACTGGATGGGTACATATGATGAATACATTTCTTCATAGTAAAGAAATAATAAACTCTCTATAGTTGGGTGGTGAGAAAATTGTGAGGGCTAAGGATGGTCTATGTTTATTAATACAGCTGGAAAGCATTTATACTTGCTAGGTGAAATCCTACCATTCTATGCCTACATGCCTTAATAATAGCGTTGTAAATTGTCCAAACCCCACAGAGGATGATTACACCCTGGGTGAACCCTATTGTTGTGTGCCCACAAGCTTTAAGAGTACTGCCATAACTTACTTTACATAAACGTAACATCTCCTTGGTACTCGCTATCCTCTGCAGCTGTGACCATGGAGACAAAGAGGCCATATTTCTTCCTGCTTTGAGTGGCTATCAACTCGTCCCCAGCCTTGGCTAGTGGGTCAGGATGTGTGGCCTTGCTGTAATCATATGAGCGCTACATGGACTATGTAGGCCTAATGTCAACGATTCATAGAAAGTTCCGTTTGGCTGTAGTGTCTTGAGAAGGACGTATAAGTGGCCTGAGAAATCGCTCACCTGGGCTCCCTGCCTCAGCAGTGTCTGTAATATCTGTATCCTAGTAAATCCTGGCTGAAAAATACTCATGATCCGATTATCAAGAAAACAAAAATATTCTAGGCTTTCGCCCAGTGCATGCTCTGCAACCTTACCTGACCTGATTAAAAGAAAACGCTAATCACAAACATTAACGATGGAAAACTGATACATAATCATGGATAGAATTAGCATTGTATCTATTAACCCTTTGCCCAGAGCTTTGGTGGCTTTAATTCTTGATCTAAACAAAGGGAGTAGTTAGATAGTCATGTCAGGTGTATTATAGTTGGAACAGCGCTGGGCGGTATACCCATTTTACTTTCCCTTAATATAGTATGAATTTTTCAGCTGTAACGCTTCAGTCGGCAGCAAATTATATTATATAGTTCTGCTAAAAGCACTATGGAGCGCTTCGCAGAATGTATTGAAAGATGACCCCTGTTAACTGTGTGTATTCTTCTATCTACAACCCTCCATATAACTTCAGCATTATAGTATTTATTGCTACTGCTTCAGTCTGCACCTGAAACTTTGGATTAAATGTAATATAAGTAGGTCTGCAATTAAATGGATATCGGTCGGCAGGAACATACGTCGAGAAAATGATAAAGCGTATGTGTTTGTCATTAGCGCCCCCTAACGGTATCCTGCAGGCAGGCCGGAGCTACGAGTAGATCAGCAATTGTGTGCGTGGATCGGGTTACAAAACAGCGTGGGGAAACTCTCAAATAATGTCATTGAATTCACGTGTCACATGATCCACAAATGGGCTTTTAAGCATTCAAAAACCGGTTGTACATTTGAAAATGTGTTACAAAGAAACACACGTGCAAATTATGAGGAATCTGTTTAAATATAAAGTTTGTCAGGCAAATGTTCTTGTATTGCTACAAATCATTCCGCCATAGGAAACCGTGGTCACCAGCTTTTACTTTTTAAGAGTATATAATGCCTTAAACAGTGGACATGCAAAGTTCGGGATACGTGAAACGCCAATGCATGATTATACGTATTCTGTACTGGATTTCCTTCGTCAACAGAACTAGATGATTCTTTTAAGATTGATATTTTTAAATAGGAGCGATTCAATTTATTTAGCCCCTCCGCCACAGTAAATCTGGTGCTAAATTAAGAACAAGAACATCTGATCCATTCAGACTGTTCACCCTTATTGACAGGCAAGCACTGTCTATAAAAACAAAACAATTCGCTTTCTGATGCAAGTACAGTGTTCTGGAATTAAATCCGCAAAAACGTGGATTTATCACGTGGACGAAATATCGATTGGCAGATCAGCCTGAGCAATGTTACAAGACCACTCAGCCGCACCCCGGAATTAGTGACAAACGTATTTATTCCCACTTACCTGGTCGCACTAGTCAGGGGTTGGTTCCAAGGGCTCCTGAACCGACGTGAAAGTGGGTCTATATCCATTCCAAGGGAACCGTATCAACCAGCTGGAAAGTGTACCGAATAGCTCCACCTATTTATCTTCCAGATAACCAAACAGACCTTAAGGATGCGTGGTTTGCTTTGCCTTCATAGCTATCAATATATAATTGCAATACATGTGTCTTTAAAATGTTGTTTGTGTTAATTTTCTCTCAGCACAGCCGACAAACACAAGCAGCTTACAGACACTGGGGTTCGCGCCAAAATACAAGCGGCGCCACACCCCCGGAAAGGTCGATCACGGAAACAGTGCGCTAAATACTTTAAGGTGGACCGAGCGGGCGCTTCGCGATCACAGGGTACTCGCAATATTTAAGGCATAGTTATTCAAATTCGAGTGTAGCACCTTAATGTTGTCCCAGTGGGCTTCACCGCTTACCAACGTAAAGAGTAGGCCTAAACATAAATGCATATAAAATTACTTAAGATCAGTCAGTTAGTTCTTCCACACCAATCTCACCCAACCATATCTTTATAGACCTTGCTTTGTGCACTGGGGTACAGGCATGCTGGAAGTGAAAAGGGCCTTCCCCAACCTATTTCCACAAAGCTGGAAGCAGAGAATTGTTCAAAATGTCTTGACATGCTGAAGCATTAAGAGTTCCATTTGTGTAACCCCTATAAACAACCCCATACCATTATCCCTCCTTCACCAAGCATTGTTGGCACAATGTAGTCAGGAAGGTAACATTCTCTCCTCCCAGTGCAGTTTTTGTGCTGCGGTTAATACCAGAGGAAGTTGGGAACGCTGCAGTTATTGCAGTGTTTCCCATCCTGGTCCTCAGGGACCTACAGCCAGTCCATGTTTTTGCTCCCTCCAAACTTATGGGAGCAAAAATGTGGACTGTTTGTGGGGTCCCTAAGGACTGGATTGAGAAACACTGAGTTATTGAGTCAACAGAGCATTGGAAAATTTTATGTACCTCAGTGACACTGCTCTGTTCTGTCACTTTCATACTATTATTATCATTTTTTATTAAGTGATCAGTGTTGACACACCACAGCTCATTACAATGAAATGTGTCCTCTGCATTTAATCCATGTGTGATATAGCAGGGGGCAGCTAATTCAGGACCCAGGGAGCAGTGCTTAGGGGCAGTTCCTTGCTCAGGGTACCTCAGTGGTGCCTTGCTGGTCAGAATTCAAAGGTACAATCCTTCAGTTACAAGTGCGCTTAACTAACCATTAAGACATCACTGTGTACAGTGTGATTAGTAGGTGAATGTATGCATTTCCTCTAAGGTCAAATGCAATAGCAATCTATCCGAACTCTTTGTGTAATTTAGTTTTGCTCTTTTTGTCCTGTTTCGATCAAACATATTTAACTATAATTCTCACTGTTAACAGTAGTACTGCTGCTGCTTCAAAGTTATCTATGTGGAAACTCAATAACATGGCTGCAGTTACCTTTCTCACGGCCCGTTGCTCTCAGGCCCCAGTCCATCACTCTCAGGCCCCAGTCCGTCACTCTCAGGCCCCAGTCCGTCACTCTCAGGCCCCAGTCCGTCACTCTCAGGCTCCCCGCTCTCAGGCCCCAGTCCATCACTCTCAGGCCCCAGTCCATCACTCTCAGGCCCCAGTCCGTCACTCTCAGGCTCTCCGCTCTCAGGCCCCAGTCCGTCACTCTCAGGCTCCCCGCTCTCAGGCCCCAGTTCACTGCTGTCAGGCTCCCCGCTCTCAGGCCCCAGTTCACTGCTGTCAGGCACGGGTCTTTTTGAAGTTTATGGTTGATGTGCTTGGGGGGAAAATGCCCTACTCATATATTTCTGCATGATCTATGTTTCACGATTGTCAAGGTATTATAAATTTTACATATTAATTTAATTATTTAGTTTTACTGTTCATTGTTTTACTGTTTATGCAATATTCTCACAACAAAAACGCAAATAGCTTTTTTATTCATATCAGTACTTCCAATGTCTTCTATCCCATTAAAACAGAGTTTAAGAGCCCTGAGCCCAAGGAAAACCTATTACCATAACAATTTCTGTCCCCAGGCCATCGCCCTTCTAAACAAGGACCCATGAGAAGCTGTCTCATAATCTAACCACCCACTGTACAAACTTCATTAACTTATATAAGTCATTTGCACCTTACCCAAGCGGTTTGCACTTGACATCCATTCATTTATCTGTTTATTTCTTTATTTATAATGTCTACATACTTGCCTCATCATTGCACATCGCATGCAAAAGACCTTTCCCCTACTTATTTGTCCTTGTCTTTTACATTTAGATATTTAGTTGTATGTTTAATTAGCCTAGGTCATGACACCACCCGTATCAAAAGAAATTCCTTGCATATAAAGGCGAATAAAAGATATGATAACTTGTCAAAGTCATGCCTAGATATTTATTGATCAAAATAAAAAATCAAGCATTCTTTATCTTAGTCATAACCTTTCCGATGCTATAATGATTGAAAACATCTACCGCATTATTTATATATCTTTAAATATCTTTTTTTTAATGGCCCGCCGATTTGAAGTGCCGATAACACACAAACTACAAATCCTATAATGCAGCGCAACAGCTGCCTTACCGAACGATATATATATATATTTTTTTATTTTAATTTTTTTAATGCAAGAATCAAAAAATACAAGAACAGGGAAGAAAGACATTGATATAGTTGTACAATGTACAATCATACATAAAAATAAGTAAACAAAGGTCTTTGGTTTGCATTTAACAGATTAATATCCATACAGATAAGTGCAAAGAGAAGAGAAATAAGTAAATATAATATTACATAAGGTTACATCCTCTCAGAAAATTTGTCAAAATGCACCAAAAAC
>JABFEB020000092.1:31118210-31150257 GCA_019775895.2 Stomatorhinus ivindoensis
CCCCCGTGAACTCCACACATGGAACCCTGGTGGAAACTTGACCCAGGCTCCAGTGGTGTGAGGTGGTGCAACTATCCACTGCAGTAGCAGCAGCATGCCACCCCTGGTATTTTAACAATCTATTATTGTTATTTTATTATTATTCCCAAGCCCATTTACCAAATAGGTAGATTTTTTTTGTAACAGACATCTTTCTGTTTGTTTCTCTATTGTAATAGAATGTGATTTCAAAATACCCTCATCCAGGTTTTGTGCTCTACCTACATATATGGCTTTTCCTATTCAATAAGAGATTTGATGTAGTGATGTCATTTACATGAAGAATGCTGACCACACTGCCAGCATCCAAATCATATGCACATGCATCTTCCTCTCAGTTCCTTCCACCAACTAGCCAAGATCACACTTGGATCTGTAACTAGACAATGGATACAATGAGATAAAAGTACCTGAACATTTTCTGATAATTTGTGTGTCTTCTCCTCCAGAATCAAGGTGGTCAATTTAGATGGCACACTGTCTTGATGTGAGATTTAAACTTTTGGTAAACAGCAGTTATCTAATATTTATGGATGTTTTATTCATGTCTACATTCCTTGGTTTGTTGTTCCATTGCATCCTGACTGTCATCCTTATGTTCCTATCATCATGAATCCACCAATTTAGAGTATGAAGACACCATTCAGGGTTTCCTGTACCATCCACCTATCTCAGATATTTCCTAGACTTAAGTTTGACAAATGCTGTACATTTTCTGTACCTACAATTACTAGATGTAACTGTGTGAGTTTCCAAGATTGCTGCTTGATTTAATTGTCCATTAATTTTCAAGTGGTAACATCACATAAAACATCTCATGAGGTACAACATACGACTGTCTGGGACATTATTATAGGGTATGTACTGTAGGCTATCACTGTCTCATTGAGCAATAATATCAATCTTGGTGAGGAGTTTGGCATGTTGAATGTAGTTCTTGGTGTACAGTTTATTTTCAATTACATTTTATCAGAAATAACTACATTCAAGTCATGACAAGGCTTTTGTAAAATGTATTTTGTAAGTCTTCATGTCATTTATCTATTCATATCTTATTACAAATGTAATATTTTGATCCATTTTGTTGCTTTCCTATTTTTTCACTCTGGGACAAAACTAAAATGAACAATTAACAAAAATGGCATGAGGAGTAGTTGCATGAATTACAAGCCAAAACACTGGAAAAACTGAGGATATGAATGATTTCAATAGCCTGTATGTCCCCATTTCATCTATTTATGCATCAGCACTCCTATGAACAAATTTAAAATTGCATTGAATGTCAGAGATAACGGTGATGCTATCTTTACAGGTGATGCTATCTTTAGAGGTGATGCTATCTTTACAGGTGATGCTATCTTTAACCCATGCCATCTACTGCTGGGTTGTGGTTAAGAGGGATAACTTGAAAGGCTGTGATAAGACACAGTGGTGGCTGTAGGGGAGTGGGTCAGCTAATGGATCAATCTGTGGTGCTGACCACAGAAGCATCAGAGGAGTTTGGCTCTATCCCTGGAGCTGAATAGATTGTCCCGCTTCACTTCTGTCCTTTGTTCTCCATGCTGACTCGTTCTGCGGGCTGTGGAAGCTCCATGTGGTGCTTTTAAAAGTACAATATTTCTTTACAGAGCTTTATTCATACATTTTATTCTTACTTTAATCACACTACAGTTTTATTGTATCTTTTTATAACTTACCCTCAAAGTATAAAACCAATATAAATACACTCATTGGCCACTTAATTAGGTACACCTTGCTAATATGGGTTGGATCTCCTTTTGCCTGCTTCATGGCATAAATTCAACAAGATGCTTGAAACATTCCTCAGAGACTTTGGTCTGTGTTGACATGATAGCAACTTGCAGTTGCTGCATATTCTTTAGCTACACCTTCATGATGCAAATTTCCCACTCCACCACATCCCATAGGTGTTCTATTGGATGTAGATCTGATAACAGGAGAGGCCATTTGAGTACAGCATCATATTAAAGAAACCAGTCTGAGAATGTATTAGTTTTGTGACATGGCATGTTATCATGCTGGAAGTAGCCATTAGAGTCTGGGTACACTGTAGTCATAAAGGGATGGACATGGTCAGCAACAATACTCAGGTAGACTGAGGCATGTAAATGATGCTCATTTGGTATCAAGGTCCCGAATGGGTCTCAAAAAAATATCTCTAACACCATTACACCACCAGCAGCAGCCAGAATTTTTAATGGAAGGTAGGATGGATCCATGCTTTGATGCTATTTATGCCAAACTCTAAATTTCACAGTAGAAATCAAGTCTCATCTTACCAGGTAACATTTTCCCAATCTTCCATTGTCCAGTTTTGATGCCCACTGTAGCCTCAATTTCCTGTTCTTAGCTGACAGGACTGGCACCCAATGTGGTCTTCTGCTGCTGTAGCCCATCTGCTTCAAGGTTGTAATGAGTGGTTATTGTTGTCTTTCAATCAGCTTGAATCAGTCAGGTCATTCTTCTCTGATCTCTGCCATCAATAATGCATTTTTGCCCAGAGACCCCCCCCATCTCGTTTTCACATTCAAAGTCACTTAAATCACCTTTCTACTCCATTCTGATGTTTAATGTGAATGTTAACTGAAGCTCCTCATCTGAATCTGCATGATTTTATACATTGTGCTGCTGATGTTTGATTGACTGATTACATATTTGCTATAATGATTGAACAGGTGTACCTAATAAAGTGGCCAGTGCATGCATGGTTCTATGAATGGTAGCCCTTGTTAGCTTCACGACATTCCAGAATGACCTGCTTGTCTTGTCCTAAATCAGATGTCTTCATGCCTTTGCCAACATGCAGACAGCAGAATATTTAATACCAATTTTTTATTAATTGCAACTGTTCTTGTACCTGCCAATTCTTTACTAACTCTGGCATCCCTGAACTTGAATGAATAGATAATTGTACATATGATGCAGCACACACAGCGGATCAATAATAAACAAACAACAAACAAATAAATAAATAAATAGATAGATAAATCAATAAATAAACAAACAAGCAAACAAAATCTTAATCATTACATATGGCGGCTGTTGACAAAGGTGTATATTTGGGTATGGACTGTAGGGACATGTCTCTACCAGTATTATATTTGTAACATATGCTAATAAGGGGTGGGGGTTCTGACTTGGTCCCTAACAATGCTGAAACCAAACCTGTGCCCTTGCCTGTTGACAAAATGACACTCAGATTTGGCTCTCCACAGGAAATAATTGTTTAGGCCTGTAGCAACTGAAATCTAAAGGTGCAGTTCAGCTTCCGAAGCGTTGGTGGCAGTAGATTTTACAACGACGTAAACACTCTGGATCTCTTCTTGACACATGTCTACGGTAAAAATACACAGCTGAGTACATATTGGAAGGGATCAATGCGAATAATGAAATATGTTGTGGCGTTATCCGTAATAGGCAATAAATGGGGTCTTTGGGGCGTTTAAAAATCGCTAATACAGAATGATCTTTGTAGCACAGAATATTTCGTGATTTTAGCACTATAAAAGAAGGTGGGGGTTCTTTTGCGGAGAGTAAATAGATGATCAAATTGGTCAATACTGATCCATTGGTGACCAAGTTTTACATCAGCATTTGTCAGCTTTAATGGAATCTACCTTTGATATAATTCTTTGTTAGGGCCATCTACATTGATTGTCATTACTGTAACCACCTAAAGTAATTTACTTAAACGATTGCAAAGTACAGTTAAGAAAGGTCCTGCATAACGTAGCGAGAGCGGAAAGCAAAATATACATCTGTATATCAAGGTAACCAGAGCTTTATTTTATAACAGACAGTCAAGTTGCTATATTATTAGAGCTAAATATAATTTAGATATATTTTGCTACATTTTGAATGCCGGGTTTCTACGGCAGGTAATACAAGCAAGTGAACCCCTGCCGATATAACGACTTCATGTCGCTCACAAGATTTCTGTTTTAACTAATATTACATGTGTGTCACAGGAATCGTGACAGGATGTCTAAAATAGAGCGCCTGAACGCCCGTGTGGCGAAGCTCCTGACGGTGGCCGTGCATGAGGTGCTGGAGGTGGTGAAAGAGACCGTGTCGGAGTACCAGGAGAAGACCGCTCGGACACAGAGAGAGAACGAGAGCCTCAAGCGGAGGCTGCAGGAGCTCCAGGATAAGCTCAAGAGAGTGCGCATCGGTAGGTCTCAGGACTGCCCCCCAGCAATAGAAAAAAATTCAGATCATTTATATTGCAATACGTTAGTAGCACAGGGTATCTGGATGCTAACTAGCTAGCTCTCGTAAAAAGTACTAGAAAAGTAGTGAAATATTAAAACTACTGCAAATAACTGTAAACTTACGGAATGCAACCAGAATGATTTCTTTTGATCTTTCACTTGCTGTTTTGCGCCTCCTAATCAGATGGCGCCCTAGGCGATCGCCTATGTCACCTATAGGGTGGGCCATCCCTGTGTGCAAATATAATTAGTAACATTTTAGTTTAGTTTAGTATCAGACATTTTAGTTTAATTCAGTATCAGATGGAAAGTGTGTACTTTAGACTATTGACAATTCATAATCATGCTGATTTGGTTTCAAAAGCTTTATCCCATTACTGTTTACCTGTGATGTTCCTTCCTTCATAATAAATATTTTACAGCACCACCAACAACTAAAATGTTGTAATACAGACTCAGAATCCTTCTCAGGATATCTGTCTTGTTCAGGTCTTCTCTCTAATTAGCACAATGCCTCTTGTTCAGTGGTTTTTCCAAGTTCCTTCTGTGGTAATTGAATGCTGAATTCAGCCAGGTCTTACGAATCAGAGCTTTACTGTATCTTCTGGGTCCACAGGGGCTGTGCATCCTGTTGCTTTTCCTATTACTGGCGAGAGGGACCTGGCTGAGCACTGTGACCGGGAGTGGAGCCCTGGGTTGAGGCCAGATTCAGACTTTGCAGCTTCTGGGGAGAAACAAGAGTTCCATGAGCAGCCTGTGGTGAAGGACAGTGGTGATGAGGGTCGAGAGCTGGAGCTGGCTCACCTGGCAGAGCCGGAGACTGAGTGTGACATTCTGGTGTCCGAGTTGAACGCCATGAGCTCTGACTGTGTCGATACAGCACTGTCTGTGTTCCAGCCTCAGCCAGTGCGGGATAATGGTAATCTGGGTGCCATACCTAATGGCACTGTTACAGAGCCTATGTGTTCCAATCCTGACTACTGCATGCTACCCAGTTTGGCTTCTGATGACATTAAAACGGAGCCGGAACCAGTGGAATACGCAGCCTCGGATCCGCACATGCATCGAGGGAACTGCTACGACCATACGGAATCTAGTAGCAATGTGCCACAGAGCGAAGCTGGAGGCGACGCCCAGCTGGTCAACACAGGGACGCATGGAATGCTGTATGTTCAGGCAGATCACAGCGCATTGGAGGACATCTTTACAATCACAAAAAACATGAGGTGTTCTGCAGACACCCAAAAAAGCAATCGGAACCCCAGGCTGGAAGAGCAACATCGCTGTGTCCTGTGCGGTAAGACGTTCAGCCGAGTTGGAAATCTCCGGATACATCAGCGGTGCCACACTGGGGAAAAACCGTACTGCTGCATACAGTGTGGAAGATGCTTTAGCCATGCGGGCAATCTTAAAAAGCACAAGCGAGTGCACACAGGGGAGAGGCCATACAGCTGTCACCAGTGTGGCAAAACCTTCAGTCAGTCAAGTCACCTGAAGAAGCACCAGAAAATTCACATTATCAGACACCTGAGTGTGGGATGAGTGGTCAGAATGAAATAATCTGCAGTTACAGTGTATTTTAAAATGGGCTTCTGTAAAAAATGTTCAATATAGCATATTTATGATACTTTGCCATTTGTATGAGTATGTGGGATTTCTATAGTTCTTTCTTATCATGTCTTATGTTCCTATGAGATACAGAGGTGAGAGTGAGGTTTGGGGGTTAGAGAGCCTGAACGGCACCCCAAAAAAGTTTTCAAGGTCATGTTTAAGGTGAACAGCGATAAGATTATTTTGCCAGTCATGTGATTCAACCCAGCAGCCATCCAATCACAGACATGGAGTCCTAGCCTATAGAGCAGTGGTATTCACACTCTGGGGCAGAAAGGCATTGTGGGTGGGGGGGCACAGGTTTAAAATAATGTGTAAAAATAGGTACCATCTATATAATAGGTCTGAATATATTGAACTGTTGTCACTATTGGCGTAACGTAAGTTTACGGTGCTTACATACATGGAGGACCCATGGACAATGTTTTAGCTGCTGGTACGTTTAATTAAATGTGATGGCAAAGTAACACCTAAAACAATCAAAAACAGAAAATATGACACTCATCTGGAATGTGGTTTGACTTTGTTTATTGTCAATGGAGAGGTACGGTCCTCTTATGTGGTTTGTGTACGTATCCTGGGTAACAGCGGTTAGTCGCATGCAGGCACATCTTTCCCACTGCATTGCAGGGCAAAGTTTATTTAAAGTCAGTGTGTGTGTGTGTGTGTGTGTGTGTGGCGGGGGGGGGGGTTCAAGACAAACATATTAGCCCTAGGGGGCTCTGAGAAAGTTTAACCTTTCTTCCATATTCTGTTGTTTAGGAAAAGGTCTTACAATGGCAGAAAATTTGATAATTAATTGAAATATACAGCTTGTACACAGAGAAATTTCTAATTTTATCTTCATCTCTGTTTTAAATTCAATAAAGCTCTGGTATTTGGTGAGTGCATAATTATTATTCATAGTTGTACACCCATTAAACTTTTCTGAATATATGAAAATAATTTTAACAGAATACATTTAAAAAACTATATTAAATTACTTGAAAATATTCGTTGTTACTTGTTTTGACTTTTGGGACTTTCTTGAAAGGACTCTTTGGTATCGCTGCAAGTGTCTTGCTGAAATATACAGTCTAGAAAAATTACTCCAGTGTATGAAGGGGTCAAGTAAAGGTGAAACAGTACAACATTTAAGTGAATTCCTCTCATTTCCAAGTGATCCACACATGTCCATGTTTAAGTCTTACCAAGTTCATTGTGCTTTTGAGAAAGAAAACTCTTTCAAAGGAAAACATCTATCTGTCTTCCACCAACTTATCCAATGAAGGTAAGGCAAAGCAAAATGTATAATCAAAAGCAACAGACATTTCCAATATTTGGAATAATTTCATAAATGTTTAAACAACCTAACAAGTGCCCAGGTGCTTTGTGAGACAATAGGAGCACTTCGATCCTGGTGGTAGCATTACTAGAGGGTGACTTCAAATGCAAGTAAATTGTTGGCTAAACACTATTGATAGGCTATGAGGAGCCTTAGAAAATTAATTTGCACTTTAATCAGGTACATCTTTAATCATGATCTGCTAACTCTGATCTATCAGAAAATCATTAACAATCACTTTAAAGTCAATATAGTTGCCCCTCAATTAGGAAACATCCATCCAGTTTTCATCAACTAAACTGCATCCCTGGAAACATAAAGCCTTAAACTCTTAAGTAGCCTATGGATTATAGGGATTCTAGTATTTTTTATGGTGAAGTATGTACTATTGTGGAATTTAATTTTTAGAAAATGACGAGACCAGAAGTCTTTAGCTGTCTTGAAGACTGCAGATAACTAACACACCTAGATTTGGCTAGATGGAACACATGCTGACACACCTAGACTTGGCTAGTTGGGACACATGCTGACACATCTAGACTTGGCTAGTTGGGACACATGCTGACACACCTTGATTTGGTTAGATGGAACACATGCTGACACACCTAGACTTGGCTAGTTGGGACACATGCTGACAGACCTTGATTTGGTCAGATGGAACACGTGCTGACACACCTAGACTTGGTCAGATGGAACACATGCTGACACACCTAGACTTGGTCAGATGGAACACATGCTGACACACCTAGACTTGGCTAGTTCGGACACATGCTGACACACCTAGACTTGGTTAGATGGAACACATACTGACACACCTAGACTTGGCTAGTTGGGACACATGCTGACACACCTTGATTTGGTTAGGAGGAACACCCGCAGAGGCATAAATTTAGATAAGATAAGATGTTAATTAATCTGTTGTTTTTCCAACACTGATGGTGGGTAACACAAATGTGATATGGGTATGGAAGGGTAGTTCTGATTTGCTGCCTGGTGATGGTTAGCATATAAGAGGGAAGCCTTGAATGTATTTTTTGAATATGAATGTCTATGCTTTTGCACTGTAATGCTAATAAAGCCTTCTGTGACTGATCCACTTGCTTGTACTTCGTACAGGACCATACAGAAATCAAATGTATTATTACCCAAATTCTTTCAGCTCCCTCAGTTAGAACTATTTCAAGCCCACGTGGATGTTTTTTGTTCTTTGTCTGGAAGGCATTCTTATGAAATATGGTGTTTTAAATAGGGAACTATGCATGAGGACAAGCAGAGGGAACACAGCCAAAAGCATTTACAAAGATCACATAGAAACATTTGCAGGTATCACATACACTGATCAGCAAAGGCAGGCACATATGCTAACAGGTAACAGGAACAGGACCAAACAAGGTAATAGGTGTGGATCATTGACAATAACCAAACACTAGGGCGAGGAATAACTAGATGCAGGTGAGGATAATAATCACTAAACACTAAGGACTTAAACACTAGGAACAGGGTGGCCAGTGACACCTGCTGGACAAACAGGATAGCAAGAAAAAGGACAGGGCATGCACTGATCCCAGACACCATATCTAGTTTTAGGCTGTGTCCGAATTCAGTGGTCGTATCCCAAGATTCTTCAGAGGTAAAATGGGTGTGTCCCAGCTAGGTGACAGTAGTGGTGCTCCATGACTCAAGGGTAAAAGCGGGAACAGCTGTCTATGGCTTGGCTGTCCCATTTACCAATGCTTTCTGTTTGACCCTCAAAGAACACAAACTGTTCACAACACAAAGGTTGCACCTTCAAAGGAACATAACATTAGTTGTTAAATGGAAGGGTCTGGCCTGTGGATAATTTCCGGCTTGCGTCACTAGTTGTTCCCACCTTTACTCCTGCATCATGAAGCGTCGCTCCTATCGCCTAGCCAGGACACACCCACTTTATCTCCATGCGATGAATCTTGAAATAGGTTGGGAAAAGAAGGATGAATTTTTAGATGGAATCTGAAGGAGCCTTCGAAATGGGCCTTCAAATGCTGCTTTAGAAGGATGCAGCCCCTGGATTGGGATGCAGCCCATGTCATGGCACATGTCAACAACTCGTGCTTTATGCAGGTTTTTTAACTTGCCCTTTTTTTAAAGTAAGCTTATTAATGTATTTTATTTAAAACCCCAGAGCAGCAAAATCTTTACTTGTAAATTACATTTGTTTGAAAAATTGGATCGATCACTATCACTGATGTTGCAAATTGCAAATAAATGCAGTACAACATGGGCAGCAATATTCTTTGCATTACTTCTGCCTATGCTGGTGCTGACTCTGCAAAACGTGTTGAATAAAATGCTTGAAAGTATGTTTTCTTCGATATATTCTTATTATACTTTGATGTTTAAAAGCCTGAAAATTCAATCCCAAGTGCTACTTTAGATAATGAATTAAGTAAACTTTTCCTATGATGTGGACCCTCATAATATTCATTAACATTAGTAATATTATTATATTGGTCAAGATATTCATTCTTGATTATATCTTGTAACTATGAATTTGAATATTAAATCGATTTTCTATTATAAATTGTGTGTGCATTTCTTTTAGTTTACTGACAAATTTTGTGAATTTCTTTTAGTTTACTGACAAATATGTGTGACAGCTGCCCCTTATCCAATTATACTATTATCCTCCATTATCTGGAGACTGCTGGAGGAAGCATGAAAGAGGAAAATGTTCTTGAAAGGATGCCATTCAGTCACAGCGAAACATCAATAGCAATTTGAACGTAACATGATTTTAACATGTGGGAGTAACCCAGACTAATTCATAGGAGAGATATAGCTGAATAATGCTTGAGGGATAGTGCAGATTGCTCCTGTAACATTTTACATATCAAGACACATTTACAGTTGTGTGTACTTGAGATGACTGTGGGTGGTTTTTCCAAAATAATTCAGGAAGATCAAAGTAATCTGATGGGATCAAATCAGAAAACAGCATTTTTTCAAAACGGATCTTCACATTCCTGGTGGCAATCATTTGGACTTGTATTCTGTAATCCAATCCAAACATAAATCAGGATGAAATGCCATATTTGGGTTTTTCAAAACCAGGGGCTGTTTAACAATACACAAGAGAGGGAGTATTTTGGATAACTGAAGAAAAAAAATGGTTCAAATTTAGGTTTTTTCTGAAATAACAAACACTTTTCAGTACAATTCTATTAGGCCTCTGTATTGCAATGCATATGAAAATTTAAATAAATTACAAGTAAATTTTAGAATACATTAGTAAAACAATACTAATATAGAAATAAAATCTATAATTTCATAAGAAAGGATAATACCATGTCCAACTGTTTTGTATTTTAGAAGGCAAATCCTCATTTTGTCTCTCTATACTGAGGAGTTGGATTTGCACTGCAGCTATAGCTGTATGGGTTTGCACTGCAGCTATAGCTGTACAGGTTTGCACTGCAGCTATAGCTGTTGGATTTGCACTGCAGCTATAGCTGTACGGGTTTGCACTGCAGCTAGCTGTATGGGTTTGCACTGCAGCTATAGCTGTACGGGTTTGCACTGCAGCTATAGCTGTTGGATTTGCACTGCAGCTATAGCTGTACAGGTTTTTCCGTTATTACTGTTTCCATTCTTGCAAACCCCTCACTACTTTGTTGACCCTTTTCCTGGGTTGGGCTGATGGTGGTTCAGCAGATTTTATATCTCATGAATATAATACATCCACACTGATGACATCTCCAGGTTCCGCCTTGTCTTTTCTTGTTAAGCTTGATGGCAAATCAGTGTTAAGGTTGCTTACACCACCACTACAAGATGACTGTGCAGTTGGATGAACCATTAGAAATGCTATGGTGAATTATTTTTCAAATGGCAATTAAAATGTGTTTTGTTTAATAAAATCAAATGTGGAAATTGCATTTGTAATAAAATCCATTACTCTTTGAAAATGGAAAAAATAAATACAGCTTTTCTCTTTGTTTATTATAGATTTTTTTAATTCAGAAAGAACTAATATATGCGCCCAGCAGGTGCCAGCTGATTTATAATACATATAGATTTCCGTATACTTGTGATATACTCTCTGGACAAAAGTATTAGGACACCTGGCTATTATACCTACAGAAACTTATCACATCTGATTGCAAATCTATAGGCATCAATATGGAATGGTCCCCACTTTGCAGCTACAGCAACTGCCACTCTTCTGGGAAGGCTCGCCACAAGATTCTGGAGTGAGACTGTGGGAATTTTTGACCATTCATCCAGGAAATCCATTTATGAGGTGAAGTACTCATGTTGGATGTGAAGGTCTGGCTAGCAATCTGTGTTCTAGTTCATTTCAAAGGTGTTTGATATGGTTGAGGTCATGGCTATTTGTGGTCATTCAAGTTCTTTCATGCTAAACTTATCCAACCTAGTCTTTATGGACCTTGCTTTGTGTATTTGGGTACATTCATGCTGGAACAGAAAAAGTACAGCAAGGAAGAAATTTCACAAACTGACTTACTGCAAAGGTGGCATCATATGAGAGGACCACACTTCAGAATGACCCATTGTCCCTCAAATGTTTGTAAACCTGACTGCATGACTCAGTGTTAGATTTGTGTGGTAATGGGTCTGATGGAAACACCTAAATTCAGTCATTAAGGGGCATGTCCCTTTTGCCCATATAATGTATCTGGATTTGCATTATACAATATGACGTTTTGAAAAACTGGGACAAAATAATTGAGCTAAATTTAATTTTATATAAAAGGGCATTTGATTATCTAGACAATGTTAACAGTGCGGAAAACTGACCCATGGTTATTTTGGAAATACTGAAGTCTGTATAGAGTAGTATTTTTCACATATGTGTTGCTTAATCCTAAAAGCTGAAATTCTAATGTGTTGCTCCGGAATACAGCCAAAATGAAAGGCTTCATGTATTGAAAAGACAATCTATTATTTTATATTATTTTATAATTAAAAACTTGAACTACCATAATAAGTGATTTTTTTACACTCCGGTCCTGTAGGTGGCGGTGTCTTGTTTTTCAATAGGCGTAACGTTGTGATGAGAGACCATTATTCGCTTCCTCTCGCAGACAACGGGGTGTTTTCGATATTCTTCCCCATTTGCTATCGCAAGTTGATATATTACGAAGTTCACAATTAGTCCTGTCTTCTGTAGATTGAGGCTTCCGAAACCGCTGTAACCGTGGCTGTGCTCGATCCTCGCTGGGAGGAGGGAGCCGGTGATACTCGGATAATGGTCGGTACAGAGCATACAGTGGGCAGCGCCGTCCGTGCTTCACTTCGACCTGAGAAACATCAGTCCTGAGCGCCTTGGGGTCACGACTTGTTACCGGAACAGCAGCCGCTCTGAGGGACTTTAACGGGCCGGCGGCGCCGAGGCATTGTGTGAAGTAACTTGGCTGGCGGAGCGAGCCGGGAATAGGCGACTGCGAAGACCTGACGATCCGAGGACCAGAGAAGGTAGCTGGCCGCCAAAGTTTGTATATTTTTTATTGTTATTTTCATCTGTTATTTATATTGAAATCCTTGCTTATTTTAGTAATAGCAAGAGATTTAGGCATACGGACCAGAGTCTTTCTGCTGTGAATGAGAAGATGTCTGGGACCAATCTCCTGGCCTGTGGCTCAGAACTGCCGTCCTCTTCGTAAAAGTTACATTCAGTGAAAGCGCCACAACTGTACGTGTGATAGTCTAGTTAATTTCCTTTCCTCGTAATCTACCCAATTATACCTCATTTTAACCAAGTGTAGTTTCTGTTTTTTGTGTGTAAATACGATGTTGTACTATGATACAGAAATGCCAGTGTATCGAATATCAGTACATACTTCCCCAATCGAATATAATTACACGGCACATACTAGTATTTAATATACATTTTGACGATCAAAATGAGACGTCATCTAAAGAGACATTTAAAACTCATTCATCGGGACTTTGGTACATCTGAAAAGGTAAAGTTACATACAAAATTGCTGGACTAAACTTTCAAAAGAGACTCTTCTATCAATAGTAATAAGACAATACAGTAAAATGCTGAAAACAAGGCTGTGGCAGTGGAGGCCTAATGGTTAGGGAAGCAAGCTTGTGAACGAAACATTGCTGGTTTGAATCCCTGACCGGAAAGGTACAACCCCCATGCACTGCTCCCTGGGTGCTCAATAATAGCTGCAATGTCATAATGTCACATATGGTTTAAATGCAGAGGACATGTTGTTGTTTTGTGCTGTGGTGTGTCACAAATGACAACTAATTTCTTAATTATCAGCCTGTTCATCCTTATAGTATTCTATAAAATAAAACACTATTGAGATCAATGTTTCTGTATTCCACTATTAAAATGTAACTCAAGTAAGAGAATTCATTGCAAAGTCATCGGTTTTCTGCAAGATTTTCCAGGTTCCATGTGTTTTACAGGAATCGTGACAGGATGTCTAAAATAGAGCGCCTGAACGCCCGTGTGGCGAAGCTCCTGACGGTGGCCGTGCATGAGGTGCTGGAGGTGGTGAAAGAGACCGTGTCGGAGTACCAGGAGAAGACCGCTCGGACACAGAGAGAGAACGAGAGCCTCAAGCGGAGGCTGCAGGAGCTCCAGGATAAGCTCAAGAGAGGAAACACAGGTAAATCGTAAATTGAGTAATGTGACAGCTTTTGTACTACTCTGCCATCATTAGGGGGTGGCATGTGGGTCTGTGGGTTAGGACCCAATGGTCAGAAGGTCACTGGATCAAGTCCCATGGCTGGCAAAGTGATGCCGTCATTGGGCCCTTAAGCCCAGTTGATCCAGGGGCTCTACTCACTGATCGTGCTAAATGAATAGGATGAATGTAAAAAACGTAGGATGGCTGTGATTAAATATTAAATAATGTATTTTTTTCATCTGTTTTATTAGGTTTTATATGTTACTGTTTTGTTATAGTCTTAAATGAATTGGTTGATTTGATGCTGAGAATTTGAGCTGGTCTGTCTTTATGCTGGTTTGTCTTATCCATCTGTTCTAGGTACTGATCAGTCTGTTGCACTTCATCTGTCTGGAGAAAGAGTTCCCACTGAGCAGGAGCAGAGCCCTGGGCTCAGGCAAAGCACAGAGCTACATCTAGCTGAAGAGAAGCAGGAACCTCCTGAGGAAGCCAGTGCCATGCAGAGGGAGGAGGATGTCAGCACATTGGAACCGAATGCCACGCCAGAGCCGGAGAGCGACTACAGTGTAACATTACCTGAAAGCGACGAAGGAGGTCCTGAATGTGGTTCTCAGATGTCCGACACAGACCTGTCAGTGTTTGGGCCTCGTTTGAAAAGTGCCCCCGACCTGGACTCCATTCACGTGGTGCGTATATCTGATGGACTGCCTGCTGGTGCCTTCGGTTTAGCGAGGCAACCAGGTTTTTCCTCTGATGAAATTAAAATGGAGGCAGAACTGCCCGATTATGTAACGGCGAGAAGGCACATATCCCAGAGTCCTTTTGATGAACATGCAGACTCAAATGCTAATGTAGTGCAGCAGGATCCCATCAATGAAGCCCCTCAAGATAACATAGTGGATTTGCCTTTTGGTCATTCTCACTCAAACTACAGTGCCATGGGAAGGAGGTTTGCATTTAGTAAAAACACTAGGAGCACTCATGAGAGTAGGAAGCACAAGCAGTACTACAGGAAGGACGAAGATCATCGCTGCATCCTGTGCGGAAAGACCTTTAGCCGAATCGGAAACCTGAGGATACATCAGAGATGCCACACTGGAGAGAAACCTTACTGCTGCACACAGTGTGGAAGGTGCTTCAGTCAGGCGGGTGACCTCAAGAAACACAAACGAGTCCACACGGGTGAGAAGCCCTACTACTGTACTCAGTGTGGCAAGAGTTTCAGTCGTGGGGAAAACTTGAAGCGACACCAGAAGATTCACATAGGAGAGACTCTGCACCTGCATCAAGTCTGGAGAGACCCACAATCTAATAAGGCACTTTGAGAACTATAGCAGCGTCTCTGTCATTGATTGTTGGTTATGCAAATATATACCCTCCCCTATAAAATTATATTTTTTTACTAGATAACATTATTCTTGGTTTTTGTTTTACACATGGCTATTGCTGGGTGTTGTGTTAAGCTGTATTTATTAATTTGTTTAGTACCATGTAGCTGTATGTGAAAACCAGTACTCCGTAAGCTTTCTTATCGTTATTTCATACTGACACTGTACCATCTTCAACAAATGCTTTTAGTGTCGTTCATTTCCTCACTGCCATAAAATAAAATTAGTCATCACTATAGCCTCCAATTTACGTGTTGATTCTAAAATAAATATAAATAAATAGTGCCTGTTGTGTGTCACTTTTTAAAATAGTATCATGTGTGGTACACTGATGCTTCTGTCAGTCTAACGTTTTTTTTTTTTTGCAAGGTTTTTTTTGGTTGCTTAACTTGTGCTTTGCTTCCTGGACCTTTCGTTATTTCTTGGATGTAAACTCCTTTCTGAAATATTGACTGGCACAGGACTTCCCTTACTTGGCTTTCAGTTCTTTGTTGCTTAGCATGTATGCTGTAAAATGGGGTGGGGGTTGTTGAGGACAATAGCTGACTACTCTTGCATTGTTTTTGTAGAGCAGCTCATCTCACACAATACACAGGCCATACAAATTTATTCAGTGGCTTGAAAGGCATTGTCATATTTAGTTACAACATCATTTTTCTCTCACAATCCCACTAGACGATTTAACAGTTGGGCTTAAATGTGAAGGACGTGTCCTATTTGGCAAAATGAATTTCACAAAAAAATCTAGCTTAACTTTGAAAGGCGATACATACACATCCTTGAAAATATTGAACTACTGTAGCTAATTCTCAGCAGAGTTCTCAGGAGAGACGGAGACGTGGGGCTGTCTCAGCAGGGACTTTAGCTTTGCAGCTCAATGGCAGTGGCTTTGCATCCCTGGCTGTTTTTGCTGAGTGACATGTTCTCGTGGACTTTGTGTGGTCTCCTACATTCCAAAAACACAGGGTGCAGTCTGGGCAAGATACATGACAGTAGGAAAGTTCCCTGAGATGGACTGACATCTAGCGTCACAGCTGTTCAGCTGCACAGCCTGTGGTCACCACTTTTCTTGTCTTCACTGGACAAGCAGTTACTGAGAATTTATTAATGCGTGGAGAGATAGAAAATTTGTAGACTTCAGTAGGTCTGATAAAATATTTTTTACAGATGGGAAATGATATTGACCTTGCTATTAAAAAATGTTAAAAGGTATGATGAGAGTGCATTATAAATGCTGAATTATTTCCTGAGCATTTCACATTGTACAAATAAAATCCTAAAAGTGTTCAATTTTACGATGGTTTTATGAGAACAAGTGTAAACTACCATTTAAATGTTCCTTTTGTACAAACAGCTGGCGTGAGATGGTATCTAAACAACTGAGCATTCACTGGTCTGTATTTCCTCTTAGTAAAGATGTGTTAATTTCCTGTTGGTACTATTTTTTCAAGTCTGTCCAAGTTAGTGTTACATCTTCAGGCTTCACTAATACTTGCAAATACCAAAGCTGCTGCAACAATATTTATTGGTAATTTTCAGTGATACTTCTGAAAGGGTTTTTAATGGTTTCGAACAAGTTTTCCAGTTGAGAGACATCTTCAGAAATTGTTTTAATATCAGAACCTACAAAACTTATGGGACAACATTGCTGATATTGATTCAAATCAGAAATGTGTTAATTATTTGTGTGTGTGTGTGTGTGTGTGTGTGTGTGTGTGTATATATATATATATATATATATATATATTATGTGTTGATGTGTGTCTATATATCTACAAGTAACAAAATAGAGTATAATTTTTTTCACTGTACTGTTTGCTAATTAGAATGTTTCTGTATCTTAGATATATTTTTATTTCATAAATATAATAATTAAATAAAATAACACACATTAAGAATTTCAGCCAGCTGAGGTTCAAAGCTCTCCGATCTTCCAGCTTAATGAAAAATTAACATTTGTAACTACTAACATTTTTAAAAGTACATAGAAATTCATTGGTTTCACATATGTCTTCTAGCCCACAGACACATGCATATACAGGTGGGAGCAACTTTTTGGGGTCACAGTGCAGTCGGCCAGTAGCAGCTGGGTTTAAGGACCCAGCAACGATATGGTTACTCTGCCTATTGAACTTCCTTCCTTGTCACTAGACTGGCACTTTATTTTTATATCAGGAGCTCACTGTCTCAGCTTGAAAGTTTCAGTTTTGCAAAACATCACAAGCACATATTTTTTCATTTGTTATAAAAAAAGACATGAACAAAAATAGTGAAAAGATTTCTTGTTAATAATGAAACTATAACCTATTTTGTTTCATATATTGCAGAACCACAGAAGCATGACTGCATGGGTGATGAAGTGGGTGAGAAGCATAGAGAAACAGACTTGGCCTTCATTCTACAGAAAAATCTGTTTTAGTAATTTCCCCTTTTTCTCCATGTTTAAAGTTTATTCATTTTGCTTGCTCGGCACGCAGTGTTTAGCAGTTAATCTCTCTTTGATATGGTTTGCACAGAGCACCTGTAGTAAATTAGAAACTACATGCAATAGAAATACACCACATACCAGAGCAGCCTGCAATCTGAGTGAATTGAGTTGACATAACAGATTGTTTTATCAATCATATACAGTCATACAGCTGTAACACAAAGAACACACATGGGAAATGTCATGTGTGTCATGAAATGCATATCTTCATTTAGTAAGATTACTGCTTTTGCTCTAATTACATCAGAGCTCACTATACCCTGGCAAACAATAATTTGAAAAATGTCTAATGCAGGCAATCCCTGGCTTAAGAATGTCCGACCTATGGACAAGTGGTGCTTACGAATCGACTGTAAATGCACTGGGTTGTGATGATGACACGCACTTCTTTGTGACGCTCATGAAAACATTACACGGATTCAATAATTCTTCGATGCAAGGTACAATGGAATTCTCTATGTAGTTGCTTTTATCATTACTGTATTATGAATGCTATTGTGTATTGTATTATTATTTTATCACTTAGCTGCAAATCCAAGTTAAAAACATACTTAGGGAACTCAGTCATAAGCTGGAGACTGGCTGTAGACTCCAGCATGTGATATGCATCCAACACAGCATATACCATATGCAGTAGGAGAATTTTCTCCTTATCACTCTTCACATTTTTAATTTTCCTTTTTTATCGGACCAAAGCTTGAGATTTGTCACAGACATGATCCAGCTCTGGACACGAATGTGCCAGCTCTCCTGTGCCCGTTGCTATGCTGGACGTCAGACAGGAAGAATGTGCCAGCTCTCCTGTGCCCGTTGCTATGCTGAACGTCAGACAGGAAGAAGGTGCCGGCTCTTCTGTGCCAGTTGGCATGCTGAATATCAACCTGGATGGCAGTACCAGTCCCTTTGTGCCAGTTGCTGTGTCAGCTAGGAGGAGTGCATGCAAAAGTTCTGTGATTTTGTTTTCTACAAGTAGTGGATGGATCAGGCTCCCAGTCCAGGTGGAAAGTCTATGCTGGGAAGACACTGCCCAGATAGCACACATATGTTAAAATGATATTAATTCCATATCAGACAGTGTTTCACTTTATATCAACATTGAATCAAGGTTTTTCCACCATAAGTTTTTCAATATTGAAAATCTGACCAAAAATCAATTCAGTTTCAATGTTGATCATTTAACACTGACCATAATTCAATGCATTAAACTATAATTCAACATTGAAACAATAACATGGTGCTATCTGGGTGAGGGAGAGGAGAAAGAAGGAAACCGTTTTCTTACTGTGCCTACCAGTGCTTGTCTAGCCACAGTCCTAGTGTTATAGTTAGAGGTTTATAAACCCATGTATTATCTGCAGACAAAAGAGGAATAGAATTGTCACAACCGTTGCTTTGTGTGTTAACTCTCTTGCACAAGGCAGTTTGATTGTTTACCTGTGTTGTCTACATAAAGACATGTCTGTACCTGTTACCCCTGTGAATTCACCCCACAACTATTCAGGAAGTAGAGAAAAATCGAAGCAAACTATGCCTTGGGAGGCATTGGGAGGCTCCCCTCAGCAGACATGTACATTACTAATTAATAACTTCTCTCTCCAGCTACTAAACTTCATTATAAGGTAATCCCATTAAGTCCCCGTAAAAAATGTGCTTTGTTGCTTTACCTGATCAAATCGCAACAGAAACATGCAGTACATGCGAGCAAAACACATGAATTGCTTCGACTGAATCTTTAATATAAAGATGCTAAAGTCCGATTAAATAAAACCATCTGTAAAAAAAAAATACACCACCGACTAATGGAACTTGCTTAAT
Organism: Stomatorhinus ivindoensis; assembly: GCA_019775895.2. Taxonomy (NCBI): domain Eukaryota; kingdom Metazoa; phylum Chordata; class Actinopteri; order Osteoglossiformes; family Mormyridae; genus Stomatorhinus; species Stomatorhinus ivindoensis. The sequence continues at coordinate 31,137,761 of JABFEB020000092.1, forward strand.
ATCATTAGTAGGCAGAATTAGTAGGCTATTAACTTTATTTTACAATTGTTTCAATTCATTATCAAATGTTGGAAAAGGTACTATATATTATAAAACCATTAAATCATCTTAAAGGGAAAAACTTACAATATCTAGATAACTGCACATGTATTTAGACTGACATCTACCTGTAAATAAATAATGAGTACTTAATGCATTTCCTACTCAGTTGTTGCAATAATAACTCATATAAAAAAATATGATCCTATACATCTTGTCGTAATCTCATTCTTAACCTCATCTCATTTGATAGAATATTATAGTTAAGCGTTGACGCGCTTTGTGTGTCAGTCACCAGGAAGTAATTTATAATCATTTGTACTTGGCAGTACTCTAGTAAGTTACAATATTATATGTGCGTTAATACGTAAACCGAAACTCACTGCTAAATACTTTGAACGGCGATCAAGACTCATATTTATAATACTGAAGTTTTTTAATGTTTCCAGGACATTTATTTAGGATCGTACTGTAAGTGCGGAAGCTGAAAGAAAACGAGAAGGTGACACAGGGGAGAGAGGGTATACGGTTGTAAGGTTTCACCTTTGCTAACCGATAGCGTCAACACCACCTGAGATCCTCGTAAATAACTTCTAAAGGGAAGCTTTTAAAAGGTAGGCCTTGAAGAATTTATTTAGCTAGGTAAAGTAGATGAATTGTATTTGAATCGCCTTTAAATTTATTTTATTCGTTTATGATTTAAGAAATCCTGTTTGTGGACGAAGGAGGTTTCGGTTGCGTACACGGCAGTTGCGCAATTAGGATTGTTTATTATCTGAAATAAGAGAACGCGCCTGAAAAGAAATATAAGATGTATATGGAAGGATATGCTCAGAAGCTTCCTGTAAAAATAATTATTAGTGTTTTTTTGCATTTTGTGAAGCACTAAAGAGCTTCTTTACAAGAATCGATTATTCGGTCTTTGAGCTTTCTGGCTGTGTGCGTGTGTGCGCGCTTTAATTTAAAACAACTGTGTAAGGAAAGGCTTCATGTTTTTGCTTCCCCTCTTCAGCGAAACGCCGTTGGCTGGGGAGCGCTGGGATGAAGGTCCATGAAAAGATTGTGATCCACTACATGTCCTGCAGCTCACCTGTCGATAAAGAGGGATACCTCTATAAGAAGGTCTATCTGCATGTTATCACCTGTCGATAAAGAGGGATACCTCTATAAGAAGGTCTATCTGCATGTTGTTATATTTCTGTAAACCTTTTCTTAAGCAATAACATTTAGCCCAACTTTTTTTCTGTTGTTAAAACAATTTAAAGTGAATGTATTGTCCTGCCAGCTATTAAAAATACAAGTTCTGAGGTATTTCTATATAATAAAATGCTATAAATGACACAAACACACACCTGTTTAAAAAGTATTGTGTACAATTTTTGTGCATTGCATTAGTTTGCTCTTCATATTAGTGCAAAGGTGAAACAACCGGAAAGGTCATATTTTGCAAAAAGAGCAAGCGGCAAGAGGATGTGGTCATAACTGGGGGGGGGGGGGGGTTGCAACTTTTGGCCCGGGCGGAGTTTAAGTGTAGGAGCATAGACTGTACTTGTGAAAATTAGCACTGGAGCTGTGAAATTGTGAGAAGGATAGTTAAAGTCTGCTGCTAGTTAAATGTCCAATCATAACTTTCAGTAAATCTGCACTTTACATTAAACCACTCAGGAGAGTTCCTTGATCCAAACTATTGACTTGGATCTGTTAATGTACATGAATTTCTGTGGTGACTGAACTGCATGTGTTGTTTTGCATGCTGAAGGGTGAGAGGAACACGTCCTATCAGAAGCGCTGGTTTGTGCTGAAGGGGAACCTTCTTTTCTACAAAGAGCGGCAAGGAGAGAGAGAGCCCTTGGGGGTGATCGTGCTGGAGGGCTGCTCTGTGCAGCTGTGCGAGTCTGAGGAGCAGCACGCCTTCTCGCTTGTCTTCAGTGGAGTCGGTCATAGGACCTACAAGTTTGCCGCTGAGGACCAGAAGAGCCAGGAGAGCTGGATAAAAGCCCTGCTCTCTGCCAACCATGAGTACCTGTCCCTGTTGGTGAAGGACCTGGAGAAGCAGTACGATGGTGAGAGGCAGAGCACACAGTGCTCCGGTGAATTTCATGCGTGTGTGTGTGACACGTAATGGCTGCATCCGAAATGGCACACTTCCACACTAAATTGTGCACCAAAATAGTACATAAGACATAATGTGTCCGAAACCATAGTGTACACTATTCAATCCCAAAATCCTATGGTTTGTTTGGCACTTTTTATGGAGGACATCCATCCAGATCAAAGTCCAACAGTTCCAACATAACATAGTACTTAAATGAGGAAAAAGTAGACACTATAGTAAGGGTCACTTACTTTGTACATAAGTGTACAAAACTTTGTATGCTTTCCAGACGCACTTAGTGTGATTTTCAGGTGCAGCTAATGTCTCCATCCACATAACATCCACGTTATTCAAAGCGTTTTTGTGTTTGAATGCAGGGGTGGTGTGTGTCTAATATTTAGGTGGCTAGTTTGAATCCTGTAGTCACATCTCCATTGGGCCCTTGGGTAAGGTTAATACCCTACCCTACCTCCCCCGCAAAAAAAAAACAAAATAGAATGCTCTTGGTGATTTCACTCTCACCTCTATATCTGTATGTCTTACACATATAGTGATATGGACAAAAGGAGGGCACATTCCAATGTACCTGTTATTGTACACATAGAAATGGTAAATGTAACATCATTTCGTTTTTCCATTTTCTTTCAGAGGTTAAACGAGCTGCCTACCCTGGCAACTCTGACTCACGCTCTACAGTGATTGTCTCAGATGCAGAGCAGCTGAGCATATCCCTGGCTTCCCTGAATTCCGGTTCCTCCGCCTGCTCTGTGTTGCCGGTGGTGAGAGAGGGTCGCTGCCACAGTACAAACTTACTCCTACAACCACATCCAGCTTCAAGCAAACCGTCCAATAAGAAATCGCCGAAGCTCTGGCCCAAGAGAAATGCTCATGTCACACCTATAAATGGACCAGCGCCCCTTGGAGAGTGGCCCTTGTTGGGATCGGGACAAGTGGAGCAATTCTCTGAATTGCATGAGCACTATGGGAAAGAAGTTAAAGAGCTACGAGCTGATTGGCTGAGGAGAAAGGAAGAAGCACTTATGCTGGAAAGAGATCTAATTGATTTCGGTTAAATGGATACAGATTTACTGCTTTTAAGAACAAGAAAAAAATATGCTATGGATTGCTTTCCTACTCGTACTGAATTTGAAAATAAGGCTAAATTATATAAATTACACTGGTATTTTTCATGCAGTACTTGCACCTGTAAAGCAGACCCATTACGTGGCGAGACACCATGGCTGTTTGACTGTAATGAATTTGCAGTCTTAATAAGCTCCATAAACTCATGACTGCTGTGTTTGTAAGCTGTGAACCTGTGTTTGTCAATCATTTGTATTTATAGAAGTCTGGATAAATGTTGCTGTCACCATTTCATATAGATGTAAAATATAATGGGAATGGCAGAAATCTCATTATTGTATGGTTGCTTGACCCATTTCTGTGGGCTTTGCTGGTGGTTCCATTAGCTGTGGAAGTGGAAACGTGCTTTTGTTTGCTGTTACTAGCACATGATTTCTTAACAAGCTTTGGTGACAGAATGTTTCAGAATTTCCCTGGCCTGATACATTGTGAGACGTGGTCTCCCACTGTCAGGTCTTGTTTTTTTCACTGTGAGTATGGCAGTAGGTCTAACCAGCTGTACTAGTGTAGTGCAGAATGCAGTGAGCACTGAATGAAATGTGTGCTTAATACATACCTGATGGGGGCGGGCTGGGGGATAAGCTGATGAGGCCTAACAGGCAGTAGTGCACCAGGCACCATCACATATGATAATGGTGAATAAACAAAAACATCCCAGTATGACAACAGGCTCTCTCTCTGTCTGTACACACACATATACATACATACATGTATATTGGATGGTTGTATGGTACTATGTACGTATGACGCTGGGGGTGGTTCTTTACACTTTTTAAGGCATTTGTGCTAAATGCATTTAGCAGTCAACCCAAAATGCCGGTGGTGTTTACTTTAATATGTGCCAATTTCTGATCTCCAAGCAGAATACAGTACAAAGGGTAACAGTACAAACTATGATAGATACTTCATTGATCTTGGGGAAATTTGTTTGCCTATAGCAGCTGAGGAACATAAAGTGCAGAGATAAAGGTAATTGACATCGAGTTTTGATACAAATTTGGCTGATATGCATGAATATTTATATGATAAATTTGATCATCTTGTTTTTGGTTATACAGTGGAAAAAGTTTTTCTGCAAAAAAAAGTTTCCATGGCAAAACTAATTGTGCTTCTAGAAATTCTACCTCTTGACTGCTCTGTTCATTAATTAAGACCCCATATGGTGTCAGGTTTTATTATTTGTGTCAAAGGTCAATTGCCTGTTCTGTTAAATGCATGGAGCCAGACATACAAGAGATAATGATAAACACTATTCAAAAAGGCTCAGTGCAAAAACCTCAGCTATATCTTTAACAGTAGTTTGTGGTGAGAGTGAAGAGGGAGCGGTAATGAGAGTGTGGGAGAGGAGATTCATTTTCACAGTCTGTTGGACAGTCTTTACTGCTTACTGCACAGTCTTTCTTGGACAGATACACATGGAGCTCTTATAAGGAATTGAAAAGGGCACTTGGCTGTGAAACATACAGCAGCACTATTCACTGCCTTTCAAGGGTTATTTATAAGCTTCTTTGCATTTATGTTTGAATTTTAAAAGCGTTGACAGTGAAGATCATTTTAAACCCGTAATATTGAAGCTTTATGATATTTGCTTCTATGTATGTATGTGTATATATATGTGTATATATATATATGTGTGTGTGTATATATATATATATATATATATGTATATATATATATGTGTGTGTGTGTGTGTGTATATATATATTTATATATGTATATATATATATATATATGTAATTTCTATATGTAATGTCTATATATATGTATTGAGTTCAGCAATAGTGTTTGAAGGTGCTTAAAATATATGTATAAAGGTAAATATTATGGCAGTTAGACTACACACTATACATTACTTCCTGTCTGGCTGTTTCATGTCTATATGTATGTACATGCCATACATGCATGAATACCAAGCACACATTCCATTCTCATAGGCATGTGGAACTATATGACATCATCAGGGTGCGCCTTGTGGTTGGATGCATTTCCACTAAATCAGTGACACATTGATCAAGCTGAGTTATATGGAACATTGTAGATTTTTAATTTTGACCAAGGTAAACAGCACTCGTAATATGGTAAATAAGACAAGGCATTTGATTCGAAGCAAATTCAGTATGCCTTAAGGCAGGTATGGAAGCTAAAATCAGCAATTTGAAGTAATTATTAAAACATGTCAAAAGCTGAAATGGATAAGCATTTTCAGTTGCTTAAATGGGAAATAGAATCTATGTGTGGAAAGATAATGTTTTCTGAAAATCATTTAAGTGCTGGGAATGTAAAACCCAATACTATGCACTGTGACTGAGATAGTAATTGTTTTGCCAATTCATGCTGCTGTTGAGCACTTTGGGGAAACTTTGGGAAGGGCTGAATGTAAAAATTCATGTAAATGAATTCAATTTAAAAGCTCACTGCCATGCAGTTTAGGACATGATACAAACAAAGGAGACATAGACTCCTTGGTTGAGATGAGATGGTGAGAAATGACAACGACAAGGACTTTTTATTGGTGGATGTGTCACTAATATCAGGTGTGTCCATATTAGTCCACGAATCACATTAATCGCCAGCCCTGACCTCAGTATCAAGTTCACTTCATTCCAAGATGCTACAGGTCTATTTTTGATCAACTGTAAGATGATATTCCAGCACTTCTCTGCCTCTGATCAGTTCCTTTGCGCTCTCTCACTCTCTTTTCCAACCAAACCTGATGTCGTGGCTATAGTTAGCCAGTCAAAGCTGGTATATAAGCCCCCAGAGAAACCAGATTACACATCAGTGTGTCAGTCACATCAGTGTGCAGCTTCACGTAGCCTTCTCTTCCTGACAGGCCCAACTACACACACGCTCTCAAGATGGTGAGTAACACCACTCCTCCACTAGCTGAGTGCTCCGCTCTTACTTGTCCTTAAACAGAAACTTCTACAGGAAGGCCAGGAGTAGTATCTGAACTAACAAGTAACTACAACTCTGATGTCCATTACAGCTTGTTTAGATCATTCAGTAATTAAAGGAAATATTGTTCATACAAATTTAAGTGAAGGTCTTGCAAGTCAGCAAGTTTAAGCATTTTTATACATGCTCAAAGAAAAAAATGGGCTACATCAGCTTGAAAAATAATTTCTGACAGCATATTAATTAAGGGTTTTTTATGTAACTTACGCATGGAATACATAGTTTCACTTTGGATTGATTTCAGAATTTTAAACCTGTAAACCTAAATACACAAAGCATTCTGGAAAATTTGTCATGTCAGGATGAATGTGGAAATATAATGGAATACATCAACTTACGTCTTTTGTCCTCGAACAGAGGATATAAATTAATTTGGCTGAACCTGAATCATAGAGGAGAGGCCAAATATAACGTACATAGCAAAAGATACAACATCACACCCATTCAACTAAACCTCTATAGTGGCAAAACAATTGGTTTGTTTTGGTTCTTGCTGCATGTGGCAAAATACATTTGCTATTGTCCACTAAGTCTGGTTTGGATTTTATTCTATGGATTTTATTAAGCCTCTTATGGGATGTATGTCGATGGATGACTGCTATAAAATGAAACATCAAAGAATTCACTGGTTTATCATATATTACTAACTGATTCTCAGTAACCATTTCTTACCATGAGATCAACAAAAATAATTGAGTGAGGAAAAAGTCCGCACTTGTAAAAATATGCCAGAAGATAATTTGATAAAGATTTGCTGAGAGAGGAAGTGTCTTTATTGTCCTGCGTCTTTTCGGGTATGTTTCATATGGCTTACTAAAGTTTCTGTGCTTGAAATAGAGCAGAGCTGATTTCTGTCTGTCTGTGCATTCGCTGTGTCTGCCTGCTGTGCCAGCTTTAATGCAGTTTGCATATCTGGTCTCCAGGCACCCAAGAAGGCCAAGAGGAGGCAGGCCGAAGGCGGCTCCTCCAACGTCTTCTCCATGTTTGAGCAGAGCCAGATTCAGGAGTACAAAGAGGTCAGTGTCACTGCAAAACTGTATTTATCGGAACTTGCTGTGCTTTTCAGCACTGAATAGTGACAGCAGTAAGCTGTACCAAGGCTATATTCTCCACTTTCTTTCCAAATGTTATGGAGAGCTGGGTGCTGCATGGGTACCATATTTCTACATCAAAGTTTCTCAATCCAGTGCTCAGGGACCCCCAGACTGGTCAGGTCTTGCTCCTCCCAGCTCTCTGCCAGACAGTCCACATTTTTGCTCCCTCTTAGCTCTCTGCCAGACAGTCCACATTTTTGCTCCCTCTTAGCTCTCTGCCAGACAGTCCACATTTTTGCTCTTTCCCAGCTCCCTACCAGCAGGGAGAAACTGGTGGACTGTCTGAGGGTCCCCAAGGACCAGGTCGGGAAACAATGTTCTACTTCACCTGTGATGCTCAGTAGTGCTGATTTGTCAGGTGTCTCCCTATGCCCTGCTCTGTCTTTATTCTCCACAAGGGGCAGTGTCTCATATGACAGCGAATGGAAGCAGAGTACAAGGCATGATGGGATAAGGCAGAGAAGGAGGCAGGAAAGCCGAAGATAAGGAGCGATAGTGCTTCCTATCTGAATGTTGTCTCGATTAGAATAAGGGCCAGCAAATGAAAAGGAGTATGTGGGATGTAAGAAAATGACAGAAAAGGGGATGACAGGCTGGTGAAAAAATGCAGACAGAGGTACTTTGTGAGGCTACAAGTTCACTTGTAGAGAAGAGGGGAGGAGAATGGGGTGTGGAAAAGATGGGAGTTTGTCATTGCTGAGGATAGAGTGTAACTGACACCCTCTTCTTGAATATCTCAGAGGGAATGTCCGACATGGCAATAAGGAGCCCGTTAATGTCCTGCGCAGACAGCTCCACACCAGCTGCCTTTTAAGTCTTGGATTGGAAAGCCCTTCTTGTATTTCATACGCCTGGAGGAAGGGCAAGGAAAGACGGCCAATGCTTGGGGTATAGAACAGACAAGCTAAATTGATTACTGCTATATCCTGTACTCATATATACTTTATGCATATCTATGGATCCATAGGGTTGGTTTTCCTTTTTGATTTCCATGTTGTACATTGGATGTACAACATCCAGATTATACTACAAAAGCTGAGTATCTAATTGAACATTACATTTAAGAGATCAGGGCAGCACAGTGGCTCAGAGGGTAGTACTGTCGTCTCACACGTCCAATGTTGGGGTTTGGATTTCTACCTATTGTGTGTGTGTGTGTGTTTGTGGGTTTGCATAAGTCACATTTGGGGATCAAAATTTCCCCAAAGTGCGGTAAAACCTGAAACTTCCTTACTTTTGGGGGCACTTTTCAGGTCCCCAATTGGATAACCTCAGTTTTATAAAAATCTGTGAATTAAATCAAAAAAGTAAAAGTGCCAAAAGTGTCATGATTGGGATTATGGTTTTTCCAATAGAAATGAATGGAAGGTCCCCATTTAGTTAGGTAAATGTGTGTGTGTGTGTATGGACTGTGCATATTTCCCCTAAGTCGTGTTGGTTTCCCGTTACAGTCCAGACACGTGCAGTTGTGCTAATTGGTATCTTTAAATTTCCCATAGTGTGTGTGTGTGTACAGTACGTGTGAAAGGGCATCCTGTCCAGGGTGTATCCCAGCCTTGTGCAGAATGCTGTCTGGGACAGGCTAAAGGCACGACCCTGGCCAGGATAACCGTTTGGAAGATGGATGGATGAATGGATATATGCTGAGAGAACACAAAACTCACACACTCATATTACAGAATTATATTTATAATGAGTTCTATCTGAATTTTGTTTGGTCTTTGCCTGTTTTATATGGTAGGCTCTTTCTCATTCTGCAATGAATAGTATTATTTAGTATTGTTCTAGTGTATCAATCCGATACCACTCTCTGTTGTTCAGGCCTTCACAATTATTGACCAGAACAGAGATGGCATCATCAGCAAGGATGATCTGAGGGATGTGCTGGCCTCTTTGGGTAAATACCTATTTTTGCAATGGAATTATTTCCTAATTAGTTAGTAGTATTGTATGAGATGAGATACACATGAACTGTAGTACAATGAAACTAGTTCTTCAGAATACACCAGATTATCCTGTGTGCCTGCAATGTTTGCTTAAGCTATAAGAAGTCAGTAACAGTTAATCTCACATTGTATTCCTGTCTAGGCCAAATGAATGTGAAGAATGAGGAGCTGGAAGCCATGATTAAGGAAGCCAGCGGCCCCATCAACTTCACTGTCTTCCTCCAAATGTTTGGTGAGAAGCTGAAGGGTAAGTTTCAAAGGGTAACAGTTTCAGTACAGGTGACAGTTTCAGTACTGTCACCTGTATCCTTTTTCCTTAGTACCAAGTGATCTTCCATGCTGTTGCCTCTTCACTGATTATACCCAATTACAGTGTAGATAGTTTTAGTTTTCAGAATGTTTTCTGCCTTTCCTCCATCAGGTGCTGATCCCGAGGACGTTATTGTATCTGCCTTCAAGGTTCTGGACCCCGAGGGTGCTGGCACCATCAAGAAGGCATTGTACGTTCATTGTTTACATTTGGCTATAGACACGTGTGCCGAATGACCTACCCTGAGGAGACTCAGCTCACTGAAAATGCTCTTTTCCTGTGCAGCCTTGAGGAACTCCTGACAACTCAGTGTGACAGGTTTTCTGCTGAGGAGGTGAGACGTCATCCATACATCATTGTCCATTTGTGCTAACTGTAGCCAGAGCTAAGCCTGCATGTTGGTCAGCACTTGCGTAACCATGACTGTTGTTCCTGGAATTCTACACAGAATTATATTTATAATTCTAGCCTAGTTCTGCCCCGCATCTGAGAACTGAGGCTCTAACGTTCTTGCACTCTTCACTGATCAGATTAAGAACCTGTGGGCTGCCTTCCCCCCTGATGTGGCTGGCAACGTTGACTACAAGAACATCTGTTATGTCATCACACACGGAGAGGAGAAGGAGGAGTAATGAAAAACAAGAGTACGAGAAGCAATAATCCTATGCTCTTCCCTAAGTTGGGCTTCCCTTCTCCTCCCCAGCCCTGTTCCCCTGCTGAGTACCTCACTCACTCTACCCCTCTCCATCACAGAAACCCAAAAAAACACCAGACACTTTACTGGCCCATCAGTTAGCAGAGAGGGCTACAAGGACTTTTCGATGTGAGTGACAACCAGGGAACTGGATATAGTACCAATAAAAATATCCCACTACGTCAGTCTCTTTTTCTCTTTCTCCAGTTCCTCCTCTTTCTATCTGTCTCGTTTTGTCTGTTGAGCTAAAGGCACACGTTAAATTTGTGCCAATCTCACCACCATCATCCCAGTTTTAAGTCTGTTTTAAGGTTTATGCAAGGGTAGTGTGGTGCAAACCAAAAAAGTCATTCTTCAGGACTACAAAGAGTCAGTTTACCACTATCTTTAAAATGACAAAAGGGGACAGAAATCTTGGGGGATTTCATTCTATAATAGAAGATATCTCCCCCCCTTCTCAGTTTTTTCTCTCCTATTAGGGGTTAGAGAAAGAGAAGGCCATAGATGGAGAGAGATTATAATACAAAAAGGCTAAGCCTCCTTCAAGGGATGGTCTCCTTGAGAGAGTGAAAAAGACAGTGAAGAGCAGGAAGAGCATGAGAGATGAAAGAAACATACCATCTTCATTTCCCTTTCCTCTTCCACTCATCTCCCCATTCCAAGTTTTCCCTCCTTTTGTCCGTCTCTCATTTCCTCCAGTTTCTGTCCAACAGTCTCTGTAAGAAACAAAGCCGAAGTACCAATAAAATATGTTTCATACTACTGTGTCTATACTCATGTTGTGATGGGGAGATGATAAACATGCCTTACAATGGAGAGCTGCATGATTTCTAGTGGATCAGGGTAAACGCCAACGTCAGGATCACAGTAGGAAGCATGGCTCCATAACAGCAGTGGACCTTCTTAAGAAAGAGATCTTTTCGCAATGTTCTGTTCTAAATACAACTCAAAATATTATAAAATGCAAATGATCTTGCGCCCTCTGTGGTTGGGACAAGGAAATACCAAATGGCTGCTAAAGGAAATTTGGAATCTATACAGGTTTATAAATAAAACAAGGGTAAGAAACCTTATCCACTGAGCATCCATACAAGGTACAAACATCCTGTCTAAAAAATATGACAAGAAAATGTATCTTGGTGCAAACATAATGATAATATAGTCAACACAAACTCAAATCTGTTACTGCCAATATTTTTCATCATTTTGAGTGTACTTAAATGTTCCTATATATCAGATAAAATTTTGAATAATTTAAAGGGAAAATAATTGGTGATACCAATTCTGGTTCTGTTCATCCAGAATGTCAGTAATGAATTTGAACCCCTAAAATGTTTAATGCCATACAATATAAACCATTGTGTGTAAATATATGAAGCATCAAACCTGAATTGAGTAAATCTAAAAGTTGTCCGTAAAAGTTGTCTAAAACTTTTGACAACTTTGATAAATAGATTTTTGTTTTGAGGACAGAAATGTGTTTCTTAACTACACATTGATGTGAATTTTAAGGAGATTTAACAGAAGAAAGCTGCCATAAGTTACACTTCCAAATTCTGTTTGTTTCTTTTGGCTGTAACTAAGACCAATGGGTTATGCATTAAGGGGTGGATTAATAAGTGAATGTATGATGCACATTCCTGTTGTTTGTGGAATAAACTGTCAATACCTGAATGCTACAGGGGGTATCCAGGGAACATGCGAACATGCACACACAGGTACGCACACATGTACATACATGTTTGTATTCATATCTTTGTGGTCCATTCATTTCTATGGGATAACCCTAATCCCAGCAATGACAACCTTAACCCCTACCTAAGCCTAACCTTAACATTTTTCCCCCACAGTATAATATATACATAACACACAGACACACATACACACACACACACACACACACACACACACAAAGCAGTGGTGAAATTTTCAAGAAGATAGAAAGCAACTAACAGAGTTCCAAAGAGGCCAAAGCATCTATGCTGAAACTGAAGGGGCATCAGTCATCCAGCCATCCATTTTCTGAAACCACTTTGCCCTATACAGGGTCTCGGGGGCGGGGGGTTTGGGAGAGGCTATGGGCACAAGACAGGGAACGTCCCAGGATGAGGTGCCAACCCATTGCAGGGCACACTCACGTACCATTCACTCACATATGCACAGCTATGGGCAATTTTGTAACTTCAATCAGCCCCAGCATGTTATTCGACTGTGGGGG
>JABFEB020000092.1:31181755-31192746 GCA_019775895.2 Stomatorhinus ivindoensis
TTCATTGTGAAGTCTTAAAGCACTTATGTAAGTCGCTCTGGTTAAGAGCGTCTGCCAAATGCTGTAAATGTAAATGTGTGCATAAGCAAGTACACCTATCCAAGTGTAACTGATTCCTAGAAACCACATGAATACAGTGAACTCAAATATTTATAACTATTTCTATCTAACTTTTGGGGCAATCCAAAAAACCCCAGTTAAAATGCCCCCCAAAATATCCATACCATTTTAAATTACCCACTTCAGCATGATAATATTTTAAACACTGTTTACTTAACTGCCAAACGGTTAATAATGTAATAAATTTGGATTTGTATTCTTATATGCTGATGTTTTTGCAGTAGCATATATTACATTTCATATCGTGATCGGGTTAGGAATAAAAAACTGTATAGCAAAGAAAAAATAATGAGAAATATTTAGAATATTTTTCTAATATGCTTCACCTACAATGGCATTTGTCATGCCTGGTCTTCTTCACTCAATATGGGTACCAATATCTATGGCTTGTTAAGCCAGAAATTTGGGTATTGGGCGTGAATCCCAAGGTATAACCATAATCGTCGTGTTTATAATGTATCGTGTAGAGGGTCTCTGATGCTGTAGTATGTTAATCACTATAGTAAAATATGGAGCTGTATGAATAGTTAATCACACAGTGGTTCTGATAAAAAGTCCAAAAATATCTGCAGCTGTGTTTGTGGCTGTATGCAGGTGGAGTGACAGTGTTCTATGTGAGCGCTAAACAGAGTTCACACCTGCGTAAACACGGCCATGCTCAGTGTCACGTGGAACACCCCGGATCACCCAGCCCCCAGTTCGCACTCCCATCTGGTAAAATTCCCTCATTAGCTGGTGCTGCTCCCCGTAGATCCCAGTGGGCCGCAGGGCACAGGTCCACAGGCAAAGACCTCCTTTCCCCTGGGGAGGGCAAAGAAAAGCTGACCTATGGGTTTATACTCTGCACTACTGTAAAATATTACAAAGCAGATTGATGTGCATATAAATGGTATTGAGGACTTGTATGTTCCATATATATAATGTATTTGTTCTGTATAATCATCGTCTATATGCTTTATTCTAATCCTTTATTTCTTTGTGGGTCACCTCGTTACTGGATTGAGTGTTACGCATGGACAAAACAAAATCGAACATGGTGTGAACAATCTGTAGCATACTTAAAAGGTTGCCGCCACCTTGTTCATTTTATACCATGCCTAGAAAGTGTAGAATGTTTTCAATGTAGCAGACCTGCATACAGATCACAGATAAACATATTGTGGTGAGTCCCTGAGTTGTTTCAATAAAGGAGATGATAGTTCTTTTAAAAATGGAAGCTGGTTTCTGTATCAGTAATTACAATTGGTTTAATACTAGAGGCAGCACAGACAGTGAAGCCAACAATTTACATGACACTCAATGTTACACGCTAACAAACACATGCATTTCATGGTAAATATACCAGGGCTGCGACATTTCCTATCAACATAAATGCATGAATACATATATTTATTTACTCTATATTAAGATATACATGGTGCAGTGCAAACTATGCGGGGAACTGAATAATTAGTCCTGCTGACCAACCCCCAATGTCACATTATATCAGCAAATCATGGTCAGTGGGTGAGATCGGAACAAACAAAACAAACAAAGCAGGTTTCCCTGGGGATCCGGCACAGTGTGGCCAAATTGTGGTCAGCTTGGTAATTATAGGTCACACGATGTTGTATTGCTTAAATGTGTATTCCATCGATTTTGTCTGAAGTATACAGCCACCATAAGGAAAGTGGAGATCATTATTTGTGCTGCTGAAGACTGAAATGTCACTGTTTGTGTACCTTCTTGCCGTTGGCCTCCAGCACCAATCTCTCAGCTTCCGCCTTACTCTTGGGATAGGGCATCTCGTGGCTCACTTCATACAAGGAGTCCTCGTTCCCTCTGGGGATCAGAGCAAATCCATTTGATGATTTAGTTCTAATGGTAGGGATCAAGGGGGTTAACATCAAGTGACAACATAATTGAGAGAGTATGCAGCTGGAAACAAAAGAGGACTGAAATGGCATCTGCTAGATGGTATCTAAAACCAGATACCAGTGAATAATGTGGCTGCAGGCCTGGGTTATGTAGGCAAACTAAATGAAAACAAAGACAGTCAAAGAGGGGACAGGGCCTTTGGGCAAGAACAGGAACAAAACAGGAAGTGCTGCAGACAAAGCTTATGTGGTGAATACAGAGCCCTCTTTGAAACTGCAGTAACTGAGTCACTCATTAGGAAAAATCAATATTTAGAGCACATTATTCAACTTGATAATGCTGCAGATTTCTCTGTCATAAGTACTCATATGCACACAGCTACAATTGACACATCTGACCACTTAGGAAGTCCTGGGTTAATAGTTATTTTAGATAAAATAGCACCAGGCCATGCACAGACAGAATAGCATGCATAGATCTAACAGTACCAGAAACCAGAGTTCTTACTCAGTTGTATAGCTAAACTAGTCTGGATGGTGCTACTTTACATATGCTTTAGCCTTAGAATTTAGTGATTGTCATTGTTGACACACCACAACAAAATGTGTTCTTTGCACTTAACCCATATGTGACAATGTAACATAGCAGGGGGCAGCTAATTCAGTGCCTTGCTGGTCAGGGATTTGAACCTGCAATCTTTCAATTACAAGTGCACCTCCCTAACCATTAAACCACCACAACCTTATGTGGCCATTGCTCATTATTGAAATGACCAGGGGCACTGATAATCCATATAATGAAGATACTTGCGAATTGGTCCTTCAGCATCTCAGATCACTTATGAAGGGCTTTCAGTATGACAGCAGAAGAGTGTGCAATAAAGTACAGAGTAAAGGGTCAAGTCCTGAGACAAACTGCTACATGCTCTAAGAGTCCAGTGTCACTGTCTGTGGTGCTGTTTGCTGGAGGGAGGAGATGTTGGGGTGAAGGGGGGCTGGTAAGCTGAACACACTGTGATAGGACTGGGTCTGCACTCCTTGGATGTGGGGGTGCCCAAACTGTATTCCCTTCTGGACAATAATACCCATCCAGTCAACAAAGAGCACATACAGTACTTCTCAGGAATGCCTTCAGTCACAAGCGAATCTCCCCAGATGCACAGCTAAGTGCTTCCGATTCTCCTTAAGGCCAGTGCAATATAATCTCTCCAGGTCCCTAACCCCACACAGCTTGAAGGATGCTAACCCAATTTGCTTTGACTCAGTGCTGAATTGTTGTACATGCACTAAATTAAGCAACGACCCATGTTGTACCACCTACATTGTGCTCCACACATCATTGTTACTGGCACGTCCCCTAACTAGTCCCACTCCAGAACTGGTATCCAGCTCAGTAACCCTCACCTCATCCTTATCGCCGGTCTTTGGAAATCACCTGGTACCAATTTCCAGTTTCATTATATTTATACTGCTCTTTCCTGACACTGCTCTTACAATATAGTTTGGAGTCGGTACTGCCCTGGTGTGTTCTCGACCTCCTGCTTGATTAATCTGTTTATGGATTCAGATTGTTGTTTTGGTTTTGGTTAATAAATTACAACGGAAGATTTTGCGAGTGGACCCTGATCCGCTTCATTAGTTATATATATTTGTTTGTATTATTAGTTTCTTTGCAAGTCATATTGTATAAAGGGATAAAGGGGCATTCACACTAGAGCAAAAAATATTAGTGTCTCATTCACTTCCATTATAGTTGTGGGAGGTGACATTTTGATTCTTCACTTCTGGTAGCAGAGCAATTATGTGTTGAGTTCATGTTAAATGAACTTTGACCTGCAACCAATCAGGTGTAGTATGGGTGGGACTTACCTTTCAATTTCACCGGCTGTGGGAGCAACCAATTACTTTTATTTGTCGAATGCCAGAATACATATATGTAAACAAGAGAAAACGGCATGACTGGCAGGGAGCATTCAAGCAGGTCTCAAAGGTAAATGTATCACAGTGCATTTAATGACATCACTAATTAGTGTGCTTCACACCTAGGTTACCGGGTTAGAAGGCTGATTTTACAATATGCATTGTGTGCTACTAATTTCACCAATCCTCACTGGTGAGTTACATGAGTAGTTTTCAAATATGCATTTTAATGGCAAACTATACATGACTAATCCTTTATTAACATCACTGCACCATCACTGTCTTAAAACAAAGCATCACATCCTGTTCCATGCGGACTTCTACCAAACACTGCAAAGACAATGCAATTTCTTCACTCCAGTGTGAGCGTACTTTTAGGAAATATTTATTTTTGTAATGCTGATGAACAAGCAAACCCCCCCCCCCCATCCACGAGGGTTTACCTTGTCTTACATCTTACTTGCAGTATGGGTCAGGGGGCAGGCAACTATCATCTTTGGTAGATGTCTTTAGCCAGAGCGACTTACATAAGTGCTTGGAAGTCTCATCAGTGAACACATTCTGATACTGGTTCAATAGAACCCAGGTAAATTACTATCACTCTAAAAAAAAACAGGTAATGCATTTTTTTTAAATGTATGTTTAAAATGTCTTTAAATTTAAATAAGAATATAATCCTGGAAGTGCTTAGGATTTAGTTGTTTTTTGAAAACACCCAATGACTCGGCTGTTCGGACATCTAGGGGAAGTTCATTCCACCACATAGGTGCCAAAGTAGAGAAGAGTCTTGCACATCATCCTTGTGCCTCAGGAGATGGTGGGACCAGTCGAGCGGTGCTGGAGGTCTGGACAGAGTGTGGTGCAGTGTGTGGTAAGATGAGTGCTTTTGGGTGGGAGCATGCTGGTGTATTTTTGGCTTCATAGCCAAGTATCAGTGTTTTGAATCAGGCAGCTACAGGAAGTCAGTGGAGCCAGTATATCACCTGTTATACCCGCTGGATTAATTCTGCTTTTAATATTCCGCAAAAACAGCCGCCCCCAGAAGTCATTCATGCCTCCATCCTAAAATAATGGGAAATACCATGTCTGGCACCAATGTGCTCAGACTTGCTCCC
This sequence comes from Stomatorhinus ivindoensis, assembly GCA_019775895.2. Classification (NCBI taxonomy): domain Eukaryota; kingdom Metazoa; phylum Chordata; class Actinopteri; order Osteoglossiformes; family Mormyridae; genus Stomatorhinus; species Stomatorhinus ivindoensis. The sequence goes on from JABFEB020000092.1 coordinate 31,186,767, forward strand.
AATTGCTGCTTTCAAACACACATTCCAAAACAAGCGCATCTTCTTTCTCAGTCATAACTATATGTGTCATTGGCTAAACATGCACAGGCAATGTGAGCGTGCTGAACAAAACAAACTCTACCACATTTTGCTGAATATATGAGTCATTCTATAATCAGGGGTACATGTCATGTCCACAGGCTGTTTTTTTTTAAATCAATTTTACTAAATATTTACTTCAAGTAATGATCAGTTTTACATTGGAGCACATTTCTTTTTAATCTAATTTAAAAACGTGAACAGGGTCCATCATTTATTTTGCACCATACAGTTAATCCCATTTATAGCGGACTTCAAGGGACCTGGCAAAACAGTCCGTAATATCCAAAGTCCGTTATATATATATTGCCCAAAACTACAGGACACCATTTACTCATGCCACACCCCAGCAGACACACTTTTGGTATAGATTACTATATTGTATATAATCCAACTTTACCTGATCAGATGCGTGACTATTAATAATCCCGACTACGAATCTGCGCTGGATATCACCGGCATGTCCGTTATAGCCAAACAAAACTATAGCTAAAAGTGGTCCTGGGAACCAAATTGTTTGTCTGTTATAAGCGAAATTCCATTATATGCGAGTCTGCTATATCCGGTGCTTTTTCCGCATGTTCATAAAATCGCACGTCCGGGAGCAGCGGAGCTCGTCTGTTATAGACTTTATTCCGTTATAAGCGAGTCCACTATAACGGTATTTTACTGTATTGTATTTTTTTGTACTGTCCAATTTGCTAAAGGTCAAGTGATACTATTCAAATTATCAGCACGATACATGATTTTGTATTTTATTTTCATCATTTGATCAAAATAATCCTTAAAACGTGAAAAATGATTTGACTCATTAATAAATATTACATTATTTACTTTGTGTGTCTCCAAGAAATCTCAGTCAACAATGTTACCCATTGAGAAGACCCCTATAACTAGAAGTATCGATAATATCGATAATTAATGTTGGTATTGATATTGATCAATACCAGTTTAATGAGATCGATACTTCAGTTTCAGTTTCTGCAGCTGTCTGTGTAAGCGCTGCTGCTCTGAATTGCCTCTCCCGGCTGTCACGTGACTCAGCGGCGCCAGGCAAGCAAATAGGCTCACTTGCACACGCAGTATAATATAATGGTACCTCAGAACTCGAACTTAATCCGTTCAGAACTCCGGATCGAATCCTAAAAAGTTCGGGTTCTAATCGACCCGCCGGTACCTCCGCGCTACAGTATTTATTTACCTTTATTTAAGTTTGCCTAAATTCGGTACTGGGTTTGAAATAATTATTTTAAAAAATCACAAAAACACTTAAAGGTAATAAATTAATTCTGCTTTAGCAATTTGATGATGCTTCCACCTAAATTATTAAAAAGTTTCGATATCGGTATCGTATCAACGATTCTTGCCCTATATTTAATTGGTATCAGGTCGATACCAAAGCTTGTAGCGTCACACACCACTAATTAGTAATGGTTTGCTCCCAAGTCACATGACCAACAACACATGATGCAACTTCTTTCAATGAAGGGAATTTTAAATGCAGTACGTGTGACAAGTTTCTTTTCTATTGAAGCATATTACTGCCACAACATAAAAAAAATATTCTCACTATCACATTATAACGTGAAAGTATTACATTATAGCATGAAAACATCACATTAAAACGAAAAATCGTATCACATTAAAACGTGAAACCGTATCACGTTACGAGTGATCAACTTTTAATCCTATCGGGATAGGTTTTCTTTTTATAACATAATATTGTCATGTTATAACGTGATACGGTTTCACGTTATAAGACGATATTTTCACATTATCACGTGATACGATTTGTTTTAACGTGATGTTTTCACGTTATGATGTAATATTTTCACGTTATAATGTGATAGTGTGAATACATTTTTTATTACGTCGTGGCAGTAATACGCTTCAGTACTTTTCCTCCTCCAATATTTCATCAGTATTATTGTCATTGTTGTTCATTTAAAATATGAACCACCGAAATTGCAATTAATTTACAAGTATAAACAATGTCCATTCATGTTAATGTCCATAGTCCATAAGGATATACAGTAGGCTAATAGAAAAAGACACGATTTAACAACAGGACGTAGTAGACGCAACAGAGCTCAGATCAGGCAAGAGCATCTTGCACATGTTTTTGTGTGCGTCACATACAAAGCAAGTACGTCACATGTGTGTGGCATGTAAAGGAAGCCCTGTGAATTAAATCATGGCATTATTTTACCTTGCTTACACAACGTCCAAATCACACAACACCCAGTTTCACAGAATTCAAAGGAAATATAAAAGAACAAAAGAAACTGGGGGATAAACTATGAGGAAGATAAAAAAACCTCAAAATAACTGGCAAATAGACACTTGTTTTATCAAATGTGGAGTATCTCATTCATGTCTTGTATGACAACGTTTGTCTGTAACACAGTTGACAAGATAATGAATTGAATGTTCACTTTCATTTAAATGTTTCAAAAATCATTACAGCATAAGCTTGGCAACTAATGCATTTAGCACATCGTGGGGCTTTGTTGTAGAAACTTGACTATTTAGCAAAAAAGTACTGATTTCTTGATTTTTCAGTTGATTTGAAATGTACTACTTATTATAGAATAACTCATGTACTGAATTTGTATACTAGAGCCATGTGGCCCTCTATTACCCTGAATGAACCCCTGCATCTTTTCTCTGCAGAGACGTTGCTGCTAGCCGACCTCTATTAAGACATGGTTATACTCCTATCACTCTCAATGTGAAAGAAACATATTAACACGCTAACATAGCATCACACTATCCCTCTTTGGCTTTAATTATGGCTTTAAGTTACATAATTGTGAGTGCCACAAGATTAACAAGTAAGCAGATACAAAGAAAGAGGACAAACAGGAAAGTGTAGGAAGTCTGTGTACAAAAGGCAGAAAATCATAGAAACTAGAGGTGGTTCTAAATTTCGGTTACACGAGACTATGAGTCTTACCTGATAAACGGGTCTCCCTTGATGTTAGGCCCCACAACCTCCATGCTGCTTGTGTAAATGAGGTGCTGGATCCCAGATTTCATACATGCTTTGATGACATTTTCTGTTCCTGAGACACGGAGAACATATATGTAACATATGGAGCTGGCATAACTTATTCCTGAATTATTTTGGTAACTCAGTCAAAGGGACAGAACAAACTTGGTCTCATGATTCAGTTCATAGGGAACTCTAATTATAAGTAGGGAAACCGTGGTGAAACCAGGGTGAGTAAGACTGTGGAGGGTAATTGCCAGTGTGGTACTGTTTAGTTATACATGAAATTCCATAGAGAAAGCTGTGATCTGAACTGGGTACAAGGATGGGAACAACTTAACTGTTGGTAAGCGACTGCAAGGAAAGCTGGGTGACAGCTTCTCATGTCAAGGTTCACTGGTGTAGAAATGTTCAGCATTTCCAAAAAAGAAATCAGTTCCTTCCCCATAGAGTTTCTCATAGTGCCTTCCTCAAAATGTGTGAAACTGTCATGTGTACATGCACACTTGACTAATTCTAGCACCCTCTGCACACACTAGCAAGCAAGAGATTAAATGCAACAACAGATATATATTTCTTTTGAGTGATCATACCTAAAACAACCAAACCAACCATCATACAATGAAGAATGCAAAAACGCTTTCATATGAGTAGTGTAGAAGATTAACGTCATTGAATGCTTTGTTATATCGGTTTTAGTGATCAACTGTTGAAAATCTATATCTTCCTGGTTCCTATACACAGCATAATTGCTCCCAGTCTGTTTTTGAGAACATAATAAACACACATTATGTACTCAATTACAATACAGTTTTGTTCTAAAACAAAAAAAGTCTTATTTTCAGACAAATTGCTCCAAAATTAAACAGCAGCAGTGTGTGGAAGGAATGAAATGGCAGTTGACATTTGATATTTGGTCTTGTTAACGTAGTAACTCCAAAAGTTTTTTACTCATCTTTTTCAAACTTTGCAGGTAGATTATAGGGGTGACAAACTGGAAGTAATGAAATTTTAAGGCAGATCACCCCGAAGTCAAAGCAATATGACAAAGTGATAGCAAAAAAACGGTAGTCAAAAACATTTAATCCCTTTAGCGTGACAACTCAAAAAATATTTGACAGATGTTTTTCAACCTTTGCAGACATCTTGTATTAGTGACCATATGGATGTGTTCAAACTTTGAGAGCAACTACATCAAAATTAAAGCAGTAAAGCATAGTGATAGCAAACGAAGGGCAGCTCGGACACCTGATCTTGTCAGCATAAATAAAAAATTATCTGTCTGATCCTTTCTAAACTTGTAGGCACATTGCTTGGGTGCAGCTGTTCAAAGACTGGTTCAAACTTTAACACAAAGTTGAAGCAAAGACAGAAAAGGATAAGTATATAGTAGGCTTAACCTCATAAACAAGGGGGAGGGGTGTTCTATGTATGTTGATCAGAGAACTCATCCCAGATCTTTTAATTGTGGACACGGTTATTTGGTTATTTCAGTTCTTCAAAGCCACAAGAGAATTGGATTCAAAAAGCTGGATTAAATCATCCAAGATAATTGCATGCTACAGTGGTCAATGTCTAGGCTAGATATATCAACACTCAAAAGTATAATTGGCAAGTCTGTGGTTGGCTATCTAAAAACACTTAAGTGCACATTTTAACTGTTAATATCGCAACCTTTGTATTTCCACTGCCTATATGATTTATTTAGTCCATCATTTTCAAAGCAAGTACCAGCACACCATTGACCTGGGAACAAGTTAAGTAAATTACTAAAATATTATTTAAACTGGCATGTATTAGTTCTGACTTAAATATTAACAGTATTAGCTAGAAGTCAAAAAAAATTCTTTCCGTTTAAAGCAGATAGGAAGATGGCTGAACTTAAAATAAACTGTAGAGGGCCAGCTGTGGCAGCTGGCTATTCAGCAAAATGCCCCAGTATCTCCCAGTGTTGAAGGGCAGAGACAGGCGCAAAACTGCTGGGGGAGGGGGTGGTTCCTGAATAGGCCATTGTGTACATTGGTGTATGTTACCATATGTATTCATAAAAATGTGATAATATTTTAATATGGGTATTGTATAATTTATTTAAACATGCTAAAAGTATAATTTTGTGAAATATAACATCTAAATGCATGAAGATGGCTTATCACTATGAGTAAGATACTTGCTTTTTCATTTGTAATGTCCCCATGAAATCGCATTTTTATTCACATGTTTCTTTTTACAGATGTCTTACTTTTAGTAGAGTCTAGCTAGTAAGTGAAGTTTTGGCAGCAGTATGGCAAGTAAAATAAGTCAAAATACAAAAACATGGGATAGAATTCAAGGTATCATGTAGGAATATCTTATCCACTCGAGGAATGAATGTCTGGTCAGACCTACTAATGAAAATGAACGTTAAAGCTGATGAAAAAACATTAATTTTGGCGCATAATCTATTATTTTATTAAACCGATCCCTTTGAATCTTTTACTAAATTCTGGGGCATTAATGTTGCATTCATTTAACCTTAGAGGTCGAAAGTCAGAGCTGGGAATGATGTCACACCTAAGTGAATTACTAATGAATTACTGCCTCACTCAGAGGAGTTTAACTATCTTGGGGTCTTTTTTTGCAAGTGTGGGAAAAAAGGAGCAAGAGATCAGCAGGCGGATCAGTGTAGCGTCAGCAGTAATGCAGGTGCTGTATCCTTTCTTTGGTGAAGAGAAAACTGAGCCAGAAGGCAAAGCTTTCCATTTACCAGTCTATCTACATTCCTGCCCTGACCTATGGTGACAAGCTTTGGATAGTGACCAAAAGAATGAGATACAAGTGGCAGAAATTAGTTCCTTGCACAGGGTGTCTCGGCTCAGCCTTAGAGATAGGGTGAGGAACTTGGACACTCGGGGGGGGGGGGGGGGGGTCAAA
>JABFEB020000092.1:31196312-31206853 GCA_019775895.2 Stomatorhinus ivindoensis
TAAATAATAATTAATTAAACTTTAATTAATTGAACATATTGGTGGAGAATTTAATTAATTGAACATATTGGTGGAGACATTAAACTTTTCATTGAGCTAATAATTTTTCCTACACTGTGTATGTATGTGTGTGTGTGTGTTAACCTGACTGTAGTGATGATTTTGTTAAAGATGATTTTATGAAACAAGAATATAAAAAATATGCGATATGGCTTCATTCCCTTGTAATAAGTCACGTTTGCTGACTGATAAAGGCCATCTGACAGTATATATGAGGGATCATTCCCTGCCATTCTAAATAATTTGAGGTAAGTGACAAAGTGAGGAGGAACTGCCCCTTGAGACATGGTCTTTAAGACGTGGTTTTTGTTGGTCAAAAGCACAATGTCAGATTACTGCCTTAAAATAGCAAAACACTGACAATGCCCCTGGTAATGCCTCATTTAAAAAACACCGCACAAAATCATTTGCCATTTTGATGATATGCTTGCATGGCATGAAAATGAGCAATATGTTGGTACGAAAATAGCAACACCACATTGCGTCATGATTTGTGATGGCCTCTTATTTTGCATCCATACAGCAAAACAGGGAGCACCAGGACTCTAAAGACTTGGACCATCGCTCTCTTACAAAGACATTAAGAGTGCCACACAACCTTTTCCAGTGACCTCATGACCCCCCATGCTCTCCTAATCTGTCTACTGACTTAGGAAGAGTCACCAGAGACATGAATGTCGCAGCGACAATCAGCAAGGAAGGAACACACATTACAAACTACAGTATATATTAAATACCTGTATTAGAAATCCTACATCCATATTTCCTTTTTTGTAACCATGCTCTTTCACTAACCTTGAACATTAACCCGGTGGATGGTTTCCTCTGGGACTCGATGCCATACATCCACCAGGCTAGCAGTATGGATGACCAGGTCTGCCCCCGTGGCTGCCACCAGCATGCTGTCATAGTCCGTGATGTCGCCCTGAATCAACACCACTTTCACCCTCTCTAGGAGACGGCAAAGTGGAAAATTTTGTGGGATATGCCATATAGTTAATTAAATTAGAGTATGATAAACTCCACTGGACATTCATTAGATGACAATCTTGTGTTCATACTGTAACTCCAAATCTCTAAAGAAGTGCATCAGTTTAAAGAATTAAGACAGTCATAAGCAGGAGAAGTGAAAACACAATTCAAGCTGTGACAAAAGGTTTGCGCAAGTACGAGTGCAGGGACATTGGAATGCTTCTTTTCACCGACCCCATCTGGTTCTCCAAGGGGCGAGCAAGCGTAGAGGTCACACCACAGGGTCAGTCAGCATGCAGAACCCCTGGGGGTTAAGGGCCTTGCTTAAGGGTCCTCAGACATGTGACTATTCTGACAAGACTCAACCTGGCTGAAGAAGCTTAGCCTGCTGAACCACTCCTCAGAATGGATGGGTGGATGAATAGATGGGTGATGGGTGGTTAAATCACTTACCAGTGCTATAGTTCACTAGGTTTGGTCGAGTGACTTGATCAAAAAGGCGAATTTCCACAACTTCATCTTCTCTTTCTAACAATGTCCGCAGCAGATGCTGGCCAAGGAAACCACAGCCTCCTGTGATCAAATACACCAAACCGGAGTGTCCTTGTTTTGACATCCTTGTTTTTCTTCTTGAACTTCAGCTGGCTGTTCCTTTGACCAGTCCTATATGCAGTATTTTTCTTTCTTTCCTGGTGTCTTCCTATATGTTATTTTGTTTTCAGATGATGGGTCTCAGGAGATCCTTATTTTGTATGTACTCTGCGGATTGGACCAGAAGATGTAGATACAATGAGAAATTCAGGGAGAACATACATTATCATAAGCATGTCCTCCTGCAAGCTGCATTGCTGTGTATCCTATTATTATGACACATTCAACATCGCAGACATTGCAAAACTGTGATGTGTGGGTAAATCTGCTGTTTTGGGCATTAAAATATTTGGTATTTCGTCATTAAAGAAATACTTGAATCATGCTGCCATCCAACAATATTGGTAACTTTTTGGGGGCCAGAAGAAATTCTTATTATTTTTTATTGTGTTACTCTTAATTTCATTAAATTGTGTGAATTTCTGAGCAAATATACATTTATTGCTCAGATAAATAACTGTTAACATTTTCTTTGACTGCCTGTTCTCTTCTGGTACTGTAGATTGAGAAGAGGAATTCAACAATGCAACAATTTATGCAACAGTCTCAACATTGCTTGCAGCATCTCACCATTATTCCCTGTTGCCACTATTATGTAGCTGCTCTCATTTCCATCCTACTTTCCTTTTCCTTTGAAAACATTCATCAGCTTTTGAACAGACAGCCACCAGATATCACCTTACCCTTAATAAGGGTATTTCCTGAGGCTTCCTATTAGCTCAGTACTTTCAGCGTCTAAAATGCATCAGTATAATGCAACTGTTACTCCAAGAAAGCAAAACTAAAATCTATTCCATTTCTTTTTCATTTAACATCTCTGGAACCAGTAAAAGTTATATAAATTACATCAATTACATCAATCAACATACCTCATTGCATTGTTCAACATATTACTACATTAAAACAGGAATACTAAGTCCAACTCATGTGCCTATAAACAAATTGTTAAAGATTAATGCTACATTCTGATAATTTAAATTGTATGCAATTTCACACAAATATATTACATAATACTTTCTACATAGTATCTCTAAATATCCATGCCTGCACTAAAAGCTTCAAAGTACCGGCTTGATGACCAATAGTCGTACAATACCACACTTAAAAGTATGTATCTTAAAAGCATGCTTACCTTTGCTCTGGACACTGCTGCTGAATAGTCAGATACTTGAAGTACTCTGCTCACCTCTTTTTCTCGTACTTCACTCCTACGTGCTGCCTGGAGGCATGCAGTTTTAGATGTGTCATATAGGACTCAGTTCTAACTCAATAAATAAGTCAATATGTTCAGTCTTTTAGATGATATCACTAGATTAAATCACTTGCTCTGAAATATCTCTTCCAAGAATTTCAGTTGAATTTAAACCCCTTCTATTTGTTATTATCTCTGTGTTGAGCACAGCGCTATTCAGCTCTTGTTCCTCTTTCCCTTGCAGGCTATGGGTTTTGTTGCAGGGTCCTAAAGACCACTATTTCTTAATCAATCTATTGATTGAGTTGCAAATGGAATTATACTAGTAATGAACTAGTAAATATAGTACATTATACTATGATTTATGTAGCATTTAAATGTAGTAGTCTTTCAGTATTTATCGGGTAATCTGAAGAATTACCAAATATGTACTTGTAATGAGAGAGTGCAACAATACATGGTGGTATAGCTCAGTGGGTGAGCATTTGGTACCTTCGTGTCCCCCCCCTTCGGTGGTGGTTATGTGGCTTAGTTGGTTAGGACGCTGTGTTTTTGATCAAAAGTTTGCCGATTCTAATCCTATGAACAGCAGAGAGATTTCACTGTTGGACTCTTGAGTAAAGTCATTAACCTCCAATTGCAACAGGGGCTGCTTTTTCAAAATATATGTTATGTTGGATAAAAGTTCCTGCTGCAAATAAATATAAGATAGGTGAAAAGACAATATTCCCCTGGGAGTGACAAAAGTATCACTATTCTATTTTTAAGTCTCTTAGTACTGTATAGTGCATTTCTGTACATTGTCTATGCTTCTTGAATCCAAATGTACCTCCACACATCTGCACACCTAAGCAGTTTAAAAGTACTCTGTGCTGCTAACTTCTGCTAACTACTAAGGTTGTGGAACTCGCATAATGAGTTGTAGCACAAACTAAATAATTAATCTAAATAATCACTGTAGGGAACACAGTTACAGCACAAATATACAATCCTCTTGAAACCAAAAATAAAACTTTCTGCTCCATTAAATAAGGAGAAACAGAAACAATATGGAATTTGGTTGCAGCATTATGTGGCCAGAGTCTTCTGGCTGATTCAGCACTAAGGTTTATAGTCAGGTTTATCCTTGAACCTCTGGAATGAAGTATTCAGTATCTTTGACACAATAATATAGGGTTGCTAATGTAACTATTAAAGCAGTTTTCAGGATGAAAAAAATAGCCAGATAAAATTGTTGTTTTACAGAAGGGGTGGCATGGTGGTTAAAAGTGGTGCCTTATACGTGTAGGACCAGGGTTTAAGGCGTGGCTTCATGTGTGTAGAGTATGCATGTTCTCCCCATGTCGTCATGGGGTCTCCTCAGGGTACTCCGGTTTCCCCCCACAGTCCAAAAACATGCTGAGGTTAACTGGAGTTACCAAATTGTGTGTGTGTGTGTGTGTGTGTACCCTGCGATGAATTGACACCCCATTGTTGATCCCTTGCAGGCTATGGGTTTTGTTGCAGGGTTCTGAAGACCACTGTATCTTAATCAATCTATTGATTGAGTTGCAAATGGAATTATACTAGTAATAACCTAGTAAATATATTACATTATACTATGATTTATGTAGCATTTAAATGTAGTAGTCTTTCAGTATTTTTTCCCTGCCTTGTGCCAATAGCTTCTGGGATAGGCTCCGGACCCCCCGTGACCCTGAATAACATAAGCAGTTACAGATGTCCTACAGACTCAGCTTCATGGTATGTAGACCATTCTGTCCTTGTGTGAATCATAAACATCCACTACTGAAGTAACATCCAAAAATCATGTGTAATCCCGAATTCCACCGAGAGCGTTTGCGAGGCGATCGCCTTATCGCCTCCACTCCAGTTAGCTATTGTGATTCCAGCAGAAGTGCTACAGACTGAATCTGTGTCGTCAGATGCAGCTTCTGGGATGCTTCTAAGAGCCATCCAACTTGCCAGTTGGGTAATGCTTTTCTCGGGAATATTCTCAAGTTTCCCAGCTGCCAGATGATGTTCAACATGAAGTAGGAGGATAAAAGTGTTTTCCTCTTGCTAACAGACACTGAATATGAAATGTAGATACAAAATAATTGTGTTGAATATATTTTTCTTTGAATTAATTTACTTTTAACAACTACAGCCACAATATTGGATCCATGTCATTCACAACTGAACTTAACTGTACAATCATTGTCAGTAGAGTATAGCACACCAATGTACATAATATTAGCAATAAAAAAACGGCCCAAAAAAATAAACAATTTAACTACGTAGACGACTTGCCCAAGGTAGAACAAAAATTTAAGGAAAACCCCAATTATTTTTACATTATGATTATTACTACTACTGCAATTGAGCACACACTTCTTAAGCTTTGTCAAACTACATATATATTAAATTTATGAAATGAAATCAAACATTCTGTTATTGATGGCCATTATGGAAGGTAAACTCAATGTAGCAAGACAGGGCTTTCAATAGCAGCGCCACAACAGTAACGCGGGTGGTGCGGATCACTGCGCGGATACGCGCAGCAGTAGTTCCGCAACGTAAACGGTAGGCATCCACTTAACGCATAGCACTGAACTTCTTAAAACAGAACAACCTGTACACCACACCCACAAAAAGTGGAAAAACACGCTAAGTGGAAGATATTTTTGTCTTTAGGTTGTGATGGATTTATATTAAAGCTTAGCGTTTCCACATATTTCTACGGAAAAACTACTGAAATCTTGCATGTGGCTTTGCAGACCGGCTGATGAGCTGATCTCTTAATGAAAACGTGAACTACTAACCGTTTAGCAGCATAATATATAAGATAATATGTAAGGTTTTGGATAATCCTATATGTCAAGTAATATAAAATAGTCACTTCACAATCGATTAAAAAAAAACTTTTTATTGGCCAAATGAAGTAACCGCAACTGTCTGTCAGACAGCGTACGTAACTTTTCGTTATAAAAAAGGTTGCAAGGACAAATCGTTTAGAAATACCAGGTTTGCTTAAATAGGTTACAAAATGTTTCACTTAACGGGGGCTGTACGTTGGGCAATGAAAGGAAGATGACGCTTTTTCTGACTCGCTGTATTTTAAAATTTCTTGAAGCACTAGCTCATACATCTATACGATCAATGCAAACGTTACCAAAGTGACATTCACCGGCAATTAGGTGACACTTTTGGCAATGGATTGCGCGAGAAAGCAAAATTTGACATTTTATTGTCAAAACTACTTAAAGTCAAAAAACACCAGTAACATGCAAATATAGAAACAGGAACTGAAATATTATGCAACTAAAGTAATAACATTTAGAATAGCAATGCTTACGGCTGCGGTACACTAAGGTAAAATTATTCATACTTATATGTAGGCCTACATATTCTAAAATTAGGATTTTTCTGAGTAGACTGCTCAAGTTAAGGTCTGAATATACATAGTTATGTGAAGTTAAAGACTGAGTAGCATTTTAAAAGGATATTTAAACTTACATCAAAACCCAAAGGATTGATCGTTACATCATAACGGCAAATGATTGAAAACCATCATCTTCTGTTATTACAAAATTACTCGTGGTGCGCGGTGGCAGCTTTGTTTATAAGTAACCATGGGGCTCACCTTATATGGCAAACCGTTTTAACATTTAAACACACCCCTTTACGATTCTTTAATTCAGGGACGATTCCGAGGGGGCGCTGCTCCATCTAAATACATGTGCTACTTGGGTCTTAAATAAATGTATAATAATAATAATAATAATAATAATTAATATTATGTGGACTAAAATTTTGTGCTCTGGGAGAAGGCGAAACACAAACGTAAGAATATTTTCTTAACGGACCCTTAACGCGTGTGCGCGTGGTCGAGTAGCTTCAGTTGGTTAAAAGCGTTAAGGACAGAAAAAAAGCTTATGAAAGCGAGGCAGTTTTAACAAGAAATCAGAGTGAGTTGCGTATTTGTTAAAACTGTAAAATGTAACTGCAAAGCATTGCATAAAGAACTTATCGGTTTTCAAAACTGAAATGGTCTAGAATCGCCACTTTTGTAATTGTATTTTAGATTTCCAGAATTCTATTTCTCCTAGTAAGTATATTTTTACTAGTCACAATGAAAATTAGAGAAATCCAAAACTTTGTTCTTATTAGTAAAAGCTGTATTTGAAGATATCTGATAACTTAATCTTTGTCACATTTCTATTGAAGATGGGTGTTTTTGGCAAGGCAAATTGTCTTTTATTAGTATAAAGCTTCTTCGTCATAACTTAATTCTTGTCATGAGTGTGCCAGGCGCGGACCGGCTAAGCAGGCGAGGACGACGAGGAATCCAAAACGAAGGGCTTTATTAACAGACTCCAGACACTATTACGGGTTGACAATGCATGGACATTAAAATGACCGGACTGAGGAAACGCCGACTAAATACACGGGACTAATGACAACAATCAAAAACAGCTGTGAAACACTGGGAATCCACATGAGGTTAAGGAGGGGCGCATGGCACAAGAGGATTAGCACGATCGGGGCGTGACATTATTACTAAAATTAACTTACTAGAATTAATTTGATAAAAATAACATTACTAGTAAAAATGCAAATTTAACTAGTAAGAACATGAATTTAAGTTACCCATTGACTTGCATTGTATTTTTGCCTTGCATATCCTAAATTCAGCTTTTACTAGAACAAAGACGTATTGAAGGCAGGATAGTAATTTTAAAAGATATCTGCATTGGAATTCTTACGAGTACAAACTGGCATTTTTCAGATATCTTACAAGTAAAAACGAAAATCTGAGGCATCTGTAATTAAGTTCTTACTATTCATCTGTATTGCGGTTTTTATTTGAAAGGCCAACCATTTCCTGAAAATGATATATTGTGGCTGGTTAAGAAGAGAGCAGGAACAAGAGGTAAGACTAACAAACTTAAGGTGCGGAAACCATACCCGTGGGAAACGCAGGGATCGAACAAGCGGGGCGGGGCTGGATGTGACAGTATCTACTAATGTACTAAGTACTAATGCAGTTTTAGATAATTGTCACGATCCGTCCGTTCCAGCCTCATGTGCCACGCCCCCCTTACTCCTCAAGTGCGAATCCTGATCGTAATCACCTGTTGTGCGTTAGTTTGATTGAGTTTCCCTGTTGTCTGGTTAAGTCCTGGTTAGTCCTGTGTATTTAGTCTACGTCTGAATCCGTGTGAGTAGATCTGTCATTGTGATGTTTTGTAGCGTTTACCCTGTTTGTCTAATTAAACCCTGCTATTTTGGATATTCTTGCCTGTCAGCGCCTTGTTTGCCCCGCGCTACCCGCATCCAGGCACGCTGCACCCACGTGGCGTGACAATAATTACATTATATTACATTATCTAACAATATAATGGAATGCAGTTAGTGCAACACACTAATCAGTAGTATGTACTCAGGTAAAAGAAGTTTGGGAGGTGTTGGCCTGGATCTCATTGCTCATTGGGGCAGGCAGTAAAAGACCTTTGGTGTATGTTCAGTTCATGCTGGTGATAATGTTCATCTTTCTCAAGACCCCAAGAAATGCTGGATTGAAAGCACACTGAAAAGTCACCACCACATTATACTGTTGTCAGTAGGGCTGGGTGATATGACCTCAAATCAATCAAAATAATTAATTGAACATGTTATTATGATTAATGAATGATTATTTTGTTTTGGTTTTTTTTGCCCCCATATTTCACTGACAAGGTTTGCCCTATAAATATGCTAAACTGTTAAAACTTGAATATTTTTTCTAATGAAAGACTGTATATCATTTAAAAATAATTGAATAATTGAAGGAAATGCACACAGATGAGCCATTTATGGTTATTTATTGAATATTTCGAACAACTGAAATCAAAGCACACTTGAAATGAAAACGTCTTATGAAAAATGTCACATTTTAGTTTTATTGTAAAAAGCAAATTCCCTAAAAGGCTGAAAATAAATATTTATTGCAAACAAAATAGATTACAATGGAAAACATCTATATTGATCACCTCTGTCAGGGTGAAATTGATCACTATAAGCAGATTATCATTACAACCAATCTTCATATCTCAGGCAGATTACCATCTAATTAACATTTGTATATTTTTTACATGCATTTAAGGTAATAAAAATGGATGGTGTTGCTATTTACTGAATTGTATTGACTCTTTCAAAATACAGTACTGTTGCTCAAAACGCTTTTCAAATTACAGTGCTGTACAAATTAAATTACTGAACTGTATAATTCAAATATGTTATAATGCAGTGCTGTATTGTACGTAAAATATAGTTTATTGTAGTTTGTTGGCTGCATCTCCTTGGCTCGTTTTGGGTAATTTATCATAAGCTTTGATGAGTATATTTGCCATTGAGAAAATGACTTTCCCGTCATGTTTTCTGTGCACACATCATTAGGCTCAGGTAGCTACCCAGAAATAGACAGGTTTCAGCTTCCAGCTTCAGGGTCAGTGCCAGGCACAGACAATACACAGTCATTGACATCACTCCCTCTACTCACTCCCCCCCTCCCCCAGGGCCCTACTTTAATTTCCCTTCCACAGAGTCACATCTGCCCCATCTCCTTGTTTTCCTCCCAGGGATGGTTGGCATGCCTATGCCTGTCAGTCCTCCCCCTTGTTCCTGTCTCATGTTAATCCCCCTCACTTGTTGCTTATTGACCTCTCATTTCCCTGGTAGTTCCTCTCAGTCCTGTAGACCTCAGCTCAGTCATTGTTAGTTGTTTGTGTCTCTGTGCCTGTGTATGTCCGTAAATAAAAGTCCATGCGAGGGCTTCGCTATAACCCCAGTCTGAATTCGGGTCATGCTTCTCCTCATTTGGCAGTATATAAGTTTCTGATTGAACGCAGGGGCCAAAAAATGCATCCATGTTTGAAATTCATAATATTTGTATATATTTGTGCTTTATCAGATGCATCAACTGGGAGGACATCATTGCAAGATCGTTGCTATTCTACCCTCGAATGGCAAATGAATCATCCATATACACTCTTAGGTCCCAAGTGGGAAAAAAGAGTTGGAACATCTTCAGGATGAGTTGGTAAGCATTGTTTCCATCCAGTGATATACTGCCAGTCCCTCTATAGCTATGTCCTGACACCCAGGCTCCAAGCCAGCCAGACCCAGAGAGGCTTGTGCTCACTAGATGTTGATTCGTCCTCCAAAGCCCGTGGGATTGCATACTCCACCAATCCTTCATTGTTTACACAGGCTCCCCTGTCATTACCTTTATGTGTCTTTGTTCCTGTCTCTTCAAGGTAGGTTGCCAGTTCACCCACCTTGGGTTAATGTTATTCCTCCATGCCGTTTGAACCCTCGAGACCTGTCATCTGTGGTGTTCTCCTATTTGTTGATTGTGTCTCTAGGTCTGGTGTCCTTCCTGTTACACCTGTGGAGTCTAGTCTTGTCATCAGCCCTTTTATTCCTTGGTAGCAGTAATGTCTCCTTTCTGGGTCCTTTGAACCCTGGTCTATGTACTTGGTTCTGTCCAGTGTTCTGTTTCCCTGGTCTCGTGTGGCTGATCACTTGACTGTACTGCATGCTTTTAGAATAGAATAGAATATATGTCAGGATTATGAGTACTAAAAATGATGTGGTGGTTATGGGTGATTTTAATTTACCTGGGATACAGTGGGACATAGTC
>JABFEB020000092.1:31232722-31247169 GCA_019775895.2 Stomatorhinus ivindoensis
CAGGCACACACACACACACTCACACAGGCACACACACACACACACACACTCACACACACAGGCACACACACACACTCACACAGGCACACACACACACTCACACACACACACGCACACACACACTCACACAGGCACACACACACACACACACTCACACGCACGTGCACACACACACACACGCTCCCACACTCACACGCACACTCACACATGCTCCCACACTCTCACACACACTCACACACAGACTCACACTCACACACACACGCACACCCACATGTTCACATGCACTCACACACGAACACACACACACACACTCATACACACGCACACACACACTCGCACACGCACACTCACACGCACTCACACACACACACACACACACATACACTCACACGTACACACACGCACACACACACTCAAAAGTACAATCAAAGACTATAAGTAATTTAGAGGCACCAATTTGCCTGACTGTGTTTTTACGGGCTGTGGGAGGAAACCGGAGCACCCAGAGGAAACCCACACGAACACAGGGAGAACATGGAAACTCCACATGCATAACCAGGGCTGGAGTCAAACCCCACTGTCCGGGAGTTGTAAAGCTGCTTTGCTGTCCTAATCAATAATTAACTTATTCAATAGAATTGAACGGTGACATACTGTTGGCTCACACCTCTATGGCTGGGGTTTAACTCTGAATGTGGAGATTTGTATATGCAGATTTTTCTCTGGTTTCATCCCACAGTCCAAGGCCATGCAGTTAGATGCATTGGCATTCCTAAGAGGCCATCTGAGTAAGCATGTGTCATGTGATGGACCGGAATCTCATCCGTGGTGTGCCTTGTGATCTGTGCTGCATGCAGACTCCAGCCCCTCTGAAACCCTGTACAGGATAAGCAGATAAAAGATGGCCGTATGCATGCTGTTGTTTATACTTCATTGGCCCTTCACAAAGTTTGCATAATTCAAAATCAAATACAGATTGTGCATTTTACAGCCATATGAGCCTCCATGTTTACTGTATATAAGAGAACAAAAATACAATTACTTCCATATTGAACAAAATCAATGGTATTGATCCCCATTAAAAAAATAATAATTTTGGTGCAAAAAATATACCAAATATTACCCTCTAATATTACTATTAGTTGAAATCACTTACCTTTGTAGCATACAAAAGGGTATTCATAGTCACATAGAGTGTCTCTCCAGAAACCATATGTATCAGATAAAGCACAGAACATGTATCTGTTCCATGCCTGGTAGGTGACCGTGTCACCGTTACTCCATTTCCAGTTGGATGACACCTGACGCAGTCCTATCCAAACCAAGCCATATGATGCACCCTTCATCGTCTTCATGAAGTTGCTTTGATCCTCAGAATTATTGACGATAGCGAGGTTAGTGTATGCCTTGCGGCAGTATGCTTGGGCATCCTCCCAGGTTTGGTACTGATTTACGTAATAATAAGCAGTCTGAAAGCAATCAAGATGGGTGGAAAAAACTGGGGGGAGACAAACAGGAGAGCATTTATGCAAGCTTGATGATTTAGCAGACAGCAAGTGACTTAAAAATTCATACAATTTTCATGAATTTCCATTAGACCCTGATATCTCAATTGGAATCAATATCTGTTGCCAAAATGGAATCTTTATATCCAATTTGTAAGATCAGCAAAGCCAGGAATGGGAAAGGACTGACTCTGTGACCTCTTTCACAATAGAACGGTAATAGCTACGCCTTTTATTTGTTATGAACAAAATCATTATTACATAAAAAATGCTAAAATTTGACAGCAATTTTCCATTATTTTAGTCAAATTGAAAATCGATTTTTATATTTTGTGTGACTCAGTGGGTAGCGCTCCAGAGATGGAGGTTGAAATCTAACCTCTGTTATGTGTGTGTGGAGTTTGCTTGTTCTCCATTTCATGTACAAAAATGTGCAGTTAAGGAAACTGGTGCTTCCAAATTGCTGGTAGTGCATGATGTGTGTATGTATGTATGTGCCTTATAATGGAGTGGCATCCCATCCACGACTCAGCCCACTCTTACACTGCCTGGGATAGGCTGCAGGCTCTCCTCATACCCCTGTCTAGTATAGCTGCATTCATATGGCTGTCTAGGATAGATTCCAAACCTCTGTCATATCCTTCACTGGGATACACAGTTAGAAGATAGATTCAAATATTGTGTACTACTGTTTGATTTCCCAGAGTACAATATTGAAATTTCCTAAGTTCATTGACACACAGCTTTAATCTTAAACTCAAAAATAGAAGATTAATTACTTAAAGCTAATTAATACACTAATGCAGGAAGGTAGAGTGCAACCTTACACAGCCATCCGCCATTGAAGTGATTGTCTTTGAAAAATTATCATTAATGCTGGAAAAATATTTCTGAAGTACCACAGATAAGCATATATTACTGAATCTACTCACCTAGAAGCAGAGCTGTCAGCCAATGTTGAGTATCCATGGTTGGGTGGCTGAATGGAGGCAGCACGTTCCTGAACACTGGACTGAGCAGATACTGAGAAAGACATAGCGATGTAAAAGCATACCATGACCGCATGTGCCATTTGATTCTTTGCTTGGTTTTGCATCATTCCAAGTGACTTTAGTGATTTGTTTAAAGTTTCCATCTCCTGTTTTTGCACATGGAAATGAGATGAGTCTGATTTCATGAAGAAAATAACCCAACACACAAAATTTCTCCTAGATGTGAGTATTACTCATTATAAAGATGCATATATTACTTCTTTATGTAGTAACACAATTACTATTTCCTGAACTGAAACATAGGCCCTGAATCTTAAAGGAACCCTTATATAGTTATGTGGGCCATTAGAACCTATTACCTTTTTTGTTTGTGCAAACAAAATAGGAAACAAATAAGTCTTTAAAAAAACAAGCAGCTAATGAATAAACATATGTTAAGTCTTATACTCCTGCACTTTTCCTGTACTGCTTTGTTCATTGTGCATGGAGTTAAACAATTAAATATGTAAAAAGGTGAAGGAGAGGAGGAGATCCTTAAAGCCATGGGATGACATCCCAGTCCTGCATGCTGCTTTATATATTGTGTGAATGTCCCTGATTAGTTGATGTTTCCATGTAGAACAACACTCTTCATTTAAATACTTCATATGCCTCTTTAAGTCAGCAAATGACCATGTGGGACCACTGTGAAACTGCCAAATCCAAATAGCTGTCAGCACATCAGGAAAACAGGCATGGAACTGATTAACAACATACTACTAGATTGATATTAACCACATGGCCAGCCTCAAACCCACAACCACCAAAAGGGAGTGGGGAACAGTGGCAAACCACTTAAGGCTTAAGACCACACAACAATAGAGAGAACAGAATGGCCAGCAAAGGTAGCCAGACATACTGTATTTGACAGGGGTGGATGGGCACTGACCCTGACAGGACTGCATATAACATCATACACTGGTCAGCCATAACATTAATATCACTGACAGATGAAGTAAATAACATTCATTATCTTATAACAATGACCCATTATATATTAGGCAAGTGAACAATCAGTTCTTGAAGTTGATGTGTTGGAAGCCGGTCATGTGGAGTGTTCCTGGTAAGCAGTACCTAATAAAAATGGTCCAAAGAAGGCCAACCAGTGAACCATCAATGGGGTCATGCTTGCCCAAAGCTCACTGATGACCATGGGGAGTGAACGCTAGACCATCTGATCCAATCACACAGAAGAGCTACTGTAGGACAAATGGCTGAAAAATGTAAGGCTGCTTATGATAAAAAGATATCAGAACACATAGTGTATCTCAACATACTACGTATGGGACTGCATAGCTGCAGACCAGTCAGAATGCCCATTGTGATCCCTGCCAATGGTTGATAGTGCCTACAATGAGCAAGTGTACAACAGAACTGGACAATGGAAGGAGGTGGCTCATATTTTCTGTTACATCATGTGGATGGCCAGGTGCATCTGAGTTGTCCACCTGGGGAACAGTTGGTACCAGGATGCACTATGGGAAGAATGCAAGCTGGCAGCAATGTTTTGCTGTGATACCTGGTATTCATGTATTATTTTGACACATACCACTTACCTAAATATTATTGCGGACCAAGTACACCCCTTCATGGTAGCTGTATTCTTTGATTGCAGTGGCCTCCATCAGCAGGATAATGCACCCTGCCATACTGCAAATAATGTTCAAAAATGGTTTGCAGTACATAAAAGAGAGTTCAAGGTCTTGACTTAGCCTCCAAATTCCCCAAATCTGAATCTGAATGAGAATCCCTGGGATATGCTGGACAAAACCCATTTCACAAGTTACATGACATCTTGGTACCATCAGAGACCTCACATGTCTTGTGGAGGTGTGGAATGGAGAACAGTTGGTTCACTGTTCCATAGCTGGGTTGAGATCCCCATTATTCCTCAGGAATCCAACACAACATAGACAAAAGTATATGGACACCAGTTTGTCTAACATCTCGTTTCATAACAAAGGGTATTAACATGAAGTTGGTCAGCCCATGGTTGGTATAATAGCCTCTACTTTTCTGTGATGGCTTTCCATTAGGAGTGCCACTAACAACTATTTTTCAGTGGATTGATGTATTCATTATTTTACCAATTAGCCGATTAATCTAAACGATTAATTTTCCTACAGATAATCAAATAGACCGTTTAATTAAAGTTAATTTTATTTTGATAACAACAAACTGTATATTATCACAGCGCTTTAGATAATAGATGCCAGATTTTTGGCACTATATTTTGTCCTACAATTTAATAAGAAAATTAGTAGTATGCCTGAGATGTATATTGTGATGCCCAGAAGTTAGTAATCTGTATAAATTCTGTGTATCTTTATGCTTGTTAAATTAATTTTGCGGAGCACCCACATTTTTGGTAAATCATGGAAAGCAGTAAGCACTGAAGTGTCAGTGAAGAGAGGGACAGCTTAGCAACATCTTTTAAAAGAGGAGATATTGTGGATAAACAAGGTAAATAGACGTCGGTGGTGTGGCACTACTTTTTACTGAATTAAGTCTGAGACGTTTTTTTTGTGAATATAGTTTTTATTTTTATTTAAGTTTCAGTTCAAGATATTTATATCTTCAGGTGCTTGTGCATAGTGCCAGATCCTCTGTAGTATGCCATCAAAATTTGCACTAATAAATATGAGAATAAAAAGTGTTACTCCAATTAAAGTAACTCCGACTATGGTAGTACAGTTATGGCTGAGTGCCTTCTTTCTCCGTGATCACAATAGCATGCATTGAATCATGAGATTGTTCTCTTTTGGCAAGGATGCCCCCAATGCATCCATGATATCTGGGTCAGAGCAAGACAAACATCCGGGGATTTTTACCATCCTCTGATCTTGTGATACTAGTATTGGAACTGGTCTTTGACAAGGGAAGATGACATAAAATGGATATATGAGAATGCAAATATGGTCAAGTATGCATATTGAGATTCAGCCCTGTACACCCTACCTGAACCATTCCTTCTGGACTGAATTCATCTACAATGTATATGTGCGCATGTGTGTGTCGCTGCCCATTTAGGGACCATTTACAGCAACCACCAATATATGCCAATGCATACTAGAGAACGCGTCTATGCTAAAAGTAAAGTAATAATCAATTGTCAGTATAATTACTACATAATATTTCATTAAAATGTAAACATGTTTTTATAGGATATATACGATATAATATTTATTGATCCACAGAGGGGAAAATCGGGAGCAAAAAAATCTGCACACATTAAAAAATAATAATAACAGAAATTACATCACTAATAAATATGAGAATAAAACTATTTATTTACAGTGTGAAAAAGGTGCAAATGTGTGCTATTGTAAGAATGATGTGGGTTAGGGGTGCCTGGGCAGGTAGGTCTTTCAACCCATCCCAAACAACAAAAGGTCCATGATCTACAACACAGGAAGCCCAACAGCTTACAGTACAAGTAACGAGTGTTTGGGTTCTTGTGTGAAGTTAACATTGGTAGACAGTCGCAAACAGTCTTTCAGCATTGTTTGCTGGCAGTTGTAAAATGCTCAGTGTATTCATTCTTCAATGCTGAGTCTCCCAGGACACAGTAAAAAAATCCTCAACCAAGAAGACAGCATACTCCAATCAAAAACCATAATCCAAAGAAGACGAAGAAATCTTTGGACCACAAGGGTGAGATTTCCAACAGCGTCTTCCTGAATGCTATTTACGACCTAGTAAGTGTGATGCTCAGAGGGTTTCCAGGCTCTTGAATGGCAGCTGAAAGAAAATACAGAAGCTGTCATCAAAATTAAAGTCAGTCAATGCTAACATGAATGCTTTGAAAGTGACGATGGAAGACATAACTAAATTGAAGACCCAGGTAATTATGGTGCAAAAAGAAAATGTGGAGTTTTGTGAACGATGTCCTGAACACTCAAGGTACAAGCGGAGGTGGTTGCTGTGGTTGAATGAAGTTCCCAAAAAAGATGGAGAGAACATGTAATCAAGAAGTAATCAAGATCCTGGCCGAAATTGTTCCCCTTTTATCAGACCAACTCCTCAACACAGTAGACATGGTACACAGACTGGGTTAAAAGACTAAAGCTAATAGACCCTAACAGGTTGTCATCCAATTTGGGATGAGAGTCATCTGTGATAAAGTGTGGAAGATGTCCAAAAATGCAGAGATCTGCAATGACCTGAATATCTGCTTCAGAGAGGACCTTTGCGAGGAGGACCATGAGGCACATATCCGTCTAAAGCCAAAGAAAGTAGAGGTGAGGAAGAGGGGTATCAAAGCCTACCTCCGCGACGGCTGTGCCTTTATTGATGGACACCATGTGACTGAGTGATCTGGAATTTTTTTCAATCATAAAGGCATAATTAGCTTTTGTGATTTGCTACTACAGTTCCTACAGTTTCAGTAATTGTAGCCAGGTGGGGAATATTGGGCTGTCCACCGAATTGGTTCCCCTGTGATTTGGGCGGGGTTTGGGTGTGTATATATAGTGGGTGGGTGGCTAGGTATGGGGCTGAAGCAGTTCCTGTTGCGGGCAGTGAAGGTAGCAGCCGTGGAGCGAGTGCGCAGGGGGTTAACTGGCGCACGTGTGGTCGTCCCTTATCCCTTGAGGTGTCATGTTGGGGGCTGAGCGGTTGGTGTAATGCACACTTTTGGGGAGCTGCGTTCTGTTGTGGGTAAGTGCTCTGCTACAAGATGCGTGTTTTGCGATTAAAACATACAGTCACTAAATAGTCTTGTTTCTGTACTTTGAGAGGTGGTGAAGGCAGCTCCAGCAGTGCTATAAGTCCTGATGTTGGCGATAGGTACACCGGGGATATTAGTGGGGTTATTTATTTAGTGTGACCTGTAATTATTTTAATATTGCCGGTTTACTGGTAACGTGGACATAGCCGCTGTTTTGTCTTTGTCTGTTTACATGCTATTGACAACGGCATATCCTGTGGAACGTGTGGGCCAGGGGAATTTCACCCAGCCGTGTTAGTGCTGGGGGGCAGCCTAGCGTGGACCCTGGGTGCCCGGAGCCTCTTGGATTGGTGCCGTTCCGCTGCCGATCTCTGTGCACAGCCTACATGCTGCCTCAAGATTTTGTATTTTGGTTTTTGATTTGATTTATTGTATTGCATGGAGTGACTTGTATTTTTGGTTTCTTTTTTAAATTATTTTGATTGTGATTGTGTAAGCTTTGGGTGGTTAGGTAGGCGTTGCAGGGCAACAAAAGTGGGTAGCATACTAATGTTTCTTTGCCTGTGTCTCAGGGCTAGTAGCCTTGAGCAGCACCTTCCTGGCTGGTGGTGGACCTCACTTATGTGTGTAAGTCACTGGTAGTAGCTCACCAAGCACAGGTGTGGTTGTCAGTGAAGTACCCCTGGAACTCCTGCCTGTGGAGAGATTCGTTGTGCTGTCCTCTGGTGTGGTCTGCTGCAGGGGTTTGGTGCCGAAGGGGTTTTTAGATCTGTGTAGTGTTACACCCCGTCTAGGGGAGAAGCGCAACATGAAAGGACTAACCAGAGCAAGAGATTTTTTGTACAATAAATGTTTATTTGGGAGGTTAAGTTCAGGAGCTGACAAGGCCAAAATAACAAACAAAAGGACCTGGTTCCAAGATCTACCTTACCTACTAAACAAAATAGAAATAAAATACAACCTCCTTCCCTACCTTCCTATCACAAAACACAGGGCAAAGAATTCTCAAATAAAAGTGGCATCAGACTCCTTACTGTCCCAATGTGTTATTTACAAAGACAGTACAAACACCAAATTTAGAGGACTATAGGTAATTACAAATTTCAGGTAGCTTTTCTATGGGGAAAGCAGAAACATAGACACACTACAGGAAGACAGAAAAACAGAACAACCAATGTCGTAACAGTAGCATGGAACTACGAATTTCCCTTCAATGTAATAAAACCACTTTTTTACCGATTCATGTCTCTGGCCCTTTCCGGTGAATTGAACTTGTGTGCCCTTAGTGTGTTGGGTATCATTGTCCCCTGGGGTAGTGTTCCAGGGTGGCGTAGTCGGCTATTCATACAAGCAGGGTATCGTAGATCACACCGCCACATGAGGAACAACACTTTTAACAGACGCTAGCTGTTCTTTGGCTCTTAGCTTTCGAATTTCTATTTCTCCTTGAAGGCTCCTTAAAGGTGAATCTTTTATTCCAGGTGATTACCTAGTTAAACTGAACATCTTCATATAATGATACTACTACTACTTCAATGTCACTTTCCTTACTTTCGTTAAATGTTCGAGGTTTAGGAAACAGCACTGAGCACTAGGCTATTTTTCTTTATTTTATGGAGCAACCAAGGGTTAACTTTTTTTCTTACAAGAGACTCATATTGACAATGGTGCTACTTTTTGCAAATCTTTTTTCACATGGTACCACACATTCAGGGGGTGTCACTATTATTTGGAACCATATCGTAAGGTTCTTGAGTATCAAACTGACAGCAAGTGTGTCACGCCCTCGGGGGCGGGACCAAGCAGGTGCGCCATGGATGCGGCTGATCAGCCACCTGATATAAGCCCAGCAGCGAGACCGGCACAATACAAAATATTGCGTTCATGACTCTGACCATTACTGAGCAATTTCTTGTCTATCGTCTACCCGCCTGCCCGTACCTTTCCCGTCTGCCTTTTGTACCTTCCCTAACTCTCTCCCTTGCCTCCTCAGCCCAGGTCCTGTCCTTGACTCGCTTCCCTTGCCTGCCCCAGCTGTGTACGTCTCCCCTTCCCCTGTGTGCTCGTGTCCTGTCTCTCTTTGTGGGACTGATTACACCGGCTTCTGACCCCTGGACCAACCATCGACCACGATCATCGCCTACCCTTTCTGGATACCGTCGCCCTTCTCTCCCCTCCCGGGGGTCTTTCCCCTGCATGGGGTTTAAAGCCCATCTCCCCGGTTGGAGGATTCCCTGCCTCACCAGTTTCCCCCTTGTCCTCATTAAACCCTTCTTATTACCTGCATTTCTGGGTCCTGCTGTTTCTCTACCTGCCAACGTGACAGAATGTCATTGGTTTTCTATTGTTGAGATGAATGCTTCTAATTCTATTTTGGTGAAAATTTATGGCTTTAACATCCAGGCTAAAAATAAGAAATGATTTACAATCTAGGCACAATTACTGGAAAACTGTGTACTCCACTGTTAGTTATTATTCGTGGAGACTTCAATGTATTTCCAGATAGATTCCCTTCTCAGTTTCATATGCCTTTTTAAGCCCTGTAACCTCTGACTTTTCAGTGTCTCTTGATCTCATTGATATTTGGCGAAAAATGAATTCTGACAAAACTCAGTATACCTGGTCTAATGTGGACTACTCTCTGTGTTCTAGATTAGATTTTTGGCCAATTTAAACTAATTTAGTGGGACTGTCAAAATACTGTGAAAGTTGTGACTCTCCATTAACAGACCATGTTGCTATTACTTTTTGTTTCTTCTAGCAATAATCAACCAAAACCAAGATATCTTCATTGGAAATGTAACAATAACCTTTTAACAAGCACTTTCTTTTGTCAAAAAAAAATTCTCTAGTCAACAAGGTCAAATTGCTTAAGGATACTATTACTATAAATTAATGGTTTAAATTCAATGTTCTAGGAATTGCCATTCATGAAGGCAAGAAACTTGCAAATTTGAGAAGACTAGAACAACTAGATGTCACGCCCCAATAATGAGCGCCCGAAGTATTGCGCTCATTATTATGACCATTACCAAGCGCTTCCTTCTCTATCGTCTGCCCGCTTACCCGCGCCTTTTCCGTCTACCTCTCGTACCTTCCTCTCACCTGTTCCGATCCACCCAATAAAGCCTGGTTTGATACCTGCATTTCTGGATCCCGCTGTCTTTGTCCTACCCGACATGACACTAGACATTATTAAATTCATTATTTTTATGATCAATCTCAAGTTAGTGTGGAAGATAAATTGGAACTTTCAGTTTCAGTCAAAACTTGAGTTTTACACTGAAAAAGCTAATGGTGCATATATTCGCTCGAGGGCTAAATGGATGGAAGAGGGTGAGAAAAATTCTTAATATTTCTTGAATTTGGAAAAAAGGAGGTGGGGCAATAAGGATATTGATAAATTCCTTAACTGTTTATGTGAGGATCAGGACGTGACTGAGGATCATATTGTCATATGTTCAGGGCTGGTCGGGCAGGCAAGGAGGCTCGGGAGACAGGATTCAGGACGGGAATCAGGGTTTAATGTGGGAGAAACACGGGAAAGCACAGCACATATGGGAACCAAAGCACGTAACATTACAATGACAGATCTGGGGAGATTGACTCAGACGCAGACTAAATACACGAGGTAACAAGCGGGGCGTGGCACACATGAGGCTTGGACGGGTGGATCATGACACATAGCACAAGCTTTTACAGTTTTCTATATCCAGTTTTTCCAAAACTTTGTGTGAAGGTATATAATTATATTTAAATACCAGACACAAAAACTTGATGAAAAATTTAAAGCCCCATTAGAAGAGGAGTGTCTATTAATGAATTAGATATAGCTATGTCTCAAATGTCTAGTGGGAAATCTCCTGCCTCAGAGTAGAATTCTACAAGCACTTCTGGACTGAAATCAGAGGTTTGATTTTTGAGGCTTTTACAGAGTGCATTGAAAAATCTATGCTGTTACCAACAATGTAACATGGCATAATTACATTGATACCAAAACCAAACAAGGAGAAAAAGTTATTAGGAATGTGGCGCTAATATAACGGCATAAATTTGAGGCCCATTATACTCTTGTGCGTGGATTATAAACTTTGAGCACATGTTTATGCCTGTAAACTCAAAACTGGGTTGGGTATGATAATTGATGAAACTCAATCTGCATTCATTAAAGGCAGACATATTTATAATCACACTTATTTAGATTTAGAGATTCTTTTATGCTTTTATAATTCACTGATCCCTATTATTCTGTTTTTAGACTTCTTTAGGGCCTTTGACTCTTTAGAGCAACTTTCTTCTTAAATCATTGGGTATACAGTATATGGCTTTAGAACTAATTTCTGCCACATTATGTTTTATAATGATATTAGCAGTAATGTTTCTCTTAGCCGAGGCTGTTCACCAAGGTTTCTGGTTAAAAGTGGTATCCGACAGGGTTGCCCTATAAGCCCTCCGTTGTTCATAATAGATGCTGAATTGATGGCAATTTTTCTTAATAATTCACTTGATATTTAAGGAATTGAAATACTAGGGAAGGAGTTTATATCAAGCCAATTTGCTGCTGATAGTGTCACAACCTCAGGTGTAGAGATGGCAATTTCAGCACCCAGGATCAATCCGTTCCAAAGACGTCCGAAACTTCTGGTCTCAATACAGAGTTTACACAGTGTTTTGAAACATCAGTCACATGACCGCCATGTCATTGTTCACGGTGAGAGAAAAAACCTATAAAAAACCCTGGAAAAAATTCGTGCGTGTTGGGTATTTGTGGCATTGATGAGTAGCCAGGCACTAGTCAGGGGAGGACGCTGGCGTGTTGTGTCGCCGCTTTCCCCGCCGCTTTCCCTGCCTGAATTCTCGGATTTCAGGGTTTTTGGATTCGATATGGAGTAAAAAGGAATTCAATTTAAGTTTTTTTCTTCTCTAACCTGCTGCATCCTTCGTTTTGTCCGCCGTTGGTAGAGGAACTTTCTGGCTTCCTTGACTTCGCCAGAGTCCCTGGGTGGTGGACATGGTACTCGTGTATTCTACTACGCAGCTCTTGAAGCTTAATACATACAACCGTCCAGCGTGTATACCTGCTATCAAGGAACTCGGACCTCGCCGACCTTGTTATATTCATAGGAGCTCCCGGAGAACATCACTCCACTGACTCTACTCAAACAATCCCTGTCCTCTGCTCAATTTTCGGCGCTTGTCGTTCACGTCATCAGAACACTGTCATACTGAACCTATGTGATACGCACAGACGGCTGCCTGCTAGGTCTGGCGGAAAACCTGGAGCGGATCCACTTCGCAGTATAGATCTGACAGTCCTGCGCCCTCTACAGAGACCTAGTAAAAATTGAACTTTTTCATTCTCTGTCTTTGTCAAACAAGGCCTCTTTTATACATGATCATGTACTTGAAAATGGACTGGATTTCATATGTCTTACAGAAACATGGTGTCATGTTCGCGGAGGCAAGCGTGCCTGGATGCAGGTAGCGCGGGGTAAACGAGGCGACGAGAAGCAGGAGTATCCAAAACACGGGGTTTAATGAAGGAACAGGCAGGGGAAACACTACAACACATCACAATGACCGATCTACTGACACGGACTCAGACGCGGACTAAATACAACAGGACTAACAAGGAATTGACAAGGCACCAGGGAAACACAATCAGACCAAAGCACAACAGGTGATTTCCATTGGGAGTTGCACATGAGGAGCAGGGGGGCGTGGCATACATGAGGCTGGAACGGACGGAGCGTGACACATGGCATGAGCCTGAAGTATTCTCAGCTCTAAATGAGGCATGCCCTCCTGGCTATTCTTACCTTGAGAAGGCACGCAGCACTGGCCGTGGTGGTGGTCTTGCTGTAATACATCGCCAGGACCTGGAGTTATCCAACATTCCACTACCTGGACTGTCATCTTTTGAATGCCTCGCATTCAAATGTAAACCACCTCTGTCATTAACTGTTTTTCTGATCTACCGCCCTCCTAAAAATAACTCAGCCTTCCTTCCAGAATTCCAGGACCTTTTTAGTACACTTTGCCCAATCTCTGAAAATGTTGTGATACTCGGTGATTTCAATATTCATGTTAACACTCCTTCATGTCACTCTGCTGTAAAGTTTCTCCACCTGCTTTAATCTGCAGCAACATGTTGATGCCCCCACACATTCTAGGGGACACGTGTTAGATCTGGTGATAACAAACTCTGTTCCCATTATGAACTTACAGGTATATGATCTAGGGCTCTCAGACCATAAAGCCATCTTCATGGAGCTTCCTCTCACCCATTCATCTCACTGGAAACCGAAGCGGCAAATTCATTTTAGATCTATTAAAAGTATTGTCCCTGATGCCTTTGCTTTGGGCCTTCAACACGTGCTGTCAGATTGTACTGCTTTTTCTTCAATTACGGAAATAGTGAACTTCTATAATCAGCCTCTGTCTGATCTATTGGATCACCACGCCCTCATTAGAACCCATACAGTAATTTTTTCACGTTCAGCCCTTTGGTACACTAGTGAGCTACGGAGGATGAAATCAGCTCGACGTGTCCTTGAACGGCGCTTTGTGGCATCTGGACTGACTGTTCATAAGCAGGCCTATAGGGAACATCAAAAGGCCCATGCCAAATCTCTTAAAGGTGCACGGTCCCAGTTTTATTCTAACATCATAAACAGCAACCCTGGAAATTCCAAGCATCTTTTCTCCACCATAAATCACCTACTCAAGCCACAACCCAATTTCAACTGCAATGCTACTGTGGAAAAGTGCAACAATTTCATACAATTCTTCAGGAATAGAATAGCATCGATCCGCTCCCTTCTTTCCAGTCCCTCTGAATCTTCAGCTACCTCCTCATCCTCCTCCACCTTTCTCATTGATCCGCTGCCTGGGCCCACTAGACCTCTCTATAGTCTCTCCACTGTCTCACAGCGGGAGATAGAGGCTATCATCGCAAAGATGAAACTTGCGAGTTGGACCCACTCCCCACAGCTCTGGTAAAGGCAAATCTTACTACCATTAGTTCTCTTATTACTCAGGTGATAAATCTCTCTATTCAAGCTGGTTATGTTCCACCTGTACTCAAAACTGCTGTCATCAGACCACTTCTTAAAAAACACACACTAAACTCAGACGATCTTGTAAATTATAGACCCATTTCTAGCCTCCCATTTCTCTCAAAAGTGCTAGAAAAAGTAGTGGCTGTTCGACTCCACAATCATCTAATGCAAAACAGTTTGT
>JABFEB020000092.1:31294738-31305757 GCA_019775895.2 Stomatorhinus ivindoensis
AACTGATGGTTTTCCATAGTAAACTGTGCGAGCGGTACCCAAGCCATACCTGAGCTGACATGGTTCACCCCTGCTTACTAGCTGGGTTGAAAGCATGACTAAACTTTGCTGCTTGCATCACCGCCATCTGATTGGTCAAAATGCATGGAGATACTGATGTTCTAAGCATGCATTATCTGAAGGAAAAAAGGGCATCCATTCATTATTGTAACCGCATAATCCACACTGGGGTTGCGGGGGCCTAGAGCCTATCCCGGGATCAACGGGCACAGGCGAGAACCAACCCTGGGTGGGTACCAACACACCACAGGGAGCACACACTCACAGGGCCAATTTAGACACACCAATCAGGCTACCCTGCATGCTTCTTGGACTGTGGGAGGAAATCAGAGCCCCTGGCGAAAACCCATGCGAACATGGGGAAAGCGTGCAAACTCAACACAGAAAGGACCCAGGACTGTGCTAACCACTGTGCCACCGTGCTGCCAAGAAAAGGGCATATTCTATATATTATTCAGTATTATTAGTATCGCACACTGCAGTATACAGTATTTACGCATTTCTGATAACTTGGAACCTGAAAAATAGTACTTTAAAGAATAGTATGCATCAGCTGAACGACAGGATTCATAATGCATGCAAATGCTAATTTCGCCGGCATTTGATGCTAACATAAAATGGCAATTCTCACATATGTGCTAGCAGAATTTAGCACGTACTAAATCATGATGTACGCTGTCTGTACAGTAAATAATCATCTCTTTGGTTTTAGGTCACTGTTACTCTCCAAAGCAGGCCATGTGCCTCTGTCTCTTTGCGGTATGGGTTGGGTATTTCTTGGTTCCTGTATACAAGTGGAAAAGTACTAAAAGTTTTACGAAGAACTTCATTTTGTTATTAAAATATATTTGTTGTTTTCTTGTTATCTGACTTTATCATGAGTCGTAAATAAATGGCAAATGAGATGTGTTGTCACACATTAGTTGTCCATATTGGCCTTCCAATCTGAAAAGTGACTATGGTAACCTCGAAAGCCCAAATAACATGACAGGTGCAGGTAAACAATGCATTCTCCTGACATCAAGTAAGGCTCTAAAATAGGCTGTGCGTTAATGCAGTGAAACATAATTTACGGCCAGCTTTTTACCCGTGTAAAAACGGATCAATGTGTATATGCATGACGTTTCAGAGGACCGACGCATTCACATTACAGTCAGATACAGGTCACTTTTAGTTATGAATGTGAACTGTCAAGATAGACAAATCCGATCTGAGCAAAAAATCGGAATTGAACGATGTGGCTGACAGTGTGAACGCAGCCTTAGTTCAAAACCAAGCAGCTAGTTACAGTTGAGCTCAGTTGTAATTAGTTGATAAGATGATTGTGATACAAATGTGCTGTTATTCTTCGTTTCCAAATCCAGAAATTGCAATTTATGTGCAGAATTTTATGTCCGGTAGTTTTTCTGCAAACTAAACCAGCTGCAAACGATGAGTACTTCTAGTTAGTGTTAAGTGGCATTTAACCCCTCAGCATACAGTATTTGTGGCCTAGATACCCATAGGTCAGTGTGTGCAGTTTTAGTAGAGAACCGTGACACGATTACCCAGATGCTCCCATGGCTCCTTCACACGTGTGTCCTCCCCAGGCATGATCAACTTGCTATGGTGGCTCTGCTGGTGTTGGCAGAACCGGCACACACTGCCCTACTGGTGGAAGTGCGGTCTGGTGGTGCTGCTGCTGCACGGTCTGGCCCTACTGGAACTGCTGGACTTTCCCCCCCTGCTCTGGGTGCTGGACGCCCACGCTGTCTGGCACCTCAGCACCGTGCCCGTCCACTTCCTCTTCTACAGGTCAGGACCACTGCCCCTGTGGCCTATCCTCCTATTGCAGGTAGACCTATAACAGGAGGATGCCACACACGCTTTGCTGGTGTTGGGATTATAATTTGTACTTTTGGTAATTAGCCCGTCATCCCCCATAATCTCAGCTATTACCAGCTCCAGTTACCCTACAAGCTCCTGCAAGCCTTCCTATGCTCTGATGGTTTAGCTGGTTGCACATCTGAACAGTAGCACACAGCTGGGTCACGTTAAATTTGCATACTTTGAATGCAGTGGTGGCTGAATGACAGCAGAGCATTTACATGATGCGCTTCAAGCAAAGCAGGAGCCTTCAGTCGGCTTTTGTAAGCGATTACTGACAGCTTGATTGGCATTTAAGCTCAGGAGGGTGAGTGTGTTAAACCACGTGACTCTGACAAGTCATCCCCATGAGCTTTTTGTGACCACTGCCCACACCTCTGTGTGTTTCAGTTTCTTAATAGACGATAGCCTGCACCTGCTCAACACGGAGAAGGCGGGGGTCAAGCTGGACTAGGAGCGGGACATCCACTAAAACGAGGCGTGATTCAGCCTCCATCAGAAACTCCACTGGTTCTTTGCTGTGTGATGAAGCTGTTGGATGTAGGTTTTTGCAGGGGAAATGGTCCATTTTTTTATTATTAATAATTTATTCATGATTATGTTTTGCATTCACTGATGGATCATCACTGTTTATAAGGAATAGGTCCAGTTCGAGTGGTTTACCATAGACATAATTCAGCATCCCAACCCAAATGGCATGCCTGAACCATATAGCCTGGCTCTTTCTGTGTGTTTTAGGAAGGGTGAAGCGCTGGATCTGGCCATATATACTTTGGTTCTGCTGCCGTCTAGAGTTTCAAATGAAAACACTTACTGAATCTTAAGATTAGATGTTTTAATATTTCACAGTACCTGTATGTCACTGTGATTATTTATCAGTGAAGTAAACATCGAATACATATGGATTTGAAGGAAAACACAAAATTGGGGTTTTCAATGTTGCTGTGAACAATAGTTGCTGAAAAAACTGCCTTTTTTGTTTGAGCTGCAGTGCTGAAATTAGCCAATTGGTGGCACCTTTGCTCCACTCACAAGGAACGCCATCCACTATACTTGATGCTTTGTGCCAAACGAGAATAATGTATCAGGTGCCTTTGAAGCTTACTGAGATTATAGTGTTCACCAGAGTTTCTATTGGTCTTAAACCCTCCATATCAAAATTCTACTGCTGCTTTATATTTACGATGGAATCAGTTCTTAACTTTATTTTATTATGCTGATTGGTTTTGTGTATCCAAAAAGAGGTGGCTTTGTCAGTGACTCATATTCTTGTTTACTAGGACTGCTTTCATGTTTGTAAGGTAAGCAGAAAGATAGTCAAATAAAAGTTTGAAATGGTAAAATAAGGGGAGTTGAAGAGGACCATTGGAAGGGAAATGGAAAAGAATCAGGCACTGTGGTATACTCCATGGAGCATGGGAGTCTCTTAGTGTAGATACTCTGTATATACCCTTCGTGTGTCTCAGGTTGAGGGTAATGGGTAAAAATCTGGGTCCATGTCTCTCTATTTTGTCTTGACACATGACGACATTACATTGTTCAGTAGTTTCACTTTTTTCTTACATTTTCTCATGCACCCTGTGATAGGTTGGCGCCCTGTCCCAGGTTATTCCCTGCCTTGCGCCTGTAGCTTCCGGTATAGACTTCGACCTGGATAAGAGAACCGGGTACAGAAAATGAATGGATGGATTTTCTCATGTACAGCTTTCAAGCTTACATGTTCTGGAAAGTGGTTCATTTGTGGTTGTGCTTTTGTTCAGCTGGAGATAGTGGAGGTATGACTTTTGGCCAGATGTTAATGTTTCTTTTTTATATTGTCATTAAGCATCATTCTTTTTCTTGGTGTAATTTTATAAAGGAAAAAAAGTTAAAAGGTATGTATATTATAAATGTCAAACAGACAGCTCCAGCTAACTACTGGCGTGTGCTTCCATGATTTGCTTTAGTCTCCTGTCATGGCATTGTTTGTCACTTATTTGTGTAGGGGTGTGTGCATGTGTGTGTTTGCGTGCACGTGTGTATGTCCTTAAGTTTGAGTGTAGATTTGAGCTATATGAGTTTGAAAACCAAGTACATCAGTTGATTGACCCTCAATTCACTTCATACTTGAAGAGCAGAAGACCATCCCTCATACTGTGAAGCTTTGATAGAGGCTAAAGCGAGTCCCGGCCTGCTCTGTTACCTACAATTGTGAAAAGAAACAAGCTGTCAAACAGTAATTCTTACAGGTTTAGGTACATTGTCACAGTTGTTATGATGTCATTTTTTGCCTCTTACCACTGATGAAATTAAAGAACATCAGCTAAAGGATTTGTCTGTGGTATCACAGTTTGGGAATTCTGGGGATCTCCAACCCCTCTACTCCCCTTTCACAGTTGGCCAGCATGACCAGACTCCTTTGGTTCAGTGCTGCACCCTGACTTGCTGTATTTCATCTCACAGAAAACATTGTCCCCCTATCTGGCACCACATGGTTGTGAATCAAACTTTAAAAAAAATCAATAAAGTGTCTTGTTATTACATATGGTTCTAACATTTCAGTTTGTTCTAGTTCACTCACAGTAACTCAGAATAAGGTCTGACAAGAACCAAACCATTCCACTTTCATGCTGGACTAGTGGTGCATTCATGTCTCTTCTGATGCTATTAAGCTCAGTTCAGCCAACAGTTTCACATATAATGGTTTACCACAAAGAGCAAGCCCCTAAACCCCAACTGCTCCACTCTGGCCCACTCTGCTTAGTCAGACAGCTAAACAACAACAAACAAACAAATATAAAATTAGTTCATCTTGAGATGTTGTATTAAGGTGGCTTACGGAGGTACGGGGCAGCTAATCGGTAGCTTCAGGGGGAAATGACGAAGATTCCTTTGCAAATGATTTACATCAGAATAGATTACACTTGCGAGGACTACCCATGCATTTTAAATTTCCATCAGGTCTGGTAGTATCATTGCTCCATATTTCTCCATTTTAATGTTTAACTGTGACTCCCGTCTCCTTACCATCATTTGTACTTCTTCACATCCATGGAATGGAATATGCTGGTACTGTGTTATAAAGTAACCAATGCATATCACACCAATACAATCATAAAAAAATATTTTGACAGTTTCATTTAAAATTATATGATTTATTTGACCAGTTAAACAGTGCAGCTCATAGACAAGGACCTGGGCAATTATTTTCTGTGGAGGGCCAAATCTAAAATGTGTTCAGCAGGGTCTATTTTTCATGATTACTTTCACAACCGATTAAAGCTACAATAGGAGACGATTTTCCTTTTTTTTAAATGCATGCAGAAATCAATAGAACCAGTTCATTTTACTTATATATTGAATATAAAAGAAATATAAGAAAGATTTGTGGGCAAAAATCTGTTGATCTTTATAGGTTTATAGGTTTGAACATAAAATTTTAAAATAATTACATTTATTTTAATGATTTTTTAATTTTAATAGCTCGGCGGCCGGCTTTTGCTCAGGTCTGCGGACATCCTGTAAACCCCTCACCGGTTTGTGAGTAGCAGCGGCGCTCCCTGATTTAAATTACTAAACTGACTAAACTACTGTATCTACCGGCCCCGTCACCGCCACTCCCCATCCAGGCCCTCGCGGCAGCGCGCTGCGCGCCTCCGCGCCGACCCAGGGGCGAAAGCCGTAGCATTCGATTCCACACGAAGCACCACGCCGGACAGCCGAAAAAGCAACTTTTTGCCGACTATGAAGCTGTGATTTGCGGCGCGATCAATGGAGGCGACCTGGTCTTCGCTGTTACTTGGCATCGTGCTCATATCAGCGACGAGCACATCAGCCAGGGAAGGTGAGTCATTATTCCCAACTTTTCCAAAACGGCATGAGCAGGAATGACATTACGGAAGGGCAAAGCGGCGCTACAAAAGACGAGTGAAGCGGACTTAACGTGACTTATAAAAAGCGTGTTTCGATCGCATGGAACGTGGGCATTGCGGCAGACAACAGCAGTTCACGTTCTTGTTCATGTTAATCCTGCCCTCTCTAGCGGCGTACTGAACGTTATGACCGATGACCTATCGTACGGCGTGTCCACAGTCCTTTAAAACTTAACATGATATAATTATAACATTAGTATGTTCTACATGGGGCACTATTATTTGCCAAATCGGCTCTTAAGAATTATTCGGCATAATTGGAGTACAGCGTGGAAATGGCACGGAAGCGCTGAGCACTTAAAAAATGCAAAAACCTGCTCTGCAACTTTCACTGGCGACATCCAGCGCGAATCCAGCCGCTAAATGAGATCTGTTCCTGGCCGGGGGAAACAGAAACTCCAGATGTGCTGCCTTTCACTCGTGTCTGTTATCTGTCTTTCCCTTTTTCTGCCTTTCTTTCCTTCTATATTTTTTTCATTCTCTCTCTCGCTCTCTCTGTTTCTTTCAGCTTGTTCTTTAATGTCTATTACGACTAACAGCATCCTTTCTTGTGGAAAGGAGAGGTGAACTTGTCATGCATGTTAACATACTTAACATGTTCAGCACATTGTGTTTTCTTGCAGATGAGCAGTCATTGCTATGTTCTGTATAGTTAATGTCTTTAAAATGGTGTTTTAATATATTACATCATTAAAAAAAAATCAGTACTAGATAATTAAATTATGTAATCAGTGATTTTTACCTGCTTATACAATCAAGTATATATTTTCTGATTTATATTGTTTAATACTAAAAATAACATTGTATTATTTAAATTAAAACTAATATTCCTGTTTAGTGTTTCTTCTATGAATCTTTGGTGTTATCGGCAGTGGTGGAATGTAACAAAATTAACTGGTATTTATGCCATTAGTCGTTACATTTTATGAACACAATTTCCTCAAAATCTTGCATGAAAAAATAGCCTATTGTGTTCTGGTGTTGTTTGCCATTTCCTATCAATCAGGTGGCTTTATTAGCTCCAATGATGGCAGATGTGTTGAATATTTTTGCAAGTACATATAATGATTTAAAGATATATCATAGCACACCAAACTTTCCAATACACATATACTGTATAGTTGCTTGTAATTATTACGAGCAATGACATCGGTAGAGGCGTAAGTCAGTATATCTACTATTCTTTTACAAAATGGTACACCCCAGATGTTGAGACAAACCACCGTGTGAGTACTTTTACTTTAAAGAATACTTTAAAGTAAATTTAAAAGTAAGTACTTAGTACTTTCACTTAAGTAAGATTGTTGATGTAGCACTTCTACTTTTACTTGAGTATATATTTTGCAGGATATTTGTACTTTTACTTAATCACTAAGCTTCAGTACTTCCTCCACCACTGGTTATCGGACCACAGGGAGCAGGTCGAAAGCATGCCAGGATGTACTGAAAAATCTCTCAAATTATACTGCCAATTTGTATAGCTGAAGACAGCGAATGAATATGCAGATGTGTTACTGATTACAACAAAATACACATTACTTGAATTCCACCACGACAAGCAAAAGGATAATTATTATTACGTGTAATGAACTTACTGTCGAGTAAGGGTATTAATCATTGGATCCAAGGTGATATGATTTGATTATGATCATTGAAGGAATGATATGATGCATTGGAAGTCTTTAATTTCTGTCATATTTTGAAAACCTAAATTCAAACCTTTTCGGAATCAAAATCTTTATCCGAATCTTTGTCACATAACTAAGGCCAATGGAAATTTGTTCTGGCATGGCTTATTACAGTTAGAGGCATAATGAGAATAGATGGTTAACAACAAATGCAAATACAACTAGGGTGACACCTAATCCATGTCAGGGGGACACCATGAGGATTGCAAACTACAGATTCAATTAAAAAGACCTAAATTTCACTTTAGCATTGAGTTCTTGCTGTGTGCTGGTTGGTCAGTCTCCTATTATCATGCATGTGTCACTAATGTTAATGTGAAACAGCTGAATGAGTCTTTCAATCAAGGATACAAACCAGTAAAAACACAGGAAATGAACTAATTAGTCAAGCACAGGAGCCTTTCAGTTTTAAAGTAGTTTGTGAAACCTGAAGTAGCTCATAGTCCCCTCAGACATGGATTAGGTAGTCAGCCTATACACAACAAAGAGGCAAAAATGCAAGGTATGTGATAAGCACAAGTGTGCAAATTTAGATTAATTTTAGTACAAAGCGGAAAATTAGCACATGTATAATACAAACAGTGTACAACCCTACATATAGTGCATAATATACATCACAAATCCATCCATCTTCTGTAACCACTTACCCTATTCAAGGTTGCGGGGGGTCCAGAGCCTATCCCATGGGCTATGGGCGCAAGGCAGGGAACAACTCAGGATGGGGTCCCAACCCATCACAGGGCACACTCACAAACCATCCTCTCGCACATGCACACCTAGGGTCATTTCGAAAATCCTATGAGCCTCAGCATGTTTTTGGATTATGGGGGGAAACTGCATGTTCTCCATGTGGGTTTCCTCTGAGTACTCCAAACTCCACACACATGGAACCTTGGTGGAAACTCGAAGCCAGGTCCCAGGTTACAGTGCTAACCACTGCACAACCATGCCGCCTCCGCAATGTGCTATTATAAGGTGCAAATACATCGTCAGGAGTCTGGGCTGATGTGAATGTAAACATTGGAATAGTGTAATTATTTTTTCACCACTGGGAGCCATTGATGAAATTTTCAAAGCTTATTAGTGGAATGACATTATGCTTATATCGGTCTTATGTGGATGTAAAATGAAATATGAACCTGCGACTCATGTTTACTAATGAATTACAAACATGTTGCAGGTTGGTACTAGGGCTGCACAATATATCACTTTGACAACGTCATCGCGATGTACGCACGTGCAATAGTCATATTGCAGGGTGTGTGATGTCAAGTACCAGCGATTAAATTAAGCGGCGCGGATAACGCTTTTGGTGTTTTTGCCAAACTAACAAATGTCACACTGTTCTTATTCTTAAGCAATTCTCAAAAGTCTGTCTAATGTAATTTAGGTCAATTTGAAGGTTTTTTGATACAGAGCCGACACACAGCTTTGCACTCGCAGCTAACAAACATGTCGATCACAGAACGAACCACCAACAACAAATATTCTTCATGTAGTCATTTCACTACAGAAAACACCGAAAAAATTAACATTTTGCATTTTTTTACTACAACACGGGGAAACATAACTAATTTGTTTGATAATTTAAATCGGCAACACAAAGCCCTGTATGATCAGTGCAAAGCGAAATCTGATTGCCGTCCAAAGCCATATGTGAGAGGTTCCAAACGACAGAAAGAAATAACTGATATAATTTTCCATCTCGCAAAAGACATGGTACCAATTAACCCAGTCAGCAAAGAGGGTTTTAAAAACGTTATCCGGTCGCTTGACAGGTGGTATATAATACCGTCAAGGACCTATTTTTCACAAATTGCCATCCTGGAGCTGTACAAGGAATGCAAGGCAGAAGTTGAAACGGAACTTTCAGCGGTACAATATTATGCAGCTACAATGGATTTGAGGTCTAGCCGAACAACGGAGCTCTACGTATAAGCCTGACTGTCCACTTTATTAATGACGACTTGCATTAATTATAGGACTTGAACTAATCAGATTTTAAAAATCCTATAGTTATAATATTACAATATATATTGCAGAAAGAATAAATATTGCAATGTGATTTTTTTCCCCCCAATATCGTGCAGCCCTAGTTGATACTTTAAGACCTCTTCTAAGTGCTGAATCAGCCAATGAATTTCCTTGTCCCCCACTATGGAAAAAGACTGATTATTCAGTGCAATCATCTCCATCGTATAGTAGCTGTGTCTTTAGCTCTTGTATTGCTAACTTTAAATATTGGTAAAGTTTAAATATTGGATGGCAATATTGACATGATGGACAGACCCCAGTATCTTGTTTTTTTTTAACAAACATCGGCTGATACCAATATGTTAACCAATGTATCATGCATTTCTAAGGTCAACATTGCTGCACTCCTAGCTGAAAGATCAGTGCTTCCTTTATGAATATTAAAAACCGTGTCCTGGCATGGCAATTTTGTGTCTGTCTGCAATATGTGAACACAAGACCGCGGATGCATCTTCACACCCTTACTGAGAACTCCTGGTAATCATCTAGACAGCATTCCAAAATGTTCTGCCTTCAGTGTGGTTATTCCGGCATCCCAGTAGTGTGTTCATTGTCATGATGGAATCCACCCATGTTGCTGCTGTTTGTCCTCATCCTCTTTTACCTCACTAATGTTCGTAATGGTTTTCGCTAAACCAGGGTTTTGCCAAAAGAAGATTTCATTTCGTTCATTTAGGTCATTTGTACTTTGATTGAAAGTTTAGATGGTGTATGCCTCGCTGGATTTAAAATCCGTCCTTGTCCACACAGTCATGGGTCAAGTCCCATAGTTGGCCGAGTAATCATATTGCCATTGGGCCCTTGAAGAAGGCCCTAAACCCTAACTGCTCCAGAAAGTGCTGCATGCTGTGTGACCCTACTCTCTCGCCTCAAGCTTTCTTCACCTCTGTGTCGCTTTGGACATAAGTGTTAGCTACATGGATTTTTCAAAGTTGAAATGGGGGCAGGGTTCAATCAGGTAATCACTTTGTTTCCCATGTGGTTTGTGGTATTCTTAAAAGCCTTCACCACCACCAAAGTTCAAATACGTTACTAAGAACATAAGAACTTTACAAACGAGAGGAGGCCATTCGGCCCATCAACCTTGTTTGGGGAGAACTTCACTAATAGCTCAGAGTTTTTAAAATCTTATCTAGCTCTGATTTAAAGGATCCCAGGGTTTAAGTTTTCACTACACTAGCAGGAATATATAGAAGTGCTTCCTCAAATTTTTTTTTAAATGTTCTCCTGCTAATTTCCACTTATGGCCACGAGTTCTAGTATTTAAACTAATATTGAAATAACCATTTAGCTGAACAGCATCCAGACCTGTTAGAATCTTATATACCTGGATCATGTCCCCCTTAGTCTACTTTGCTCGAGGCTAAACAGAATCAGCTCGGCTAACCTCTCCTCATAAGACATTCCTCTAACACCAGGAATCATTCTCGTAGCCCTACTTTGAACCTTTTCCAAGGCAA
>JABFEB020000092.1:31308808-31324904 GCA_019775895.2 Stomatorhinus ivindoensis
CTCCTGTGCTGCTCTTAGCCTGCTCCTGTGCTGTTCTTAGCCTGCTCCTGTGCTGCTCTTAGCCTGCTCCTGTGCTGCTCTTAGCCTGCTCCTGTGCTGTTCTTAGCCTGCTCCTGTGCTGTTCTTAGCCTGCTCCTGTGCTGTTCTTAGCCTGCTCCTGTGCTGTTCTGGGCTGTTCTGTAGGTGGTCTCAATTTTTCTTGGTTTTGAGTTTTTTTTTTTATTATTTAAAAATATAGACAATTTCTGATAAATTAAAATGCGTTGAAACATTTGACAATACTGGCGATTAAATGTGGAAAAATTAAAAGTATATATTTTTGACATCAAGTCATTCATGGGAAGTCATGCATGCAGCTACAGTGATGCACGATATGCGCAGTTTAACTGACTGTTACTCAACCGCTAATATTAATAAAGACAATATGATTCCTGACCTGCTACCCAACCCACTTTATATGCTTAAATTTCATATGATTACATTTTATTGTAAATGAGCTACTCAGAAATTACCCTTATAGCAGGTAGAAGTTTGTGTCTGATGTTTACTTCACCAAATGTAACCTCTTAGGAAGCTAAACGAGAAAAAAAGCTTCCAGGGGTGGGTTAATACACAGGCTTGCCTAGGCTCCAGCTTCAGGGCCTATAGTTGTCCAGGAGCCTTTATTGATCGTTTATTTGTTTGCGAGTTGGTGATTGGTTAAAATGGAACAGGGAGACCAAATTCTTTTTATACCGTTATGTATTTTCTGGTATGCTGGTCCAGTGTTCCACGGCCAGGATGAAAACCGCATTGTTCCTCCTGAATCCGAAATTCGACTATCGATCTTACCCTCCTCTCCAGTACCCTGGAATAGACTTTCCCAGGAAGGCTGAGAAGTGTGATCCGCTGTAGTTGGAACACACCCTATGGTCCCCCCTCTAAAATAAGGGGACCACTACCCCAGTCTGCCAATCCAGCGGCACTGTCCCTGACCTCCATGTGCTGTTGAGAAGTTGTGTCAGCCACG
Organism: Stomatorhinus ivindoensis; assembly: GCA_019775895.2. Lineage (NCBI taxonomy): Eukaryota > Metazoa > Chordata > Actinopteri > Osteoglossiformes > Mormyridae > Stomatorhinus > Stomatorhinus ivindoensis. Next base: position 31,309,818 of record JABFEB020000092.1, read on the forward strand.
ACAGCCCCACGACATCCAGAGCTTTCAGGTACTCCAAGCGGATCTCGTCCACCCCTGGGGCCCGGATACCACGTACCTCTTTAACCACCCTGGCCACCTCAGCCCCAGTGACGGTCAAGCCCCCCCAGCCCCCGCGGGCTCTGTGCCCTCAGATATCTCAAAGGCAGTGAGCGTAGATGTACCTGAGGCAGGGTTGAGGAGGTCCTCAAAGTATTCCTTCCACTTCTGGGTGATGTCCCCAGGTGAGGTCAACAGCACCCCTTCCAGACTATAAATAGTAGGAACCAGGAGCTTCTTCCCCCTCCTGATATTCTGGATGGTTTGCCACAACCTTTTTGAGGCCGACCGAAAGTCATAGACTCACCAAACTCCTCCCACACCCGGGTACAGGGTTTACTGCCATGAATGGCATCAATCACCCTGCATCCACAGCTCCGTACAGCCGCTTCCACAATGTAGGTCCGGAACAGTGTCCATTCAGAGTCAATGTCCCCAACCTCCCCCGGTATGCAGTTGGAATTCTGCCAGAGGTGCGAGTTAAAGCTCCGGTGAACAAGAGCCTCGGCCAGACGTTCCCAGCAGACCCTCACTATGCGCTTGGGCCTACCAAGTCTGACCGGCTTTCTCCCCTACCAGCTGAGCCAGCTCACTATCAGGTAGTGATCAGTTGACAGCTCTGCCCCTCTCTTTATTCGAGTGTCCGAGACAGAAGGCCGCTGATCAGGTGATACGATTATGAAATCGATCATTGACCTGTTGCCCCGGGGATGTTCGTACCATATGGTGTGGATCACCTATGGGCACCCTTATGCTCGAAGATGGTGTTCGTTATGGATAAACCATGCACTGCACAGAAGTCCAGTAACAGAACACCACTTGGGTTCAGATCAGGGTGGCCGTTCCTCCCAATCACCCCCCTTCCATGTCACACTGTCATTGCCCACGTGAGCGTTGAAGTCCCCCAGGAAAATGTTGGAATCCCCTCATGGCGCGTTAACCAGCATACCACTAAGGGAATCCAAGAAGGCTGGGTTCTCTGAACCGTCATTCGGCACATAAGCGCAGATGACAGTCAGAGACCTATCCCCGACGCGAAGGCGCAGGGAGTCAGCCCTTCACCAGGGTAAACTCCATTGTTAATGCACCGAGCTGTGGGGCCACCAGTAGCCCTACCTCAGCCCGGCGTCGCTCACCTGCCGCAACTCCAGAAGAGCGTCCAGCTCCTCTCTAGGAGATTGGTTCCAGAACCCAAACTATGTGTTGAGGTGAGCCCGACTATATCTAGTCGATATCTCTCAACCTCTTGCAAAAGCTCAGGCTCATTCCCCACCTGAGAGGTGACACTATGTCCCGAAAGCCAGTTTTGTCAGTTGGGGATCGGACCGCCAGGGCCTCCCTTGGCCGCCACCCGATCCACAAAGCACCGAACCCCTGACATTCCCCTTGCCGGTTGTGGGTCCACCTGGGGACAGTCCCGCATGCCTCTTTCGGGCTATGCTCGGCCGGGCCCCAGGGGCCAAGGCCCGGCCACTAGGCACTCGCCAACTGGCCCCTCCCCCAGGCCTGGCTCCAGGGTGGGGCCCCAGTGACTCTAGTCTGGGTCAGGGAAACGGGACTTCGTTTGAATACCTCATCATAGGGTTCTTTTGGATTGCTCTTTGTCTGGCCCCTCCCCTGGGACCTTTTTGCCCCTGACAACATAGCCCCCAGGGTCACTGAGGCATGCACACCCCTGCACCACGATAAGGTGGCAATCCAAGAAGGGGTAAATATAAATCATGTTTATGAATGTTTTATGAATATTTAATGAATACATTATGAAGGTGCACTGAATGTTTTATGAATGCAATATAAAAGCATTATGAAGGTGCTGTTAATGTAAAGTATTACCTAATATCTTAATTACTTTCACTTGTTTTTAGATGATTGCAAAACAACAGATTCAAAGATTGCTTTAAGAAACAATATTTATTTAAGTAGACAGAATTAATTTGAAACCTGTTTAATATTTAATATTTGATTGTCTTGAAATAAACATATTTTGGAAGTATTTGCATATTATGAATAATTCTACAGGTTTCTATTGCTACAAGAAATGGCCTTTTGCCTTGAACATTTGGCCTGTGTAACATTCACCAAGTTAATGGCAATGAAAGCACCACTGTATCAGACAGTAGTGCAGAATGACTCCTGCACCACTGTTCAAAATACAGACAAATTAAGAATTGCTTAAGTGTTGTTCTACAGTGTGTGCAGAATTATTAGGCAAGTACTATTCCTGGAAATTGTTTTTGGCAAAAGTTGGGCAGACTTATAAAAATGAAATCATAAGCTTTCTTGTGCACAAAGGAAAATTATTTAGAGAGAAAATGTTACATTTTTCACAAAAAAATAAAAACATGATTATTGGTGTGCAGAATTATTATGGAATTGACACACTATGCGTGTGTTAATTCATCGTTACACACGTTTGGGTCTGTGAATCCGTTTTTTCTGCACTAAAACAAGTGTAGTCAAAACATCACTCTATTCTTATGGATATACATGTAAAAGAGCTGCTTTGAGTGGCCACAACTCAGAACAAGCAAGACCTGAAAAGGACTGTGGCAAAGAATGACTGCCATGTGTCCCACTAAAACTGTTAGGCTGTGTATTATGCCATTAGGCTTTTAGGACACTGTTGCCGTGCATGGGCATTTGTGATAGTGCAGCTGTTTGCAGTGGTGTCAGGTGCCTCTAAGCTGGACTGGTTGGCCACCCTTCTTCCAGTTAACAAGACTGACTATGACCCATTTATTCTGTACCTACTTTTTCTAGTGGCACTGGCTGCTAGGTTGTTTGCCTGTTCCCTTTTTCAAATATTTGTATCCAATTTATGACAACTTGGAGATATCCTGGAATAGGGCAAGTATGGCCTTGCCATCATCTTTTCCTGACCTACAATGATCACCAGTACCAATTTACGATCAACACAATTTATTATACATTGATTGTGTATTTTGAATCCATTTGATTTTCAAATCAATGATTTAGACTAGGGCTGCAACAAACCATTATATTGATAGTTGATCAATGTATCGATTATTGAAACGAATAATCAATTAGTCGAATGAATCGCTCAATAACCAAATAACTCTTATTTGGTATCAGCTATCAGATTTTAAATTTAGAATGATGTTGTTTTATGCATTTGCTAACAATCAAAACAACGAAACTGAATACTTAAAAAATGCACATTGCACTCTTTTAATGAACGTTCCTGTTAATACAAAAGATTTTTTAAAATCCAATAAAGGCAAAATTATGGAAACACTTACATATGCTTAATCAGTCCATGCCACTGAAACACACACACACACTCTCTCTCTCTCTCTCTCTCTCTCTCGTGTGGAAACGCTCGCTGTCAAAAAAAATACTAATAAGAGAGCCGCTATCAATACAGGAGAGGTAGGATGTCTTGTTGACAGTGTCCATTTTATTTGCATGAGCTAAGATTTAAAACTTAAGATAATACTAAACACATTTGATTTTATTGGAACGTCAAGATGCTAGAAAGACTGACTTAAGACAGCTAACACCTAACGATTGAGATGACGGGTGCGCGTTAATTCCAACAAAACACTTTTGTGATTTTGTCCGACAATAGAAATTTTTCTGCAATAATGAAATCGCTTGAAAAGTCGTTAGGTGTAATGCCAACATTATCCAACTCCATTATCAATTCAAGAGAATATGCATTTCAAAATAGAAAATGTTACAGCTTGAATTTGAACAGTTTTTAACATTAACATTGGCTTACTATCTAACTGTCATAACTGACTTACCAAGATGAGTGCTCTTGATCCAGTGAGTCAAAGTGCTGCCTCTTTAGGTGCTCGAGCATAGAGGATGTGCTGCAATGTTAATTTGCTTTCATTCTGAAGTATCATCTAGCACTTTATTTGAAGGGCACAGATACTTAGTAAGAGGTCAGTTACTACTGAAGTCATCTTCATGCACAGATCATGAACACGTATAGTCCCTAATTTAGATAAAAGATGTCATGATTCATTAATGATGAACAAACATGAGATTAGTATTTCACTTCATTTCTTTTCCTTCAGCAGTTCACAAAGGTTTACAGAATTAACAGACAAAATAAATGTAGTAACTGCTTGATAAAACATGTCATGATTCATTAACGATGAATTAACATGAGATCAGTATGTAACTAAGACAAACTAATAGCATAATACTGTATTATTTGTGCCCCATCAAATAAAATGTTACCAATTTTTTCTCATTGTCTACTTGACTGAAAAAACACAAGTGAAATTTTATAATGTTATGGAATTTGGCGCTCAGAGGCGGCACACATTAATGTGACTTATTTTCTATATTGGATCCAGTAGAAAACAGAAATTTAAAAACAAATTCATCAGATACTCATATCTTTCTCACACAAAAGGAAATGCAAACATGCAGTCACAGGCAGGTATCGCTTCTGGGAGCAAACATTTGAAAAGTCACCAGGTGAGTCATTTGTGCCTGTTTTAAAGAGCACTTCACACTTGACACCGCAATAGGGGAGGGAATGGTTTCACGATTCACCACAATTTTAACAAATACCTTATTCCTGTGCTTGTATTAAGGCAACCTGACATGTGAATATGTGCTAGTACCACGGTCCAGGTGCTCAGAGTGTGTTTGTTGTTAGGGGACACTTGATTGTTAAAATGTAGATGTGGAAAAAAATCATTTAAATTCAGTGTCTAGGAAGGAGGGGGCAGGGGGCTGAAGGAGGTCTATTCCAGTGGTGCGCAGCTTCTGGGGGAGGACTTTGGACACATTGAGGCACATATGGATGTCCAGCTGTGTCTGAATAACCCAGAAGCACACAGCCGTAATGATTAATGATGCTGGTTCATTACCCCCCAAGCAGCCCGGGCCTAGGGATGTGCGCACGGATTATGCTGAAATCTTTGCAAGTACATGTTTTTAGCAGAGCAGCGTCCCAGGGGCAAAACCACCTTGATCAAGGGCTAAAACGGTGACATCACTCATTAGTCATGAGAGGTGAACTAGTGACTTTTCAGTCACGGGCACAGAGTCTGAACCCACAGAGCCACTTACCACACCCATCAGAGTAGGTGGGCACGTCTGTTTTGCCGCCATGTGATTTCCGCTCGTTTTGAGGGTGGCTGTGTAGCTTGCAGCCTGCTGGCTGTCGCTGACCCACTCCCTTTTGTGAGAGGTTAGGGTCTCAGCCGACACTAAGTATCATGCTCAGAGTGTTGTTTAAGGGAGCCATGGATGTGTGCATGTGTATATGCGTTTGGGTTCTTTGGGGGATAAAGCAACACACTTCTGAGAGAGAGAGATGGATGGATGGATATATATATATATATATATATATATGTCAACTCATCAACTTGATAAGAACTGGCTCTAGCTTGTTAACTGTAGGTATGTAGATCTCCCTTTGTAGTATACCTCACAGATTGGATCTTGTGTCAATGACATTTTATTCTGTCTTGGGTTGTTCTGTTTTCCTAAGGATTCTCTCATTTTGTTTTTATTGCCAGCTTCTGTAACCAGACACTCCCATTTTTATTGTCCATATGCCTGTCAGCTACAGCTTGTGCGTAGTGTTTACTTACGTTTTGTCAGTTGCTGTTGCTTGCTTATTTAATGATTTTATTTCTTTATTCTTGCCCATCCCGCTTTCTCAGTATGTCTCGGGACTGACATGAAGCTGCAGCTCCCGTCCAGCCTGGAAAACCACTACAAGACACTGCAGCTGCTCTACACCGATTGCCAGGTGGTGCATGGGAACCTGGAGATCACCCACCTGCACGGAGACCTGGACCTTAGCTTTCTGCAGGTTTGATTTCTGGAAGCTATTGTCACCTTCACTCTGCAGCACCCTGAGATCATTCTTTTGTTTGCTTTTGTTTATATTTTTTCTGTATAACAAATTTTTGCTGCCTATCTTGTCTGTTAGTGTCAGTCTCTCTTCCTTTTACTTTTCCTTCACTCTGCTGCGGTTTTAACATGGCCTCTGGGCACTCCCCCGCTTGCCCTATCTCTGCAGGGCATCGTGGAAGTGCAGGGTTATGTGCTGGTGGCCCACGTGTCGGTGAGTTCGGTGCCACTGGGCAGTCTGCGCATCATCCGCGGGAGCCAGCTCTACGAATCGCAATACGCTCTGGCCGTACTGGACAACAGCGGCCCTGGGGATTCTGGGCTGACGGGGCTGCAAATGAGGAGTCTGACGGGTGAGGTGCAGTGGGGGGTGCGTTGGGTTTGCTGAGGAAGGTAGACTTGCAAGAGATATGCAGGTGCATTTTGGGGATTTAATAGGCTGTGGGTAATGAGAGTGATGAAGAGGACAATTTGAAGAGGTCTGAAACCTGTCGGTCTGTTTCCATGGGGGGGTGATGATGTTCTCACAGTGCTGGCACCCCGTCTGACCCCTTCTCTGTCCCTGTAGAAATCCTTCTTGGTGGGGTGTACATTTGGGGGAACCCTCATTTGTGCTTCCCTCAGCACATCAATTGGAGCGACACGCTGGATGAACAGAACCCGCAGAACCACCTGCGACTGCAGGTGCAGTCATCCAACTGTAAGGAGCCGGACATGGGTCCGTCATCGCATATAAAACGGCATCGATGTCATGTTTTTACAAGCTTGTGAAAAGTCATGCATCTGCAGAAGGTGAGACCCAGTGGCATCTTCTGCGTCTTCAGGTCTGAGCTGTTCCCCTGCGTGTGGCTCGCGGGGATGCTGGGGACAGACGGAGCACGACTGTCAAACCTGTGAGTCACACAGAGCCCCTGTCTGCTCTTGTCTATAAGCTGGATGGCTCTGTCCCGTGTCAGACTGTACGTCACTGATCTGGGTGATGCAACAGCTTATTGTAGAAGGTTGTGTGGGTGACATATCATGACATATTACAGATATCATGTTCTAAAAGACCCTCCGCAGACATATCTCATAAAATTCAGTGGGTTTAAACATCTTGTGCTAAACAAAAGTGAATGAAAACAGTTTAAGGAGGAGATTCATTGGCAAGGAAGTTTGTGTAGATGTTCATTGTTAGAATGGGACAAAACTTGATGAACAGCTGGTTCTTCTCTGTGCAGTGACCCATCTGCTGTGCACCTCTGGCTGCATGCGCTGTAAGGGCACACGCCACAATGACTGCTGCCACAAGCAGTGTGCAGCGGGCTGCACTGGGCCCAAGGACACAGACTGCTTGGTGAGGCTAACCAACGTAGCTTTTGATTATCCAAACAAAGCTATAATTTCACAAACCCCAGAAATCATGTGACGTGCTGCTAAAGTTTCAAAGACATTTCACAGCAGTATAATGAAACATTTAGCATAGTCCTTACTGCTCTCCTTAAATTCTTTGTGAATAATCTTTTTAAAAAGTTTGCTGTGATAGTGCAGTATCTGTTCCATTGTTTGAGAGCAGTCATGATTGTTTTAAAACCCAATGCCTTGAAATCCCCAGTGAGTGATGTGCATCTTTAAAGCCACCTCTCCTCCCACAGGCTTGTCGACACTTTAATGACAGTGGATTGTGTAAAGATAGCTGTCCACCAGCCAACATCTATGTGCCGTCGACCTTCCAGCTTAAGCCCAACAAAGACAAAAAGTTCAGCTTTGGTGCCGCCTGTGTGAAAGAGTGCCCTCGTACGTTTGGGGGGGCCCTGCTCCGCTCGTCTTCACCCATTTGTGATTTAATCCATCTGTCCATGTTCCAAACGCTTAACCAGTTCAAGTATTGGGGAGTTTGGAGCACAAGGCAGCAAGGCACCCTGGTTGGGATGCCAGTCCACTGCAGGGCACATAATTAAACATAATCGTGCATTATGGTTTCTCCAAAATCTCTTGAAAACACCACAGTCTCAGCTATGAGCTCTGCATGCCTGGCTGGTATCTCAGCCTGGATGAAGGACCTTCACCTCCAGGTTAATCAACAGATCAAGCCTTTTCTGTCTGATATTCATTCACCCTAAATGCTCTTGTGTCACACTCCAGCTGGTCTCTCTTCACTGGCATTGTCTCTATTTATTGACACACCCATCCAGTTTAAGTCCTTGATGCTGGCTTCCAGGTTCATTAACGGACCGACACCAATCTCCATCAAAAGCCTCCTGAAGACCTATGTCCCACCTTGCCCCCTTCAGTCAGCGAAGCAGTGCCACCTTGTGCTCCCTCCACCACGAGAGAAATGTCACTCCAGACAGTTCTCTTGTGTTATTCCACGGTGGTGGAATGAGCTGCTCAACCACATCTGACATCAGCCTTCCTTGCTACTTTTAAGAGCTTTCAAGACACATCTGCTCCTCAGTTTCTCTGCCTTTGTGATGGGAAGTGCCTTTTTACATTCTTTTAATGTTCTTATGTTGCACTTCTGGTCCTTGAATAGTCTTATTAGGTTCTTGCTAGAAATTGTTGTGTAGCTCCTGCTCCAGTACTGCACTTGCACTTGTACCTGGGCATAGAATGGAATCTCAGCCTAGCTGCACTTATGCCTCGCCGACGCCGTGACAACGTGAATTTTTGCAGTGTGCTATTTACCTTGCTTGTACATCGCTTTAGACAAAACCATCTACTAATTATTTAAATTTAGAGATGCTAATCAGTTCATCACATCCACACACACAATAATACTCTGTGGGTAATTTAGATATCCCAATTAGCCTAACTGCATATCATTGGAATGTTGGAGGAAACCCACACAACACAGAAGAGTATATACCAGGGGTCACCAACCTATACTGTACCTGACATCAGTATAACAGTATAGGCCAGGGGTCACCAACATGGTGCCTGTGGGCACCAGGACGCCCCCAAGGACCACAAGTCGCCCGCAGAGCTGTTCTAAAAATAGCACAACTCACCAGTGAGCAGAGTCTAAAATTTAATTTTATCCTGTTGCTTTTCTTTAATCACATTTGCATTTATATAGATTTGAAAATGACAATATCTTAAAAAAGCATTTAAAACGTTTATTATACATGAAGTTTAGATAAGCTTAGGAGGACGTTTCAAACTGGTAGCCCTTCGCATGGCTCAGTACCTGTGAAGTAGCTCTCAGTTTCAAAAAGGTTGGTGACCCCCTGCTCTACACACACAGAACACGGGCTGCAATTCACACACCGAATCTGTATGTGTCAATGGTGGTGCCCAGTGAGCCCTCTGTGACTTAACATGTTAACATGCACATTTATTCCTCTGACCCTTATGGCTGGACTTTTACAAGCCTCATTTTGGACGGGCACCATCCACGAAGGTGACACAGCCACTCTGCTTCTCAGATTTAAACCCGAAGCTGTGGCCATTTGCTGTCTGTCTTTTGTAACTAAGCCACTCCTTATTTTTTCCAATCACCCGCTCCACCCTTATGGTTCCCCATTTACCCCGCTAAATGCCCCTCCCCCTTCTCCATGCAGGAAACTTCCTGGCCATGGAGGTGGCCTGCACCATGATGTGCCCAAAAGCCAACCAGGAAGTCATCACCAGCCTGCCTGATGGCAGCGAGGTGCAGAAGTGTGAGAAGTGTGATAACGACTGTCCCCAAGGTTGGGTTCCGATTCACCCCTTCTTCACCATCTCCGGTGTGACTGTGGCTATTTTTACATGGCTCCCCATCACCGAAACAGTGCAGTACAAAGCACATCCGCTATTTTGCAGTGCTTTGAATTGTCAGTGGCATATCTGCCTCACTGTGTAGTACACTGTGAAATACCAAAAATGCATTGCAAATTGTATTATAGACATGTACACTAGCATACTCCCTGTATACCATGATGCAATATGAAGGTGGCATCTTTTGCAAACTCATTCATAATACAAATTTGGGCAAATTCGTATATAAACATTAGCATTTTTTTTTTTAAGTCACTTAGAATGATACTGGAGATCTCTGCAAAAACTTAAGTTGACATTTCAGTTTTAAATTGTAATAATCATAATAAAAATCCATCCATCTATCTGCCGCTTTTCGAAGGTCGGGTTGCGTGGGCAGCAGTCTGAGCAGGAATGCCCAGACCTGCCTCTCACCAGCCACCTGGTCCAGCTTCACCGGGGCATACTATCTCTCCAGCGTGTCCTGGGTCTGCCCCGGGGCCTCCTCCGAGCTGGACATGCCCGAGACACCTCCCCAGGGAGCCGTCCAGGAGTCATCCTTGATAGATGCCTGAACAACCTTAACTGGCTCCTTTTAATGCGGAGGAGCAGCAGCTCTACTTTTAGTTTCTCCCAAATGCCTGAACTCAGCATATCTCTAAGGCTGAGCCCAGACACCCTGTGGAAGAGACTCATCATGGGGTTCGGGTGCAGTGTAGATCAGGTGGCAGTCAAAGGCAGGGGTCTTGGCAGACCATTCGTCAGCGACCATAATAAAAATTTTAAACAATAAGTATAAATAAGTCACAGGTTCACATCCATATTATCTCCTTTGTTCTGTTTATTTCATTCTTGTATTTTGCTGTTTGTGTTTGCAACACATTTTAGAAGCCATTGTCTTGTTTCATTGAGTAATTCCCCATCTTGTAAATCTGCATAGATTTCCCTGTATAGGGAGCAGTGAGCAAGTGAACGATTTCGAATGCAACCCATGTCTCAGCCTAACCTCCTTTCCCATGATCCCCCAGTGTGCTATGGCTTGGGGATGGACAGCCTGCAGGGAGTCCTGGCCATCAACTCATCCAACATCGGCCTCTTCGCTGGCTGCAAGAAAATCTTCGGTAGTCTGGCCTTCCTGCCACAGACCTTCACTGGGTAGAGTCTCCAAAAATACCCTCAAAACTGTCCATAATCATTTCATGCAAAATGATGTGAAAAGGTCTTGTATGGGAGCTTTGGGTCGCATACATTTTAAACACATTCTTCCAGGAGCAATCATCAAATGTTTTTGATTTTGTAACCTGGTAATGTTTACCTTACAACAGTACTAAACACTGACTACTGTCAAACTTATTTCAATACAGGAATTAATATGATTATAATTTTATTTAAGTTAATAATGATACAAAAGATACCATACATACCATATAGGCCTAATAATGATTTTAAACAATGGGTAAGAATAGATCCTCACTTCATACTCAGTGAAAAATCAGATTCCCTCAGTGTAACAAGTCATAACGTTAATGTTACATAAGATATACCTAAAATGTTAAAAAAAAAGTTTGTTAAAACTCAGCCGTCAGTTATTAAATTCTAATGTGTGTTCATAATATAAACTTTTTGGGAGTCAAAACAAGATAAACTATGAGTGATTTGACCACTGTGACGCTTCAGGATTACATTATGACACAAACATTTTATATACTTGTCTTCTTATCTGAACAGTTCTTGCATCAGACAGGATATGAAATTTCAGCTGATTGTGTAATCACATACTCTGTTTAAGTCAATTTTTCAATCATAAATCAAGGAGTAGCCTAAAATAGTGTCTTCGCAGCACTGTAAAATAAAATGGGTTAGCAGACTTGTAAGGATTATAGCTAGTTAGTGAATTTTCAAAACTCAATATGACATAGGATGTTGGGAGTGCTAATACAGACCTAACATAAATTAAGAATAACCTTAGCATACTGAAGGACGGCACATTTTGTGTCACCATGATCAGAAGTGGCAGTTTAGCTTTAAAACGCGGTACTCGGTTCACGATTCATTGTGGGGTTTACGCATGCTGTCAGTGTTTACATTTTGTTTTGTTGTCCTATGTGCCGTATCTTTTGATTGAGTTGGTGTTGTTGTCGTACAGCCTGCATACTTGTCATAGCCAAGATTATTAGATCCGTATCGCATAGTGTGATCGGTAATGATTTTATAAGATTGCTGAAATCACACAGTGTGTACCGGGCATTACACTTTAGAAGCACGTATGGCACGCTGAAAGTAGGAATGTCTTCCCTGCTTTGGTTAATATCACTGTTTGCAGTTACAGTAAGCTGCACTTACCTCTAGATGTTTCCTTAGGTTGAACATGGACTGTTTAGATGTCAACAACATCTTTATAGCCGGTAAACACGCACTGTATTGCAGTTAAATTTGTGCCTTTTTTCGTAATGTATCGGAAATGTTTTTTATATTTCCAGCAATGGAATGCATTCCTTTCCTTGTCTGCCACTGACTGCAACAGAAACTCAGACCATGCAAGTTAATTAGCAGAATTGGCTGCAAATGTAGACAGGATAACCAATCAGAAGTAACTAATAGTTTCAAACTTTCGGCTGTGGAGGGAAATAGCAAAGGAGGATGTTTTGCCTAAGAAAAACATGAAAAACAATAAAAATACTGTTATTAAAGATATTAGCAAGGTTTTGCATATAAAAAAAAAACTTTCCCAACAGAGTATTGTTGATGGTATACATAGCCTTGGTTTTATTGAGCTAGTATTGGGAGGAAATTCATTGTGAAGTCTTAAAGCACTTATGTAAGTTGCTCTGGTTAAGAGCGTCTGCCAAATGGTGTAAATGTAAATATAATCTTATGATGTAACTAAAATTGTAATCACGAATATTTCCATAAGTAACTGTAATTTGATTACACTTTTTTTTCTCTAGTAACTGTAACGGATTACATTTTTTTTGTAATTAAATTACGTAACGCCGTTACATGTAACTCATTACTCTGCAACATTGAATGTGTCCATGGTATGAAAACAGTGTGGCTCTTTTTGATACTAATAGTGTTTTAAGACTGATTGAATATTACTGCTGGCATGTACTGTATATTGTACAGCAGGCAGTTTTGAACAAGCTAAAGGCATAAAGAAAACTACTAATTATAATTTGTAATGTGAGGTACGATTAAAAATAATCTTTTAATGAATGAAACACCAGTAGCTATGCTTTTACATAAAATGGAAGAATATTTGTGCACGCAACAAAGAAGAGCAACATTGACCCGAACATCAAATGCTGATTAGAAGTGTGAGACGCTTTAGATGAAGTTGATAATGATATGGCAGACAGATGAGATAACAAGAATGTTACCCTGTGCTTTAAATTTAAGTAGCCATCTACTGTATCAAGTAAAACCTGACAGCTTTTGCAGTCGTCTTAAGACCAGCAGTGAAATTTGAATAGCCTGTTTTTTTGGTTTGCTCCCCCCAGCATATGAGTAAACCCCCGACATGCGAGCTGTTTGCCGCGCGCCGCTTGTTGCTCTGCGGCCTTGGTCACACTTAAAGGAAGGCGCCATTCACATTAGCCCCCCTTGGCCCACTATGGGCCCAGCTGTGGGCCTGTGCTGTACAGCATTGACAGGGCAATAAGCCCAGCTGCCACACCCACCTGACTGGATGTGAGATAATTCACATTTCCTGGGCTTCCCAGCTAACACGCCTTGTTTGGCGTTGCAGACACAAGACACGGTAATCTGTGACTAAGCTCTTAGGCTGCTAGTGAGTTTCTGAGGCAGACTGAGAGCGGGCTGAGTACTGCCATCGCTAACTGCATTTCACTTTTCCAAACACATAACAAGGATTTTGTTTTTTTATTGCTAAAGAGATCCTATGACCAACACCTCAGCCCTGGACCCCAGGCAGCTCGACGTGTTCAGAAACCTGCAGGAAATAACAGGTACTTCACAGCACAGTTGTGCATGACAGACAGCGTGTCATGTTGCTCATTTGTTTACTCTAGGATAATTAATTAAGTAGTTCGTTCCTACTGAATCCTTTTACTACCCCCCCCCCCCAAAGACACAGCTTGTTCACATTTTAATTTTGTTATTATGCAGCTATATGAAGCTCTTGATTACTTGGCTCTGTCTTGCAGATAGTGGTCTGGAACAAAAATGTAGACTGGTTGGTGGTCGAGGGGGGCACTGGGCGGAGAGTCGTGTTAACTGCTCGTCTTGTCGTGATTGCCAGGATACCTGTACATTGAGGCCTGGCCCAGTGGCTGGATGGATCTCAGCATCTTTGAGAAGCTGGAGGTGATCAGAGGGAGAATGCTGTACAGGTAAAGGCAGCAAAAAGGCACCATTGTGCATAGCTGAGCTTTATGCACATCTGCATTAGAGTGGCTGGGTGGCTAAGCACCAGCATGTTAGCATTAGCATGTTTCACTTATCTGACTCCCCCCTTTCAGAGGCATCTTCTCGCTGGGTGTGCAGTCCCTGCACATCACGTCCCTTGGCCTGCGCTCTCTTCGCAGTGTCAGCGGAGGCCTCATTCTGGTGCACAACAACAGCCGGCTATGCTATACCTCATATGCACCATGGGGGGCGCTGCTGCCGGCGGAGCAGCAGACATACCTCATCGTCACCCAAAATCATAACCCGGAGGACTGCGGTATAGTGCCCCCCCACCTTTGCACTTTGTGTGTGCATCCTACAATGTCGTAAATTATTTGGATAGTGTGGTGACCATTTTTTGGTCCCCAGAAGGGGAAACAGAATTGTATAAAAATTTGTCACTACAAACAAAAAAAACTACAAATATCTTGCATTTTGTTTGGCTATTTATGGTTAAGGTTGTCAAGTTTTAGGGTTTTGCCCATAGAAATTAATGGAAAGTCCAGACAAAGATTTACACGCCTAATCTGCTTGTTTGAGTGCGTAATGATTGCTTGGATTCAGCTGAGTTTTCTATCCAGCACTGGAGGCTGGACAGGAATCTGTCTTCGCATTTCCAGTGTTTTTATGACTGTTATTATCTTTCACCTCAGTCTGGGAAATCCTGGCACTGATTCAGTTGTTGTGAGTCTATACCGTGCGGCTCGTCTTGATCATTCAGCAAACTGTGAGAATGTGTAGCAACAACACCAGCTAATTAGGCAGCTTGAAGCTTTAAACTGGTTTCAGAAGATTATTATTGTGCCATTTAGCGTGACTCTGGCGCAGGTTCGGCATTTAATTTAAAGTTACACTTCTTGTTTCTTTCCCCTTGTGCTTTTTCATTGTTTGACCATGGTGTGACCGTATAAAGAATTCAGTTTTAAAGTGTGTGCTGATTTTCCATACAAGAGCCGCATGTGCAGCCATTTTAAAGCTGCTTATTTGTCTGGGCACCAGCTTCAGTTCTTCTCCGATGTCATCTGCTCATGTTGTCCTCGTGCAAACCCACGCCCCCCC
>JABFEB020000092.1:31329542-31341933 GCA_019775895.2 Stomatorhinus ivindoensis
AAGAGCACATGTGGGTGGTGTGTGGTCAGTAGGTTATGTTGCTGGTTCGAATCCTGTAACTATCAGAGTGATGACACCTCACCATTGGGACCTTGAGCAAGGCCCTTAATGCCAGTTTCAAGGCTGCTGTACGTCGCTATAGTGAAAAGCAGCTGGTTAATAACTGTAAGTGTAAGATATGAAAGAGTGTTCAGTGACCAGCTAGAGGAGTTATGGTGCTTTCCAACTGCCACCAAGAATCAACCTGACCTGTACCACGAACTGTCAGTCTTCCATTGTGAAGTATGCAAGCCGTACCTGTGTTGACGGATCGCTGAACTGAGTGCCTAAACCAAGCTGGTTGTGTCACCACCATCTGATTGGTTGAGATGCACAGTGATCTGCACTTAATATTCATGAATTATCTGAAAGGGCATATTCTGTACATTATTCGTTATTAGTAGTATAGCACATCACAGTGTATTTATGCATTCCCGATAACTCGGAACTTGAAAATTTCCAACCTCCTACTTAAAACAGTAGTATACAACAGCTGAACAGAATCGATATGTAATGCAAATTTACACATGCAAATACTAATTCCACTAGCATTTGTTGCTAACACAACATGCCGATTCACACATGCAACGCGATTTCAGGTCGAGGTATGGTTTTGGGTATGGCCTGGTTCCTGTACGCCAGTGGAGATACGCCTTTACATAAGGTAAATGTGTTCCTCTAGAGTGAGAAACCATGGCTCTGTCCGCAGGAGGCCTACGTGATGGCGGGCGTGGCCAGCCCCTATGTCTGCCGCTTGTTGGGCATCTGTCTAACGTCCACTGTGCAGCTGGTTACCCAGCTCATGCCATACGGCTGCCTGCTGGACTATGTGCGTGAGAATAAAGAGCATGTCAGCTCCCAGTACCTGCTCAACTGGTGCGTGCAGATCGCCAAGGTGAGTCAGCCCACATCTGATATCAGAGGACTTGGAGCTTACAGCATGGGCAGGGTTCTTGGGGCGGGTGGCAGGTGATGACCGGGCTTAATAGCGGAAAGTGGACAAACACCCCCATGTGCCTGGACAGGGAATGAGCTACCTGGAGGAGGTGCGACTCGTCCACAGAGACCTGGCTGCCCGCAATGTTCTGGTGAAGGATCCCAACCATGTCAAGATCACAGACTTCGGATTGGCTCGCCTGCTCGACACCGATGAGACCGAGTACCAAGCAGAAGGCGGCAAAGTAAAGCAACGTGTGGCGTCTTCCTGTCTGCTCTGCCTTGGGTGACACAGTCCAAACCTCTTTCAGTTCTCTTTTCGTATTCCTTTTCTCTTCACATCTGACCACATATTCTGCACACAGCCCATGTACGTCACAGGGCCTATTTGTTGTGTTGTAATGTCTGTAGATGGGATATGCATAGCGGGACCAATATGGGTTATGGATGCGTATCCCAACATGCACCTCTATCACACTGTACTTCCTAGAATTTGTTAGAAGCAAATGTTTGGGCTTTTAGCCCTAACTTGAGGAACAGCAGCTGTAGAAAGCAGCAGCCTGTCTTGCTAGGATTGTGATTTAGCTGGCACTCACCCCCCCCACTGCCCTGTCTGACTGATGCTTTTGTCCTCTGTGCCCCCCCGCACGCCTCCACTGTAACTCTTTGTGGTGAGGGTCATCATTAGTGTGCCTTGTCGGTTTTGTGTGCAGGTGCCCATTAAGTGGATGGCGCTGGAGTCCATCTTACACAGGAAGTTCACGCACCAGAGCGACGTGTGGAGCTACGGTAAGTCTGTGCCTGTGCGCCTTTCACTGGCAGTGCACATATTGGACCGTGTGCTGATGTTATTCAGCACGAGCGCTTCATGTCCCCAGGGGTGACGATCTGGGAACTGATGACGTTCGGAGCCAAACCCTACGACCTGATTCCAGCCAGGCAGATCCCGGAGCTGCTCGAGGGTGGGGAGCGACTTCCGCAGCCCCTTATCTGCACCATCGATGTGTACATGATCATGGTCAAGTGTGAGTATAGACTGGCCAACCTGCTTATTAAGTTCCTGGGTTTTCCTCATAAGTTATGGTGATGGAGGAGACGCATTCAAAAGAAAGTATTATACTATTATGTCTAGTTTGCTCATAGTTTCTGGACTCCATGCCTCGGGGTTCAGTATGTGGGGTGGAAGGACTTGGGTGGGGGCCCTGGAACTTGGAGCAAAGATAATATTTTACCCATCCTGGGGGACATGGAATTTCCAGCTTGCCATGGCAGCAGCCAGTAAAGGGCCGGGTTCCCCATTAGCAAAAAAGGCTTTAACCTGCATTCATTAACCTGCAGGTTGGATGATCGATCCGGAAAGTCGGCCCAAGTTTCGTGAGCTGGTGACAGAGTTCAGCACGATGGCCCGGGACCCTCCCCGGTACGTGGTCATACAGGTGAGAGCTCTACTGCCTGCTTATCTTCAGCTTCATCCCTTCCTGCTGCTGCAGTGTCTCGTGAATGTTAAAGGGGGATCCCGGGACTGGGGCGCACTGCTGGGATGCGAATTCAACAGAAATGTACGGAGGCTATCGGCTGCTTACTCCAGCAGGATTCTGATATGAAATTGTGCAGATTGGTGAGAGAATCTGTGATATTCAGCACGCCTCCCCAACCTTCCTCCCCGCAGAACGACGGGAACATGAGCCAGTCTAGCCCGGTGGACAGCCAGTTTTTCCGCATGCTGCTGGAGGAGGAGGGGGGGGACATGCGAGAGCTCCTGGATGCCGAGGAGTATCTGGTGCCCCAGCCGGCCTCTGCAGCCAGGGACGAACCCTTCAGACACCCATCACACGTGGTCAGAAACGCTCGTTACGAAAGGTCATAACGAGAGGTATCGATAAGCAGGGTGATAACCGCGTCTCCCCTCTATACACAGAGCGGCAGGCAGTGTGTGGAAGATGGGGCCTCGGCAGGGGGGGCGTACCTGTACTCGTCTGTCAGCACCCTCGGGCAGGATCAGTGCCCCGCTCCGGCCATCCGGTCCCCCGCAGGCAGCCCTTGGGTGCCCCGGTACCCCTTGCTAGCGCGTAGCGTGTCCCATCATTCTGCAGGGGGCCATTCTGACTCCGTGTTCCTGGATGCGGGGGCGGAAGTCTGCAGCAGTCAGGGGCGCTACTGCGATGACCCCTTACAGGCCACGGTTGCCAATGGTGACCTGGAGGCCATGAATGCGAGGCTGCCTGGCCTGCCACATACCCTGCCCCGTGGAGCTCGCCAGCAACCAGGTGAGACCTGTTCTGTGTGTGTGTGTGTGTATGAGCTGCCTAAAGGCTCAGACAGACTGCCACTTTACACCCCCCCAATAGAATATGTGAACCAGACTGCTGCAGACGGCCCCGCAGGTACCCCTGTCCGCTCCAGCACCCTGCCTCGCAAGACATCTGCCAGAGTGCGGCACCCCCTCAACGGCCTGCGCTCCGGGAACAGCGTGGAGAACCCGGAGTACATCATCCCCCTGGGCAGCACCTCATCTGCGTTGGTCTGTCCTTATTACCTAGGCCTGCACACTCAGGCCAGGGGCGAGAAGGCCATAGCGCCCACACCTTTGCACCTCACCAACGGCAGCCTCACCAACGGCATTGTCACGCCTGCAGTAGAAAACCCCGAGTACCTGGGACTGGCAAAAGAGCACACCTGAACACATCTGGCGGGGCCGAGGTGGGAGGCTCAGGGAGGAACGTGCCCTAGAGGAGAGCTTCAGAAAAGGAGGAGTGCTTACACTGAGCCCACTTATATACTCATGCGTGACCTGCAAGCAAATTCTGATTGGTCATTTGTTCTCATTTCTGTTTGACACCATGTCGTCCCATCGGCATGTCAACAAGAAAAGGTCACCCTGCTTCTTCGTGGCAGAATCACAAGTTAGCCAACACTGGACGCCTGGTTGCATTTATAAAAATTGCATCACTCTTGACTGGTGTCTTTTTATTCTCCCATTTTTGACTGGGAGGAGATCATTTAAAAAATGCTAGAATACACTTGAGCTCTGCTGGCGCTTTTATCATCATTTACCCCATTATATGCACCCCACCCCCACAGTTCTTCCTCCACACAGAGTGCTTATAATTTTAGAATTGTCCTCCCACAGAGACTATACTGGTGTCTCATCATGCAGACTATGGTGTCTTGGACCTAATAGAGCTGACAAAAATCAAAGTCTATTTTGTTCATGAGAAAACGCTTTTCAGAACTGTCTGGCACTTGTTGTTGGCCCATGAAAGGCTGACATTATGCATCAGCGGACAGAGCCCCGGGCTGTGAGGAAACGGCATTCGTGTTTGTCTATTGATGGGCTTTTGAAACGGTGCTGAGCTTGACGCAGCGGCCGGGGCCTCACCCACTGCGAGGGCGCAGCTGGGAACGGAACCCCTTTATGGCCGTGTGAAGACAAGATGGGCGCCGTGTAGCAGGCTGTCACCAGGTGGCAGCGGAGTGCCTCGTGCATCCTGACAGACCTCTACAAAAAAGCCCGGCCTGGTGACAACTGTGGCACGGCCTCTGTGTTTGGGGGCAAAAGGGTAACCTTTCTAGCCGCGTAGTTAAAGGATGTAACAGAGCCCTACTGATCCCAGTCAAGATGTTGCCATTTTTGACAAGTAGTTATTTAGTTGGGAAGGCTAAATCCGAAGAGACGTAGGTAAGAATTAAACCAGAATGTTCTGGAGTTGGAATGTTCTGAGAGCATAATATCAAGCACATTTAAATACGATAATCACCATTTAAGCTGCTGTGACAGGACGCAGGTTGGATGCCCGAATGGCGACATTGTTTTGGGAGGTTAGGCAGGGTCACTTCCACTCAGATGAAAATGTTCCTCCGCAATACGAAGACAAGCCGGCTCACAGACTCAGAGACACTTGAATTGGCCATAGCAGCTGCATTCTGTTTTATGAGGCTGTATTGTGTGATGTGAAAAAATAATATAATTTCTTATCGCCAAAGCAGAATTTGACTGCACATTAAAAACTAATTTAAAACAAATATGAATACTGGTATTCAACTGAGGGGAATGGTTGTGGTTTGTGTGACGTTGAATGACGCCAATATGCAGACTTGCATTGTGCCCTGTAGGGTGAGTTAACTGCATTCTCCCAGTGCTTATATTTAAACATTTCTATTATATCAATATTAGAAAAATTAGTTAGCTAGCTATTTTATATTGCATCAGAATTTAATTATAGCAGGTTATTTCCATTTATTCACAAAGACTACTCTGTGTATAAAATACTTCCTCTGACTAACTTGTGCTCTGAGGTAAATCCAGTCCACAGAGGTATGATGTCATCATTATGCTGCTAAACATTAAGAAATTCTGCATGCCATTATTCTGGCTTTGCATACCTAATGTCAACCTTTTTCAAAATGTTTACAAGTGACCATCTCTACTGACTTCCAGATTTAGGCCTTGAATGCTAAAACGGGTTTTATGTGCTTGGAATTTTATTATCCTTATTTCATTTTTGACTGATTTTTAAATGAATATAATGTATATTTATTACTACTTTGGAAATGATGTTCACTATGGCCTCAATGTTAGTTATGTCTGCATTTGCTAAAGAGGAAAAACATGAATACAACAGACAGGAAACTTAAGTTTACTATAAACCAGATGCACAGTTATTAATGGTCTCAGGTTCACTAAAGCAAGTCTGTACACACTTCTGCCAGTTGTGCAAATTACATAATGATTCAGAGTTGTTTATGGATGGAAATCCTTTTAAAGTAGATAGAAAAAAAAGTCCTGGTCACTTTTGTCTTGAGTTTTCTTTCATCCCACATTATTTTTTTTAAAAAAAAAGCTTAGATGCTTTAAAAGTTTTAGCAAAAACAAAACAGGTCATGAAAGCTTGGTATCATTGCATTTGTAACTGCATGCTGGTCCTGTCAGTCCACATTGGATTATGGGAGTATTGTCTCTGGCTCAGCAAAGAACTAGTATGTATAGTTGGTAGACACTATTCATCACAAAGATATATGGCTTGCTTTTGAGCTATTCGCACTTTCCTAATCTAAGGTTTATATGTGAAGGCTAATGAACCCTCAGTTGAAAATAGATGCTTGAAACTGGCCCTGGAGCATGCATCTAAGCTTAAAAAATAATAATAAAAATCCCTTCGTTTTCCATTGAAGGTTTTTATGTCTGTATGAAAGTAGACCAAAATACATCCTATCATTTTTACTAAGAATCTAACTTCACTTGGAAAACTAAAAAATGATCTGAACATTCTATACTCATTTCTGCAGTATTCCTCTCTGGAAGCTAAAGTAAATAAATATACTGGAATATACTCGAATAAAATATCCAAACTCTTTCCATGAGCAGTTGTTGGACATTAAGGAAAGGTTTCCAACTTGCATCCCCATATATACAGTTGACTCTAAAGCTGGAAGTTGAGTCTCTGCTACAGTCACTGTTAAGCAACTGATTATCAGTTATAAGAACACAAGATATTTACAAACGAGAGGGGGGCCATTCCGCCCATCATGCTTGTTTGGGGAAAACTTAACTAATAGCTCAGAGTTGTTAAAATCTTATCTAGCTCTGATTTATCTGAATACCATTTTTACCATATTTTTACAGCAGAAGCTTGTGCCCTGCCAAGTTCAGATTTCACTGATTGTAAACAAGGCATATTTAATTTGCACTGACTCAATGTCTTATTTGCAACTTCTGAAAACCTAATTCTGAATATGGGTGTGAAACAGATCATCCTGGGATTGTCAGTCTCTGATGTACAGAAGCACAGTATACAGTATTTTGTTGGGTGCCAGGTCATTGCAGTGTCCTTGGGGATGAACAGGTAGATCACACCTTATTTCTTATATATGGCAGTGTTTAGTACCACCTTCAGATTCTGAATCTCTACTTGTTTCTGATATAATTAAAATATAGCAAGCTGAATGGGATGAACACATGAATGATGAACTTTATGAAATCAGCTCAAGTATCGGTAAGATGACAATCTTTCAATTAATAATAATAATCGATCCTTTATTATCCCTGTGGGTTAATTCCTTTTATGCCTCCCTCAACTTGCTCTTTGTAAAGCAAGCTATCTACAAAGGGCAGCCATCTGTTGCGGCGCCCAGGGAGATGGGGGTTAAGGGCCTTGTTCAAGGACCCACAGACAGGCTGAGGCTGGATTTTAACCGGCGACCTTGTGATTACAAGCACACAGGCTTAGCCACACACTGCCCCCTGTTGGGCTTGAATCATTTATGGTCTCATGTGGGGCAAACCAGGCTACTCACAGCTTTATTTTCAGGTGAAGCTTCACCTGTATGTCTTACATGCAAGAATTTCTTTAACTGTATAACACATTTTATTGTATTGTCATTCTTTGGAACTCTCTGTGGCAAAGGTACCGTTTTACTGATTTTTTAAAAAAGCTATATGGAGTAAAGTCAAGCCAGAGGCGTAAGCATCTTATTTAGGTATTAACTGATTCATAATACTTTATATTTGTAAAATTTTTACCATTTGAGTTATTTACTCTGTTGTAATACACCTATACTCTGACCATGACTATAGCTCTAGTTGCTAACATGGTCAACATAAATATTTATTACTATTATTACAGATGATGCCATTTGGAATATTTTTAACACAGAACTGTTTTTATCTGAGCACTTTTCAAATTTAAAAGAATAAACAGGATCTGATCAGAAGCACTGCACCCCATCTGCACTGACTCACCCCCCAGGCCAGATCTGCAGGTGCATGGATCGAATATAGCTGGGCACAGACCATGCCTGCTGCATGTCACACCGCTCTTCAGAAAGGCACAGCCAAATGATTACTGTGATAAGCAGGATGGTGAGCACATCACTTGTATTTCTGCAGCTGCTTCTGATACCAGACACCTCTCTGAGGCAAAGTCCAGTGTAAATGTGATGTATTGAGGTACTGATTTAAATTGTGCATCATTCTGGGCACAAACATGATTCACTTATGGATAAGCTCTTGTACATTTAATGCATGCTTCTTAATGATTTCTTCATTTGGAAATAAAGGTTTCTGACAGTATAGTTTTTGTTTTTATGTAGCAGGTTTGAAATGACCAGTTTAGTTGTTGGGCTTTATCCTGTCTCTTTTCATCAGTTTGCGTATTTCGCTTTTCAGCTTACTTGGTGTTTACCGTTTCACCATGGCTACATGTTACAATCAAACAGTCTGTTGGTTTTTACATCATCTTCAATGCAAATAAATTTTCTCTGATCTTTCACAGACTGCATGTGAGTTGTTTGTAGTACATAATATAAAAAGCAGTAAGCAACATCTGTAAGTGTTTGGAAAGGTTATTATGAAATAATGAAATATTAAGTATATTAATTATATATTTATATATTGATTATTAAATGACTGTTGAGGTAATATTTAATATACGATTCCTATAAGAGTAGAAGTTGAGACCTTAGCAGGGCTGTGGATCTCATAACCCCGCAGTAGAAATTCAGGCTCAGCATTTTGCTTTTCTTTAGGAAGGAAAATGGCAGCTGAATGGTTAAGGAAGAATGTGAATCATGTTTGAACCCAGCAAGGTGAGGAAAGAGCTTTGAAAATAACATAATTACAGTATTCACTGTCACACCAAATGATCATTTGCCATTACCGTTACAGCTAATTTAAAACTTAAGTTTGTACAAAGAGAAAGCTCCCTTATCCCAAATTCCATGAGGTATTTTTCTTCTGTGATCTAAGAAATTCATTTGCTGTCCGGGTAAATGTGACCCCCTGTGTCTGAGGAGCGTCTGTTGTGTTGCGAACATTCAGCAACACCAAGCGAGTGTAATATTTAAGGTACTAAAATAGATTTACAAATTTGGGATGTTCCCATTATTTTAGAGCATAGTGACCAAGAGTTTTAACTATTTCCCTGCCGTCACAGAGCCATGGCAAGGTTAACTTACAAAACGTCACAACTTGTGCATGAATGCTGGAGGGAAGGTGGTACTTCTGTTACTCGTACAAAGAGTGGTAGCTATTTTACCAGGCTTTTAAATAATTTATAATTACAAAATAATTATAAACCTTTTTTCCATTTTCCAATTGTCTACATGATGCATATCAAAGATATGCAGCTTTTCTAAGTGAACTGAAAATACCAAAACCACCCAGTGGTAATTCAGGAGAAGTTACTTCTGTATGTCCCATATGCAAGGATTCCTTTATCTGTTTAACACATTTTATTGTATTGGTTCATACTCCTTGGGAAACTTCACATACAAGGATTGTTAGTGTTATACTCCTACTTCTATACTACCCTCCAACACACCAGAAACAGGTTGCTGAAGGAGGAAGACACTTAAGGCAAGATTTAAGATTTTGCCATACTTATTTTTTCAACCAGGAAAATGTTTAAAAGTTCTGGACGTCCTGTTTTAATGTATGACTGTTTAGATAAATCTTAGTTAAGTCTTTATAAAAATAAAGCCATTTTATTTCATTTGTAAAAAAATGTATTCAGCTGAATTTTTATAGTATGAAAGTATAAATATTTATAATCAAACATCTAAATGTTTACCTGGTTTAAATTTTACATGAACAGAAGAAATTTAAGCATTGTAAGACAACAGTCCCTGAAAGGTTTTAAACATTCTCTTAATTCACCAAACACCCATGGATTAATAACTAGCATGAAATAAAGTCCTACCCAAATCTAGAATTTTGAGACATCAGGCTGTGTGATCAAACTTTTCCTGCATGCACCCATATTTCAGCATGTTTAAAATTTTAAAATTAAAGTTAAACTTATAATACACTATTGACGGTATGTGAATCGCAAGTAACCAAAACAGAAACTGCACTGATTTGGGAACATTCTTAGTGAATACTCAGATTTGCACATGATTTCAAGTCTGCCCCATGCTGACTTCACATGGCTTTAACCTTGATCTGTTTCATCTTCATCATTTTCTTCTCCATCTTCTTCTGCTCCCTGCGCTGAGCTGCCTCCTGCGAATGACAGGGTGAAACAAGTAGACTGTAATCACTGCAAAGGAGAACCTTGTAGTAACAGGAAGGGAGTCATCAGCACACAGGGAGCCCCGCTTTTACGGGAAGGGAGTCATCAGCGCACGGGGAGCCCTGCATTTACAGGGAGCCCCGCTTTTACGGGAAGGGCATCAACACAGGGTTCCCTGTACGCTTGACACCCTTCCCATAATCAGCACACAGGGAGCCTTATTTTTACAAGGAGGGCGTCCTCAGTCCACACAGAGCCCCGCAATGATGGGTAAATATTTGTCCAGAGGCCAGCTGTTGGGCATCAATACGCCTCTCAATATTTTACCCGTATTACTAACCTGCTTACCAAATTGTGGGTTTAACTAAATGTTCATATAGCACCAAGAAGCTGGCATCCAGGCAAATGTTTACATTAGGCACCTAAAGTTTTGGTGATTTTTGCACATGCGCAATATAATGTGAGGTGATATTGTGCAGCCATAGAAGTAAATTATGACTGATACTTTGAGACTCAAGTAATGAATGAGCCAAATTCCACAATGAAAAATTACTGATTGTCCAATATCCATCTATATTATCAGTATATTGACTGTATCCAGCAAAAAAATTGTTTTACACCCCAAAAGAGGAGCGTTTCCCAGAAGCATCATAGAACAAATATCAACCATTACAGACAACGTTCTGTGCCACATAACATGTGCGAGTTTCCCAAAAGTGTCATAGAGCAAAGATCAGGTAACGCTTCGGTTATGAATATTATTGGGCCTTCCCAAGCTATCACTTTTTGGTAGTTCTCATGCTAGTGCTGCTACTTTGAGAATCTACTTATAGGACATGAGTGTGACAGCATGCAACCTGGAAGTTGGAGTATCTAAAAAGGCGGATTTTGCCCCCCAAAATATTTTATAACTGATTATAATGTGACAGATTATGGAGCTAAATCACCACTTAAATTTATTCATCACAATGCATCCCTAATAAACACTAATGAATGTGTGATAAAAGACTCCAGTGTGTCGCTATTAAGACAGGTGCAGGAGTGCGCCCAGGTAGGGTAAGGACACTGAAATATCAGAGGGAAGAGTACTGAGCCTGCTGCCAGGCTGGCACTGAGAAGTCTCATTGGTCAATCCTGAAGCCCACATGAAAACAGCAGGGTAAGAAGTGGCAGATGCACCTCCAGGCGGCGCTGTCTGTCTGGATCCTCCTCGCTCATGATGCGCTCCTTCTCAGCACGCTTCTTCTCCTCACGGCGCGTCTGGGCAGCCTCCTGACGCTGAGCGTGTGTCAGTTTCAGGAAGTTCTCCTCCACACGAGCCCTGTTCTTCTCGGCCTTCTGCTTACCCTGGAGGCAGGGGGTGAAGGGGGGGGAGAGAGCTGTATAACATCATGACAGCTTGTACCCTTAGCAAATCAGAGGTTCAATGAAGAAAGCTGTGATTCCAGAGAGAGAAACTAACTGGAATTGTGATAGGAAAACATTCAGAACTGGGAATGTTGCTCACCTCCCTGTTGAGGCGGAACTTTTTGACCTTGTCGATGCTGTAGATGACCATGTCCATGAGGGGAAACAGAGACTCCATGTCTCTGGGGGACACGTTTCCCATGCCAGGAACTGTCCACACAAACATACATTATTGGGGACCAGGCCTATCCTCTCAGTTAAGGAGCTAAGCTACAAAATCAAATCACAGAGGAGACAGATGTTTAAAAGTGCCATACTATTCTGTATTCATTGTTGCTTGCTTTGCTAAGTATGAGGATGAGGATGAGAAGAGCTGGTTTTAAATAATTCCCTTTACTTTCCCCAGGGACCTCGCAGTCGATGCAAGGTATGGTTGCTCCCATGTGGTCACATACTAAGCACTCTTTGTTCTTCTCCTGTGCCACCCTAGCTCCATCCACCTGTTGTGGTCCTGCGCCTGCTCCTTTGACCCAGATCCCCACTTTATGTCAAACTCAGTCCCTTGTCTCCATCTTCAACAGGATGACCTCATCGGTTCCCAGACCCTCCTGTTTCATGAGCTTGACTGCGTCCCTGCCGACTGATTATGGTCCTGTTAGCTCTGATCTAAATAAAGCCTGGCTTGTTCTGCCCGTGACTTCTGCCCGAGCATTTTCTGGGGTAACAGTCCATCATTGTGTGCATACACACTGTCTGCAATAAATGTTGCTTTTAACCAGTGGAAATACAGGCCAGTTCTCAGGTCCTACCATCCGAGCAACAGCTGGGAAACGGCTTCCTGTCAGCACTGGCACTAGCATCAACTTAGTGGAAAAGGGGTATACAGTGATCCCTCGCTACTTCGCGGTTCACTTATCGCGGATCCACGACTTCGCGGATTTTTAAATATACAGTAGTAGTATTTCCTAGTCTAAGAACAACACAAGTTTAGTGACTACGTG
>JABFEB020000092.1:31345653-31358797 GCA_019775895.2 Stomatorhinus ivindoensis
TGGAAGTTAGTGGAGCAAACGTACCACTTGGTCACACACAGGCCTCATCATCCTGGCCAGCACATTCAGCAGGTCCTGCCTCTTTAAAAACTGCAATTTAAACAGAGCAAGCACACAGGTTATGGGGTAGGAAAAGGTCATAAGCATTCTCTCATTACCTTCTACCTCATGTTTTGCTGTATGTGGCAAACGAGGAGTGTGAAGGTGCAGGGATTGCAAGTCATAACATTATTAAGGTGGTGATTCAACTACATAAATCTATCACAGAATCAGTTATAATAAAGTTTTGTTGGCAAAATCCTCCTGAAACTAATCTTTCTTACAAGGTGTGCGCTCTCAAACTCATGTGCTGCAGGAAGACTCACAAAGTAGCTGCAACAGCATGCAAATTTCTGAAGCCTGGGGATGGCCTATTAATACTCATAATGGAAGTGGGACCTGATGGTCTTTGCTCTATGACACTTTTGAGAAACTCAGTGGTAGCAATGGTGAAGACAGCCAAATAGCTAGCTAAGTAAAATTAAGAATTAGAAAGAATTAAAAATAATTAGAAATGCACAATATATCGGTTAACATTCTGGTATAGGCCAATATCACAGATCAACATTTTTTTTAACATACAAATACAAAATTGCAGTAATTTTTCTCCTCAATTCAAATATCTATTCAGAATTTCCCTATCATGCAAGGATTTCGGCTATATATACACTGACAGTATATGTGCATATTGACATCTAAAGAGGTAAAAATGTATGATTTTCTGCTGCAATTGGCCTCATAAACATTCCTCTTATGGGTCCAGCAAAATTCAGCAAGCATACTGTGACTTCAGTTGCCTTGTCATTTTTCAACCTCAAAAATGTCCTCATCAATAAAACTCATAAGATTTTTTTATTAGTGGGGTGAATCCATGTTTGAGTTTCTAGGCAGAATTCCTGTAATTGGTTAAAATAATTATAAAGATTCATTAAAGTCAATGAAATGCAGATGTAAAAAACCGAACACAGCAAATGGATGTTTACACTTCAAGAAACATTCACAAATTGGCAGGGAGTCTGGTTTCAGAGAGCACAGGATCCTGTCTCAACAGGTCCAAATGTTTCATAGCCGGCAAACTCTGGCAACAGCATACAATGTTCAAACTGAAATAAAATCATTTTTATAAAGTTAAAACTTTAATATACTCAAATATTATTAATAAGAAGTCATATACAGTGGTACTATCTTGTGGCTTAATCCTTTCAGAACTCACGTTTGAATCCTAAAAAGTTCGAGTTCTGATCGAACTTTCCACATAAGATATGAGATAATGGAAAATCAATTAATTAGTTCCCAGGCCCAAAAAATTACACCTAAATATGTTTAACATTTAAATACAAATTTAACAGGATAAAACAAGAGGAGCATATACTAAACAAATCTAAGCATATTTATCAAAACAGTAATTTTGTCACGCAGCGTGTCGGACGGTGCGAGCAGGGAGCATGGAATCAGGGTCAAGCAGACGGAAATCCAAGAACACAGGGTTTATTGCTGGCAAAAAAGGCACAACACATAGTAGACTTCAATGACAGGACTAGGGAAATATGCTTGAACGCGGACACAACTAATTGGAAATAAGAAACAGCTGATGACATCGGGATATCACACGAGGTTAACGAGGGGCGCATGGCACACAGGAGGATCGTACGAGCCAGGTGTGACAAATTTATAAAGTAAGAAAATAAATGTATCCAAACAATGTGCAATAGCTACCAACATTTTATAAAGTACAGTGTATTACCTGATATTTTCAATAAAAAACCCTATCACCAACAAACGATGCTATCACAGCGAATAAGAGGCTGAGACTGAAGCATTACCCTTTGTTTCCATTGAGAGACGTGCCGCATGACTCATTTCCCCGTGCGTACGAGTTATTTTAGGTCAGCATTCGCGGTTTGACTTCTGAGATTCAAATTGAGTTCTAGGTCTTTTTTTTTTGACTAGTTGGTTTGACTAAGAAATTTGAGTTCTAATGAGTTCAAGTACTGAGGTACCACTGTACTATCAATATACTGCAGACAAAAAGTTACGTCACTCAAACACCAAAGGTGACAGAAATATTCTGAATCAACAAAAAAGTACATAAAAATCACCCCTTAGTTGGTCTGAGACAAAATCTTAGTTGACCAGTGGATTCGTTAAAAATCAAGATGATTTCTCTGGCTCATTTATAGCCTACAAACGGTCTCAGTCAGCGCAATTACGTGATTAAACTTGACTACTCGGCTTTAAAAAGCACTGATTAAAATATGCCTTCTCAATTACTCAGTAATATGGAAGAAGAAAAATGGAATACTGCAGATGAGGGCCCATATAAAAATATCTTAATTAGAACTTACACAATAATGTGTGGTTAGTCATAAGACGATAAACTATGCGCTTTAGCCTATTAGAGTGGCCTAGCCTATGTAATGAAGGCTAGCACCATTACTTATCCAAATTATCTCACGAATTGCAGTGTGTGTAAATAAAAGGGCTATTCCCATCTGAATTGGATTCAGTTGTTCCATATGATATTCGACTCTTTAGATTGTTTCTTATTCCCCACAGACTCACTGGCAATTAGAAAATCCATTGATATGAGTTTCAGTTAGGGTTTACAGTATTATCGGTAATATTACATAGAAATATGCTAGTTATCGGTCAAAATTTCCACACTGGTGCACCAGTAGTTAGTCTAGCTGAAAGCGGCCAGACAGCACTTCCTTCATGCCCTTTTTTAGAACATAAGAACTATACAAACGAGAGGAGGCCATTCGGCCCATCAAGCTCGCTTGGGAAGAACTTAACTAAGAGTTGTTAAAATCTTATCTAGCCTTGATTTAAAGGAATAAGTACAATTCTGTACAGTTCATTAGCTGGCCTTTTTGACAAGTAACACTTTCTAGTTCTCCCTGTATAACAATAAAAATCAATATGCTGAGATTATCCTTTTCATGATCCCATTAACAGTAAGTAATTAATTGCCGATGGTTAATATTTGCAGTTTTTTCAGTGCAGTTACAAAAACTTGTACTGCATCAAAATAATTAACCAACTCAAGGTAGAAATGAAGCATTTCTGATACATCAAAACATTAACCAAATAATTGTAATCAAATCGACTTACCTTGGAGCCAATGATTTATACCCCCAGGGCAAACTAAACACAAATGTAAGATGAAGTCCTGTGGCTGGCAGAGTAATCAGGCCCTTAATCCCAACTGCTACAGGGACCCTGACTGAACCAGTTTTTTGATGCTCACTTAAACATTTTGCATAAAGCATCTGCTAAATAATGAAAGATGTAATGATCACACACCTAAGAAGCCGGGATATTAGGTGGCGGTTAATGTGACAGAGTCCCTTAGGTCGTTGGAGCTGGGGGATAAATATGGAGGAGGCAGTACCTTCATTTGAACAAGCATGCCTTCACAGCAGACACGGCCAGAGCACCACAGATTGTAGATGTGGTCATTCTCCTGGTTCAGCGTCCCCGTACTCACTGCATCCTTGCTGGTGCCCTCGTCCCCTGTTACGACACACAAGCAAAGCACAGGTAATGGAGGCGTGGTTTTGGGCAGGATTTCCACTTAATGAACTGCATACAAGTGAACACACCTGCAGTGCATGTCACAGTTATGATCTACATACTCTGGAAAAGCGATGAAGTTATCAGGTACCAAGAGGATGGCACAGCAGGTACAAGCCTGTTGATTCCACCCATCTGTCAAATCCTTATCTATGATGAACAACGGCAAGACAAATGCAGCTGACCAAGTGCACAATACTGGGAAAAATTCTTAATCACAGAAAACGTTTTAAATGATCACGCTGGTGTAAAGCCAAGACTAGCACTTTGTAGTTTACAAATCCAGTCCTAGCTCAATTTCAATGAAAAGCATCTGGATTTCACTTAAGATTTACTATGTGCTTATTGGTCAATGTCCTATATAGGCATGACACAATAACGATTTGTTGGACAATATATTGTCCTAGAAATAATTGTGGTAACAATAGGGATATAACGAAAAACATAATATCGTGATAAGAAAAATACCTCAAAACCGCTGTCGGACTTATATAAACCACAATATCGCATGGTTATTTCGCTCAAATAAGCTCCATCTCAAAAGCACAAGAGTGCAAGAAGATTATTTTTAATTAACTAAAGGAAGATGGAAGAAGTGTTTTAAACCACAATAAACTGTTTTTCTTTCAGTACTACACTGACTCTTCCGAAGATTTGCAACAGATATCCCTGCATGTGCTTCGCCGAACAGGGACCCACCGAACGGAGATCATATAGCAGCAATGCGAGCTAGACCCATGGAGCAACTGTGAAGGATGAGTAGAGGGAACTTTGAATTTCGTACAACGTGTGCAGTTAGGACATGATGGACTGAATTGAACTGTATATTAACCTTTGGACATTGTTATGCCTGTGGGCTGACAGTTGTAAAACTTTGTTTTAATTGTAATTTGGTTCCATTTTTTATTATCATTGGCTGGCATCACAGTGCTTAATTTTCAATAGATTAATCTGTTTTTGATTAATTTCTTTTGTAACATTAAGTTATATTTAATACTATTTACATCTGAAAATGCAAACAATGTTATTTGCTTAAGGGTTTTTTTCCTTTAAGTATTTTTGGCTATATTTTAACTGTTTCATATGTGTATTATGCATAATTTTCTGTATACCAGTGGGAGAATGATAAGTTCTAGAGGTTTCTCTAGAGGTTTGGACTTTCTAGAGGTTTGGACTGCGGAAGGGTTTAAAGGAGACCATCTAAGCAAGGATTTTCAGAATCAACCTTCCCTCTTAGCTCACAAGCAGGCAAAAGTGTTCTACAGTGTTTACGTCGGTGCCTAGTGTGCTGTAATAAACATCTGTGCTCAAGAAATTTGAATCCTCACATTGTGACTAAGAGCGGCATAGCCTGAATGCTATACGATGTGATTTTGTTTTTTTCCCCTTATACGTGTTGAATTTTGATTTTGATATGTGGGGGGGTTACTGATTTAATGGAAAGATAAATAGGTGCTAAAGGTACTGGATACAGAATTTAAATGACTTATTCGGTGATTATAAATAGATATAAATAGATACAAATTAATTATTCAATAGGATCTGTACGCAGCCAAAAATTAGCAAAACTGAACTAGGATATAACTAAATTTATACTTAGGATTAACTAGGAATAACTGATTTAATCACTGGAACTAGGACCCAAAACAAACAGTATTTAAGTCCATACTTTATAAAGTGATAGATTTACTTTTTCTCCATTTAAATGTAAATGTATAGAAATGTATTTGATTCTTCATGTCCAACAATTACTATTTACTAAAGGCTGCTGTTCTAAATTTTGAGGTGTCATTGTCTTTTCCCTCACCACTCCCATCAAACAAGTGCACTGTTTTCACACATTACTTAGCATGTTAGTATGTATGAGTGTTGCCTATATATCATGGAGTGACAACAAACCTGGTGGGAAAATGGCAGAAAACACCACTTCGGAATTATAGAATGTGTTTTGATTAAAAGACCCAGTTGCTCCAGTAATAATTAATATTTTATAAAGAAACTACTTACTGCTTCTTTTTGTTTTATAATTATATGCATTGTTCAGTCATTCATTGCAAAGGACAATTACTGCTAAGTTCTGGCAAATGCTTAGGGTCATAGCTGGATGTTTCACCAATGAACAAAAGAAGAAACACTTTGTTAAAAGGAAGAACTAATTTAATATAAACAAACATGTTTAAATAAACGTTCTAAATTATTCAGTTTTTTTTTGTTTTTAAATATTGTGATATTATACCATGAGTTTTTGGTATTGTTACATCCCTAGGTAACAATGTTCAAATTTTTATTTAGTTTAGTTATAGCCTTTTGACTAAAATGTAATTTAGTTTCAGTCATAATTTAGTCATCTAAATTATTTTAGTTTTAGTCTACTAAATATCATAAGATTACAATAGACTAAAACTACAGTTGATTTAGTCGACTAAAATTAAAAGTGCAAAGTATAAATGTTTAAAGTTTCCCTTTGATTTCTGAAAGTCATTATGTTCACTAAGATTAAGTGAAACCAATGTTAAGGAATGGTATAAAGGTCTGACTATGCAGAACACAAATACAGATTTCATTGTTATTTGAAACACAAACATGTGTTTATTTCAAAATCACTTCAAAAGAAAAAGTGCATAGGCTATAATGCCACTAGACCAGCTCTCTGCTCTCTTTAGCATTTTCAACATCAAAATAATTACCACAGGGCTACAATTCTATTAGGGTATATTAGTGTATAGAGCCAAAAATCAACTCTCTTCTCTTTCAGGTGATTTCATGTTCATTTAAGTTTCCTTAAGTTGCATTTTGCCCTCTTTTTTAAAAACTGTATAAAATGTTATTTGTTATATAATTCAACTAAAAATGTACGTTTTCATGGCTGCCAAATCTCAAGAATCTGGCATGATACTCACTTTCGGACACACGCTGGAAATCTTAAGGGAAATCTATATTACTCCATTATAAACCTAAAATTAGATACATCAAAGGTCTTTTTACATGGTTAAATACAGAAGCACGATAATAACCGTTACATGTGTGTGCAGACATCACGAATTGAAAATCTCACTCCAGCCAGCTGACCGAAGTTGGCAACCCCGCGTTTTATTTGAAATGAAAAGTAAAATGCACTGTTTTCACCTGAAATGGCTCGTCATTCCATTTGTGTTGTTACTCCGACAAATATAAAGATAATGAGAAAAACATGTCATGTTTTATATCTTTTCGAAATTGGACTCTCCATGTCCTACTCTAACAGCAATTAAAATAAGTTTGTATGCATTTAGGCCTATTAAAACGAGACTTTAATTTTATTACCGGTACATGTGGGATTATCAAAACCAAATCAATGAACACTGAAATATGTTAATAAAGTTAAGCACTTTATTTAAACATGCACAATTTTCACATTTAATTTTCTCTTATTTTTAGATGCAGCCCTACTTTAAAAAAGTCCTTTTAAAACTAGTAAATGAGAAAGCATTATACATATCGGCAGTCGTACATATATGTTCAACTCTGTCACTTGACAATAAATAGTCAAAAAGCTTTGGAATTGTGCTGAATTAATTTGATTTGAAAGTCAGGTATTGATTACATGCAATGTTGATAGCCTATTGGTTGTACTTAAATATATATATCACACTAAATAGCTTGAGATTATGATCTTCCGGACCTTTACCTCAAGAAATTCTCTGGAAAACTGGATCTGTTTAAATTTTAGTTGAATACCCCTTACTACATTATTTCTGATTGTATCTCCTCTCTGGCAAACATTTTCATCTTGTTTTTATTCGTTGACGAAAATGTCAATACACTTCGTCAAAGTCTTAGGCGTCGCAAAATTATTTTTATTTAGTTTTAGTCTCATTTAAGTCTGAAAATAAAGGTCATTGATGATAACAATGACGAAAATTAACACTGAACATGAGGAGAGGTAAGGGTTTCGGGTCACAAATTCATTCCTTTTTTGGAATTTCAAAAGGATCCACATTTCCGATAATTTTGATTTTTTAAGTGTTTTTTTTGTTCTGGTGGGAGTTTGTATAATTCCTTTTCTTTCTCACAAATTTTAAGTATGCTTACTGACAGCGCACAGCATAATGAATAGCACTGCAACGTCTGCCAATTTATTTTGGTTTGTTGCTAAACAATAAGGCAGTTCAACCCCTTAACGCACTGCATGAGACTACTTCGGATGTCCTATAATGCACTGCACGATGATGATGTGCAATGACGTCGGTTGTCAAGCTCTATTATCTCTGGCTGAGTTTTACCGGCATGTTTCATTAGTCAACCCCACAGCAAAAGTAAACAACGCAATTGTGATAAAGCATTAAAATAATCACAATTTAATTAAAAATAATCACAACTATTAACGTGTTTGTATTTTGACAGTCCTACAAAAAATGTAAATATACAAAATAAAACAGACTGTCAGGCTTCGTTAAAAATTGCATTAGATATTAAATAGGGGTGTGAAAAAATATTCCTGGTTTTGACAACTTGATATTGATTCACAAAATCAATCTACGGTAGTTAATTTATGCATTTTCCCCATGACTTAAAATTCTGTGAAAATATTTTTAACCTGTATCAATCTTCTTATCATACAGGTGGTGCTATTTTCACTACATTTGTATAAGCTTTGTGCCGTTTTTGAACAAGACACCATCTAGTGGGGTGAAAAAATACAGCAAATGGATCATGAAATGTCATTTTGTGCATCACAAGTCCAAAGTCATTTATTGTGCTTTGAATGAGACAGGTTGGGTTTGTTTTTAAGGAACTATACACATATGTCTCTCAAATAAAAAGACTACGGTACACAAGCCTTTCTTTAATTATCACAATTTGTTTCCAGTGACTGAATTTGTAAATTTGTGTTCCATTTAGAGTTTTTTAAACATCTCTCCAAATAAGGAAAGCTGCTTAAAAAGTATTTCATATGTCATTTCTATCAAATCGGAAATTAAATCGTTAGCTTGTGAATCGAAATCTAATCAAAATCGGGCATCTGTGCCACTACGTCGCCATAATATGAAACATTTAATACAGGGGTACACAGACTCTTGTTTCTTCACAGGTAATATGCAGCCAATCCAATTTTATGGAGGCTCTACTCAGTGATACAAACCTTGATCATTCATTGGCCAGGAGATAAGCAAGAGGAAGTCAGATTTGGAGAAAGGTTGACTGATAAAGTTTGGAAATACCACATGATTCCTTGCTACAGGATTATAAATTCTCCCAGACGGATAACTATGCATGATTTTGTGTCAGAGCCATTTTGAAATTTTAATTTAGTTTTTATATTATTGTGTATTTTCATTTGAAATCTAAATTTAGGTTTAGGCATAGTTTCATGTGCTTTCATACAGAAAGTTGTAGGACTTCGCTGGCTACCACAAAATGTTGCAATGTGGTGAAGTTTGCCATTTCTATGGTTCAAATGCATTACACGAAAGACCCAAAGATAAAGAAATCATTACTTTAGCTAAACAGTATTTAAAAAACGGTAACAGGAAGTATTTGACATTTGTTTTTATCTCAGCTAGTTTCAGAACCAATATTTATATAGTACAACCCCGTTATAATGGACTTTTGTAAAACAGTCCGTTATATCCAGAGTTGCTGTATGCCCAAAACACAACTACAGGACACCATTTACTCATGCCACACCCCAGCAGACACACTTGTGGTATAAATGATTATATTGTACATTTAGTAATCCAACTTTACCCAACTGTTGGAAGTATATATTGCCTATAAGTGGTTATACATATACGGTACAGTAGAAACCTTGACCTCATTGCTTACTGCATCCCTCCGGCTGCAAGTGTCATGTGCCTATGCACAGTGTGCATGGTGATGGACAGCCACACAGACCAATCAGTGTTGCCTGCTATTACGCCATTGTGACAAGAGGAAAAAGACAGGAGGCAGTTACTTAATAAAAAAGTGCTTCATCCCTTTTACGGACTAACAAAGAAAAGAAAACCAAGAGAGCAAGATCCAGTTGCCGCCGAGATAACCAAAAAAAAAAAAACTATCGAACAACCTTCAGGATAAGAGCACATCTGCCCTGAGAATTCTGATTGCTTATGAACCCTATACACAGCGGTGATGTGGTGTAGAGTGAGCCCTAGCTCACAGGCAACTGCACCACATAATTCGGATTTGAACTGGTCAGCAGGCACACCAAAACGAGAGACCCAGGAGCTGATGAAAGCCCAAGCCACATCTGCCTTTGCCGTGGAGGCTAATGGCACCACCTCCGGCCAGCGAGTCGTTCGATCAATGATAGTTAAAAAGTGCATGTAACCACGGGATGGTGGCAATGGACTAACCAAATCCAAGTGGACATGATCAAATTGACACACCGGGACAGCAAAATGTGCCAGGGGAGCTTTGGTGTGCAGTTGGATCTTAAGAGCGCTGACAAGCAACGCAAGAAGCGGCCCAATCATGTATGTCCTTTTTCAGCCCACGCCAAACTTAGCAAAAAGCAGCTTTTGTGATGCCTTGCGCCCAGGATGGGAAACGCTATGGACAATATCGAACACCAGACGCCGCCAGCCATGCGGCATAACGGGCTACGCAGTTCCTGTTAAGACATCACAAAGTAGTGATGAATCACCGAAGGGCACATCCTGGGGCTGCAGACCAGTGTCAGCAGACTGCAACCCCTGAATCTCACTGTCAGCTGCCTGGTCGGCTGCCATTAGTAAATAATCCACACCAAGGAGGACAGAACCAACCACTGAATGTGAAAGGCAATCAGCCACTACATTGTGTTTACCAGCAACATGATGGATGTCAGTGGTGAATTCAGAAATGAACGCCAGCTGACGCTGCTGACGTGCAGACCAAGGGTCCGAAATTTTGCTCATGGTGGCCACCAATGGCTTGCGATCCAGAAAAGCAGTGAATGGGCGCCCTTCTAACAGGAAGCGAAAACGGCACACAGCTAAGTACAGGCCAAGGAGCTCACGGTCAAAAGCGCTGTACTTGCGCTCACTCGAGCGCAACTGGCGACTGAAAAAGGCCAGCGACTGCCATCCCCCATTAACCAGTTGCGCATGTACTGCACCCACAGCAACATCGGAAGCATCCGTAGTGATAGTGATAGTGATGGGAGCATCTGGCAAGGGGTGAGCTAGCAACATAGTATCTACAAAGGCCTGTTTAGCGTTATGGAATGCCTGACACCACTCCGGAGCCCACTCAACCATTGCCTTAGAAGAAACACTCTTAGCTGCAGAGTATAGGGGACACATAATGCGGGCAAGGATGAAACGATGGTAGAAGTGAACCATTCCTAGAAACTCCCAGTGACTGTGCGTGGGAAATCCTGAACAGCAGGAATTTTCTCTGGGAGAGGCACCGCTCCCTCTGAGGTAATGCGGTCACCAAGAAAATCCAACAGAATGAACACCAAACTGACACTTGGTAACATTCACAAATAACCCGTGAGCACTGAGACGTGCAAACAATGCCCGAAGATGAGTCAAATGCTCATTCAAACTGGTGCTGGGAACTAAAATGTCATCAAAATTAATAAACAGAAAAGGCATGTCCCGCACAACACTGTCCATCAAACACTGGAAAGTTTGAGCTGCATTCTTGAACCAAAAGGTGTAACCAACAGCGGTCTCAGGGATGTCCTGGGGGTGTACTGGAACCTGATGGTAGCCCCTAACCAGGTCCACCTTAGAGAAAAATTGAGTGCCTGCCAGATGGGTAGAGAAATCTTGGATGTGCGGAACAGGGTACCAGTCAGGGGTAGTCGCATCATTAAGTCGTCTGTCGACAGGGGCGCCAGCCACCCCCCGGGCTTGGGCACCATATGGTGAGA
Organism: Stomatorhinus ivindoensis; assembly: GCA_019775895.2. Classification (NCBI taxonomy): domain Eukaryota; kingdom Metazoa; phylum Chordata; class Actinopteri; order Osteoglossiformes; family Mormyridae; genus Stomatorhinus; species Stomatorhinus ivindoensis. The sequence continues at coordinate 31,357,112 of JABFEB020000092.1, forward strand.
AGACGACTAGGGGCTGTCAGAACGCCGAACGATCCCCAAATGCTCCAATGTGGCAAACTCCTCCCTGGCGACAGCCAGCTTCTCTAGGCACCTTGCTTTGTCATACACTGGCGGGCCTGCTGTGGTTATGTGGTGCTCCACACTGACTCGCCAAGGATGCGGAAAAGGTGGGTGTGGTGAGGGTGGGAAACTGTCAGGAGGCGCTGGAAAGCAGCAGCTGAAGCAGAAACACCAGACAGGTTGGAAGGGCCAGCCCCACTGAGTGTGCAAGGGAATGAGCAAAAAGTCTCCGCGTGTATCAGGTGCTTATTTTTAACATCCACTAACAAATTATTGGCACACAAAAAGTCAGCCCCTATCAATGGAGTGGAGGACGGCAACACAAAAACCCATCGGAAATGCTGTCTGTCAAAACAGATCTACTGACCGATCGCCAAAGGTTTCAATCGAAGTTCCGTTAGCAGCCTCTAGGGGAAAACCATGCACTCCTGACTGCTAATCTAGCTGTGAGGCAGGGAGGACGCTCACACGTGATGCACAGAAAACGCCGGCCAGAGTTTTCGACGAATAGCAGACTGCTTTGCCGTCCGGCGCCCAGCGCAGCTACAGGGTGCCGGTCCTGACATTGCCCGGCAGCTTGAAGGAGCAGGACGGGATGCATTTCTTAGCACGCATACCAAAACTGGCATGATAAAAAGTGACCAGACTTAGAGTAACGCTGAGCCGAGGCAACGACACCAGGGGCAGAAAAAGTGAAATCAGCCGGTCCTCCGCTGTCCAGCACGGTGCAGGACTGCCGACTGGCAATGTAAACTCTGTCCACTTCTCTCGCCAACTCACATAAATTTGTAAGTGGGGAGCTTGAAAGGGCTGAGCGAATGGGAGCCGGCATCCGCTGCATAAATAGCTTGCGAAAAATAAAACAGGGCTGATGTCTGGCCAGCGAAGACAGCACATGGTCCATAAGCTCGGATGATTTCTGATCTCCCAAGGAGGGCAAGGCGAGAAGCCGACGTGCCCGCTCCGGCTCCAACAACTCGAAAGTCACTAGCAGCAGCATTTTAAAAGCTACATACTTGCTGTCCGTTATAAGAAAATTATACTATATGCAAGTCCACTATATCCAATGCTTTTTCTGCATGTTCGCAAAGGCGCACGGCCACGACTATTAGACCTCTTCCGTTATAGACGATATTCCGATATAAGAGAGTCCACTATAATTGGATTATACTGTAGTTGTCGTTTAGTTGTAGTTTTTATTTTATTTCTGTATCTATTTCAGTTCATGGAAATGTTTTCATTAACAATTATAACCCTGCCTTGTGTCCCGTAAGTACATAATACATGGTTTGTTTTAGTAAAATCCTAATTTGTTTTTATAACATCCATACCACACGTCATAAAAATGACTTAAAAGCAGCTTGCTTGGCGCATTGGTGTTAGAAGTATGAACATTCAGGACCATGGACAGTCCGGCACTGTGAAGCGTGCTGCAAGCACACTTTCACATTAAGCGTGAAATCACCCTGCGCCACACTCAAGCTTGGGGAGCAACAGAATACAAGTAACTGTAGTACAGGGTGGGCCATTTATATGGATACACCTTAATTAAAATGGGAATGGTTGGTGATATTAACTTCCTGTTTGTGGCACATTAGTATATGTGAGGGGGGAAACTTTTCAAGA
>JABFEB020000092.1:31365242-31379446 GCA_019775895.2 Stomatorhinus ivindoensis
CACCATTCCTGTTTTGGGGGTCGTCTCATCGTTGCCCCTCTAGTGCACCTGTTGTTAATTTCATTAACACCAAAGCAACTTAAGCTGATTAATAACCCCCTCTGCTACTTAACTGACCAGATGAATATCCAAGAAGTTTAGTTTACTTGATGCTAAACTCTGATTAATAAGCGTTCCTTTAATTTTTTTGAGCAGTGTATATATATATATATATATATATATATATATATATACTCATTTATAATAAAATTGACTTGTTACAACAACACCTTCACTGTAAAAAAAATACAGCAGGTAAGATAATACTCTGAATTGACTTTTACTGCAGTGTATAGCGTTGCAAATTAGGATTTGACAGATTCAAAGATTTTTTTAAACAACTCATTTCTGAGCCCTGGACGGTATGAGTAATTCATATTCCTAATTCAATCAAAATCCAAAATGGTGACGCAGAGACTATTTGTTGACTTAAAATGGAATGACCCATGCGCTTCCTGGTGATCAATTAATACATACTATTGTTTGTTAAAGAGAACATCAGCAGGTGTTTTCATCGAGACTTGGTTTTCTGTACAACTTAATTCATCCGCATTAAGCTCCCACAGAAAATATCTACTAGTTGAGCAAAACAAAACAGCTAACTGGTGCTGAAACCGATTTGAAATGTGATTTACACCAGGACTGCCATTTGGTTAGACTGGTGTCGTCCCAGTCGACCACCATACAAATCCCTCAAGAATACAAGAAAATACATTATGTCTCAGCTCTCCTGTATACTTAAATGTTTTTATAGCACCGAATGCCTGGCTGCACGGTACATACATTTCCCACAGGTCTCCATTCAGCAATATCTGTAATAATCAGCAAAATACTTAATAACTAACACAGGTAACTCTGAGTAAATCATTCATTTGCAGACCAACCCGAACAAGTTTCGGCAAGTTTCAAAACAAGGTTACACAGTCATCAGTGCCATAAAATGTTAATGGAATTACATGTGTAGGCGGTTTACGGCTTGTTAAATTACTAAACAGTGAGATGTTCGTTATACATAAATGGCAACAACATAAGCTCGGTCGTATCTTACCATGTAGGTTGTCTTCGTTGTAGAGAACTGTAGCCTGACAACTTGAACTTACCTGTTCTGGTAACTTTACTATCGTTTTGCCGAAAGAAGCGAAGCTAGAAAATCTTACCCAACGTGCAACCGTGGTGAATTAACTACATAACATTCAACTGACACCGACGCCTTTCTCTTCGCTGTTCGGGTTCCCTAGAGTTATACGTGTGCAGCGCCACCTAACGTGTTGGAGTGGGATAGACTTTTATCATAAACATCCACGTTACACTTTTTCTCAGTTGCTTTCATGCAATATCCTCATCAGAAACACCATTCGCACCACTCTTAATGCAGTTCTCAAAACATTTCATGTATTTCTCCTAACACTAAATCACCTGTGAAGAAGCCACTAAAACAATCAAAACCTTGTGCACATGTGTCAGAGCATACAACACCAATCACTTCATCACTGTGACAAATGAATAAAACACTTTCACCAGGGCATCAAGACTTAGTCAGCAAATGTTTTAATCTTTCAATTAAATCCTTACTAAACTCTAACGTAGAGAAAAAACAGAATAAATTGTAATGTGAAATATTTGTAAATTTACAGATAATTACTTTAATTGAGAAAGAATAAAACCAAGTAACAGAAAATATACACAAAAATATTGAATTGAACATTGTACATTTAGTGTAGTACATTAAATTACAGTATGCAGTACATTTATACAGATATGTATAGATGGACAAACCTGCGTCAAATTACTGTCTTAAATACCACCTGGTTTAGAGCAGGGGGAACAAGGATGTGCCATGAAATCCTTCAAGGGGCATCCAGTCTCTCTTCCCTGTTAGGCCACATCATTGTGTGTACATCAGACCTGATATTTTCTCTTCTGAGAACAAACGGGAGAAATTGTTTGGCATGCAGCACCCAGGACCGACAAGCCTCAGGTGTGACGTCCCCACTTCCAGCATCCATTGTCTCCAGTAATGACATTTGGTCAAGGGGCCTGCAATCACACACCTTCCACCTCCAAGCAGAGAAGAATTCCTCAATAGGGTTGAATAAGGCGGCAGGAACACCATCATCACTTGTTGGTGGGTTTCAAACCATTCCGTCACACGGTTTGAATGGTGAAAATGTACATTGTCCCAAATCACAACATAGCATGGCATGTTAACCCTTAACCCCCCCTTGGATTTTCTGGAATAGTGCACATCCAAAAACTAAAGAAGCCGGTCGGTGTTGCAGGACCCAGTGGTGGCTGCATTGTGAATGACTCCATGCTCAGCAATAGCAGCACACATTGTGATGTTGCCCTCACGCTGACCTGGGACATCTACTGTGGCCCTTTGACCTTTTATGTTCCTGCCTTACTTTGTTTAGGTTAAATCCTGCTTCATCTACATACACCAAAATGGGCTTGGTCTCACTGGCCTCCAACTCTAAATATAAACACAAACATATATAATGTTCATATATACTGTAAACAAGAAAGAGAAAAGGGAGAGCAAGAGTGATCATGTTGATCATGAAATCTTGACAAGGACAGATATACATTTCGAACACTAATGCCTTCTCACTTCCTGCTCCATTTTTAGCACTATGCACTGACTGGAACCTGAGCATCTACAGTTCAAACCAGAAGTTTTACATACACTTCAGAAAAAGACACAAAAAAACATTTTTTTCTCACTGTTGAACATTAATTCAAACTTTTTCTGTTTTAGGTCAGTTAGGATCACCATTTTTTGTATTTGTTAAATGTCAGAATAAAGAGAGAGAAAATTACATTTTTTATTTTTAATACTTTCATCAAAGTCAGAACATACAATTTATTATGTCTTTAAACAACATTGAAAATTCCAGTTGATTCCAGTCTGAGCTCTAGAAGCTTCAGATAGGTTAATTGACACCATTTAAGTTAACTGGTAGCATACTGTACCTGTGGATGTATTTTAAGGCGCACCTCAAACACAGAGCCTCATTATGTGACATCATGGGATAATCACAAGAAATCAACCAACCAATCAGGAAAATAATCATGGACCTCCACAAGTCTGGTTCATCCTTAGGTGCAATTTGCAGATGCCTGAAGGTCCCACGTTCATCCGTTCAAACAATAATACACAAGTATAAACACCATGGGAGCCATCGTACTGCTCAGGAAGGAGACAGAGTCCCAGAAATTACCATTATTGGGGCAAAATGTGCAAATCAACTGCAGGACAAAATCAGGCCTTGTGAACATGCTGCCTGAAACTGGTAAGATAGTATCATTATCCATAGTAAAACGAGTCTTGTACCAACATGTGCTGACAGGCCACTCAGCAAGGAGAAAGCCATTGCTCCAAATCCACGATTAAAAAGTCAGACTACAGTCTGTGCACAAAAATCTTTATTTTTGGAAACATGTCCCGTGGTATAATGGAACTAACTGTTTGGCCATAATGATCAACAGTATATTTGGAGGAAAAAGGTGGAAGTTTGCAAGCCTCAGAACACCATCCCACCTGTGAGGTACGGGGGTGGCAGCATTGTGGTGTGGGGCTGCTTTGCTGCAGGACGGACTGGTGCACTTCACAAAATAGATGATGTCATGAGAAGAGAAACTTATGTAGATGTATTGAAGCAATATCTGAAAACACCAGCCAGGAAGTTAAAGCATGGGTGCAAATATGTATTCCAAATAAACAATGACCCCAAGCATACCTCCAAATTAATTACAAAGTGGCTTGTCAACAAAGTCAATGTATTGGATTGGCCGTCACAAAGCCCTCACCTCAGTCCTATAGAAAATTTGTGGGCAGCACTGAAATGGCATATAAAGGCCTACAAACCTGATTCAGTTACACCAGTTCTGTCAAGAGGAATGGGCCAAAATTCCAGCAAACTATTGTGTGAAGCTTGTGGGAGGAAACCCAAAACATTTGGCCCAAGTGAAACAGTTTCAAGGCAATGCTACCAAAGAGTAAGGAAGTGTACTGTATGTAAAGTTTTGCCTTTGATGAAAGTAATAAAAATTAAAAAAAGATTTTGGTGATTCTAACTAAAACAGAAAAAGTTTACTCTTATTTAATGTTCGGCAGTGAGAAGAAAAGTTTTTGAGTCTTTTGCTGAAGTGTATTTAAACTTCTGGTTTCAATTGTATAAATGTTTGTATGAATGCAATTTAGTGACATGACATGCAACCTGTGATATAACATTGTGTATATGTGTTTCTCTTTGTTTCAAATGATTCTTATCTGAGAACATGTAATTCCATTTATTTTCAATTGAAGACCAATTTTATTATTACCACTGACTATGTGATTGGCCTTATTCTTTACTATATACATGAAAGTTTAAAATCATTCGATTTTTGACACCAATGCATTGCGCGACAGTATCAAAGAGAGTGAGAGACCGGCAACTCTCAGTGATGAATGTGTGAACTATTTTGATAAATTGTCAAAATCAGATAAGAAATTCTAATTTGTGTGGGAGACTGTATTACTGTTTTGAGAACTGCATTAAGAGTGGTGAGAATGGTGTTTCTGATGAGGAAATTGTATGAAAGCGACCGACAAAAACTGTAAGAAACGGGATACGAATTGACACCACTGGGATAAAAAAAATTGCCCATATAGTCCCACCACACATGCATACTTAGGTGAAAATTTGCCACAAAGGGAGGTCCACCTGCACATATTTCTGGCCCACAACTCCACTGAGAAAATTCCCAGATTGCTAGTCCAGTCCTGGGACACCCTACTATGTTTATAATGACATAATTGTTAACCAGTAGGTTAAATTTCTATAAAGGTTAGTTTAGGCCTTTATTTATCCGAGGCCCTGGGGACTGATCCCCAGGAAAACCCATGCAATAAAGAGCCTGTGTCTACAACAACAAAAAGTACTAAAAAAGGAAAACCATGTTTCATTAACATTACGATTTTAAGGATTACCCCAATACCTCGCTATTGCCAGAAGACAATCCACAGTTTAACTTGATTCTAAAGTAAATGTGATACTACCATAATAAAGGTGCGTTTTCATTGGCGTTGTAGCCCTGCTGCCAGGACAGCCCAATGTGCAAGCCGACTTTGAGTGTTCCTTGGTCCTGCTGACAAGGGTGTACCTAGAAATTCTGGGTCCCCCACCCCCCCGAGGCCCCCTGTCAAGTGCCAGGCTATTCATGCCTGTCTGAGGCCCCAGGCGAATTCTGAGAATGAATTACAGCATAAGATTCATCGTATTACTTTTCTGGAGAATTGCATTCATGTTAGACTGTAAGATTACACTTTGCATACTACTTACAAATATGTACATTGCATAAATATATTTACAATGCTTCCTGGTCACATTTTGGCATCCTTGCATCAGAGTGATTCTAATACAATTGCAACACAGCTGAGAGTTCAACATCAGATGCTACCAGTGAGGGACAGGGTTATTTGTGCAATCATTCCCTAGAGTGGTCTGAAGATATCCCGGCCTTCCGGTCTATCTAGAAACTGTCCTCATTTAATTTACTTGCCAAATGTTTTTTTTTCTCTGCTCCAGCCTCATCTGTCCCATGGGAGAGGATTTTCTCAAGAGCTGGTGAAATTGTTAGCAAAAAAAAAGTCCAAAACCAGTGGAAAAAAATATTGTTTTTTAAATACCTACCTTAAAAATTTCAATCTCCTTTACAAATACCATTTTTTGCCTGCCAATTTGCACACACATTGACATGTTACCCACAAAGCTTTTGTTGCGAAAGTAATAACACAGATGCTCAAATGCCAAAGAAAGCTAGTCTTTATCTGTCCAGCATTTTACGAGTTTTACCATAGTATCACATATTCACAACATAGCCATGAAATGACTGTCCATTAATAAATTCAGTGACTGCTTAAACTACAAGTTTATGTGCCATACGCTTTCACCTAAAATGGTTTAAACCATTTTATTTTCATATCATTGCACTTACTAACAGAGTAGTTGCTCTAATGCTTAATATTTTATTATCATACTTAAAATGTATTGAAAGATGTATGTTGATGAACACAATTGACATGGTCACACGAGAGTCAGGTTCTCTGGTTTGTTGTATTGCATTACCTTTATCAGCAGATGGCAATGAAAAGTCTCAATTAAGTTTCAAGGACTGAACTGGTTTTCAACACAGTGTTTTGGAAAATCTTTATTTTTCCATCCCTAACCATGCTTGAACTGACAACTCCTTTGTTGCCACCAGCACTAGTGTTTAGTATATTTTCAACTATTTGCTAAATAAATAACTATTGGCCCACAATGCTCTGAAAAGAATCGTATATTTCAGAGTAAAACTATCAAAGTGGAAAAACAATATATTTGAATCAACAAGACTTATGCAACTGATATTTTTTTCCAGTTGTAAACAAAGGGGGAGAGAATGGCTGGAATGAAAACTGGAATAACTTTTGTACCAAAAATGTTTGGTGCATTTTAAAGATGCTCAATACTTATTACAATACTTAGAATTATGTTACAATACAATAAAGCAAGTTTGAAAATTCAAGATAATGCCTCACAATTATACATAGTATTGTTGTTTCTGAACTTGTGAAATTATTTAGTAAAAAACATTTTCCAACAAGCAAGTTGATTTACAGTCAAGTACATAAGCAAGTTTGATTTCAGATCCTTCCATTTCTCATAACCATTTAACCAGCACAGGTTTGAGGTTGTCCTGTTGCTTATCCCAGGAAGTACTGCATCCAAAGAAGAGCCCACATTCACAAACAAGCAGAAACTAATCCACCCAGAGGACCTGAAGAAGAATAAAGGGAAATGATGTGGAATTGAGTAGTAGGAATAAATGGTTCATATTTAGCTCTCCAATATAACATACAATCATTTTATCAGTATTATTTTTGTGATGCTTATATTTCTGTGAGTACAGTAACAGACTCTGGTTTTAATATTGCAAATTACAGTATCTGGTATTCTTTTTGTTACATGGAGCTTACTTCAGGCTCAAGTTTCTGTTTCACGTCTCTCTAGAGTTGCCAGACGTACATGCACATCCACCAATATACGGGGAATTACGACATGCTCGACGCGCGACAGAAACGCAACTGAAAAGTTATATATATATAAAAACTAAAAAATGTATAACATATAACTTGACTTAATAGATAAGGAGCATATAATGTACGTAGTGCACGTATTTTGAGAAAGCAAGAGTTTCAATAACCTTGTAATCCAGACTTTGGTCTTGCAGAACGTTGTTTTGATATGACAACATGCTTAAAGTAAACGGAAGAGGACTTTATTTTAACATAAGTGTATTTGTTTATTCTCACACTTATTTGAAGGCAAGTGTCGTATGAGGTCAAATTGAATAATTTAGTTCTACTCTGTACGATGGCCATGTTGAACAATAAAGAAGGAATTTATCATATTCTACATTCTCCATCGCGGGGATTTACATACCACTTTCTGGCAACCTGACCATTTTTTTCCTCCTTTCTTTTTTTTGTTGTTGCTGAATCTTGTTTGATCATACACTTGCTTTACACGTCTGTTGTACCTACGGTACCATATACATGCTTTGGGGTCTTATCTGTTTAACCCTCATAGTTTAACTGACCGGATCTATTTAAACAGCTAATGAAAAAAAGAACCGTGCGTAGACAAAACATTAACCTGGAGCTTCTTCGACTGAGTCCGGAGACGCTGGGAAGGCAAAGCTCAAACTGGGCCGAGGCGATACATCTGTCGGTGGATAATAAGATTATCTGAACTATAAATTATTATAAACCGCGGGTCTGCAGATTGCTAGCCGAGCTACGGCCGTTTCGCACTGGATCTCGGCTTTTGCAGCTTCGCCCAGTGACTGCGGCTCTCGCCGGCTGCCCCTAAGTACCCGAGCAGGATCCCGAGGCATCTCGCTGCAAACAAGCCAGATCACATCTTCTGGGGCTTTTCTATTCGCCCTGCCGTCCCTCCCCGTCGCCATTTGCTGGGCGGCCGGGGTGGCTCGCTGACTGGCTCTGCTTAGCCGCCTTTAGCCTTTTGTTTAAGCCCGGTGCTGTTTGCAGGGGTGGGGGGTAGTAAGGGGGCTTCGCAGATCCGGTAGTCGGTGCGCGGTTTTAAAGGTCGAGCTTCCCGGCTACTTCCAGCATGTCGCTCCACGGGAAGAGAAAGGAGATCTACAAGTACGAGGCGCCATGGACGGTGTACGCCATGAATTGGAGCGTCCGGCCGGACAAGCGCTTCCGTTTGGCGCTGGGCAGCTTTGTGGAGGAGTACAACAATAAGGTGACAGTCCTGCCTCCGCCGCCGGCAGCTTGATGTATGCATGCAGGATAAGCTTCTGCAGAAAGCCTCGCTGCCTGCTTCCTTAAGGCACCAGTCATTACCGTCACAGGTTTTGGTGCAATATGACCTTATGAACTTAATATCATTCCGTATCCATCTGTCCCATATACTGTCTCATGCGCGTGCTGTTTAATCTTAATTAGCTAGTCCGACTACATGAACAATAAAAGTTTCGTGTAGGTTCATTTTTTTAAATATCGTATACATTTCAAAATAAAGTATAGACAATTCTTGAATTAGGTGCAAAAAAAGTCGTCCAAAGTATTTCAAGTACGCACTAACATTTTTTTTAAATTGATGTAACGTGCGATGAAATCCTTTATGCATTAACATATAACAGCCGAGAAGTGACTTCGGGTTGGATTTAGTGTGTCTTCATATTCTTGTTCTGTATAACAAGCAATAGTGCCACCAATACGATATTTTTACGCAATACCTAATTATCATTTCTGCTGCTGTTTTCTCTATTAGTGAAGTAAATCAAAAGAAGCAGTAATTGTTATAATGAGCCTTTATACCATTTAAAGCTTAAATAAGTCTTTGTTAAATCAAGTAAGGCTTTATTGTCATCTCAGCCATGTATAGTACAGAGTGAAATAAAAAAAATCTCTCAATACAATCAACGTTCATGACAGGACAGATAGGACACTGCTAAAACAATTTTCAAGATGCAAAAAGAAGATCCTTGTACAATTATGAATAATTTAAGGAGAGGGGAGACAATGGCTTGCATGCTGTACTTTCTACCTAATGTCACCTTTCACATGAGACAAATGATGAACAGGCACACTCCATAGCACTGGGAAATTAGTGCTGGAAGTACTGCCCGTGCTTAAAGTGGGAGTGGAAGACATAAACAGTTGTAAACAGTACACAGATGTAAACAGTATTTTATGGTAGTTCAGCAGGTGTGGGCATCGTGAGGCAGAGTGGGTGGGAAGAAACTGGTGTGCAGTCTGGCAGAGTGGTACCAGGTGCTGTGGAAGCTTTTGCTGGATGCCAGAAGGGCAAAGAGTTCATGGGAGGTGTGGATGGCATCTTCCACAGTGCTGGAGGCTTTGCGAACGCAGCATGTGTGGACACTGTCCTGTACGCAACTTAGAGTTGCCAACCCCGTGTCCCTGTATAAACCTTTTTGTTCAAGTATTTACGATAGATTCTAGTAGACTTTCTATAGGGTGAAATAAGCTACGTAACTAGTCAGTGAAGGAGATGAAAGGAAAATGCTGCACGTTCAATCACTTAAATAGGCATAGCTGTAAAGTGTGACCCTCGTATACTGAGCAAGTAAATTTGAATAACTAGTCTATGGAGCCTGAGGGTAGTCCTGTTGATAAGCTGTGATCTTGGACATGCCTTCAGGTGCAGCTGGTGGGCTTGGAGGAGGAGAGCTCAGAGTTTGTCTGCAGGAACACGTTTGACCACCCCTACCCCACCACAAAGATTATGTGGATCCCAGATACCAAGGGAGTGTACCCGGATCTCTTGGCTACCAGTGGTGACTACCTACGAATCTGGAGGGTAAGATAATAGCATTCCCACATCCCTCCAGCTCCTTCCTGATGTGTTTTGGCCTTTAACTAATCGTTGTGTCTGCAGGTGAGTGACACAGAGACCCGCCTGGAGTGCCTGCTCAATAACAACAAGAACTCTGACTTTTGTGCACCACTCACGTCCTTTGACTGGAATGAGGTTGACCCCAACCTTCTGGGTAATAAACACTCAGCTGTTTCTTTGGCATTTTAACTGAAGTGCTGCATCAGCAGTTTGTGCAGTAGAAATGTAGGTCTTTACGAGCTGAGTTTTCCACCATACAGGCACTTCAAGTATTGACACTACCTGCACTATCTGGGGGCTTGAAACTGGTCAAGTGTTGGGCCGAGTTAATCTGGTGTCTGGTCATGTGAAGACTCAGCTAATTGCCCATGACAAAGAGGTAAGAGATTTCTAGGACTTTTGTCCTTTTTTCGTCTGCTTAATTATAAAATCTAGGATAAACCAAATATGTAGTCTTTCAGGAACATAGTCTTCTAGAGGGACTTTTCATCTATTTTGGTTAGCCTTTACAAATATTATGCAATCTGCATGAAAGGATACCTTGAAATCATTACAATTGTTAGTTTTCTAAACCTGTTTTCAGAACCCAAAAATTAGCATGATATCTCCAAGTTGATGACCTTGCAATTGTAATACGTGTTATCAGCAGGCAATGAAAATTTTAAGAAATGTATATAAAGCATGCAAACCTCTGCAAAGATCCTTGCCAAATTGGGCACAGCACGTAAGTGACAGTTGATAGTCCCGTTGAATTAAGACGAATAAGTGTGAACGGCTTTTGTGTGTGTGTGGCGGATTGTGTAATTGTGGTCTCCTGTGTATCTGCTCCTGTAGGTGTATGACATTGCTTTCAGCCGGGCAGGCGGTGGCAGGGATATGTTTGCTTCAGTGGGGGCTGACGGCTCAGTGCGCATGTTTGACCTTAGACACCTTGAGCACAGCACCATCATTTACGAGGACCCACAGCACCACCCGCTGCTGCGCCTCTGCTGGAACAAGCAGGACCCCAACTATCTGGCCACCATGGCCATGGATGGTATGGAGGTCAGTAGCTGTCCCCCATTCCCACCCATTTTCATCCCCCTGCTTCTTGGTATCTGTTCTGTTGCACTTATAAAAGTGTTTGTACCCAGGTGGTAATTTTGGATGTACGCGTCCCCTGCACACCCGTCGCGCGGCTCAACAACCACCGCGCCTGCGTGAATGGCATTGCATGGGCGCCGCACTCCTCCTGTCACATCTGCACGGCAGGTAAGGTGCTTCCAAACCTGTGGGAAGGTCTGCATGCTGCCCGGTATCTACGTCATGCTTCGCTTGGTATCTGGTCATCAAAACATTTCAGTCCACACTAATGTGAAGGCAGCATCTATAATTGTATAATCTAGCTCAGGGGTGCTGAAATATTTTTCCCCTCGGTAAATTTTGTTCAGTCATGGGGATATCCTCTTCAGTAAATATTACCAGCCAGGGGAATTCGGTTCCCTTTGGTAAATTACTTTGGCTGGGGGGGGAGGAGGGATGGGGTGGGTTGGTTTTAGTTGTACAATCAGGATTACATTATTTTGATTCACATTCAGACCGAAGTGTGTCATTTGCCTTTATCTTGCTTTTGTATCAAGTGCAGTTAAATTAATTATTCACCGTGTAAGCACTCAAATTTTAATATTAACATTATATCAACATTCCAAAATATTGGGTAAAAGGTATGAAATGTAACTTAAATTCTGTTTTTTGTGTGCTTGTAATGTATAGGATCTGGTGAAAGGACTCAGTTCAGTTCTAAGTACTCATTATAAATACTACTTGCACACAGCCAAACAGGTCTGGCTGGGCTCATGGCAGTTTTCAAAAAACTGTACAATAACAAGGCCTCTGTGTTTCCATGGTAATAGTCCCACAGCTCTTTTGCTTGCTGGTACCCTGTGGTGAATGTCTGATTAAATGGAAGTGACAAGCATATTTTATTTGCAAACCAGTCATCTTCTCTCTCTGCAAGCGATGGATTCCCTTGTGACATGTTAATGAGATGTCACATGGTGAACTCCCTCAAGTGGAGAAAGGGGGGAAGCAACCATTGTTAAAATGGAGCAGGTCTGCTGGTTGTTTAATTTTCTTTTATTGTTCCTGTAATGACTTGGGTGACTTTTACATCACAGCTGATGACCATCAGGCCTTGATCTGGGATATCCAGCAAATGCCAAGGGCTATCGAGGATCCTATCCTGGCCTACACTGCCGAAGGGGAAATTAACAATGTGCAGTGGGCCTCAACACAGCCTGACTGGATCGCAATCTGCTACAACAACTGCCTGGAGATCTTAAGGGTCTAGCTGTTGACATGGATTGTATGGGCTGGAGGTGCTGCAGCCTGGAAAGTTATGTAAAGACAGGTGCTTAGACTTTGGCTGTTGTAATGAATAGATGTGAGATTTTTGTTGAGTTCTGCATGAGTAGATGAATTTCTTGCACAACTCTCACTGGAAAGCACTGTTTTAGTAATGGGCTCAGAAAGGTTTTATTTTTGCTGTAAATATTTATGTTAATATTTAATATTTTATTGTATATCAATGTCTGCTTGTCTTAAGTAACTCAATCTGAGTTGAAAATTCAAAGGCTGACTAGCCTTCTCTCTGCAGTCCTGTTTTTTTTATTTACGACTTTTCCAGGTACAGTGGAATATAATACTCACCCAGCTCCTTTATTTAAATTTACACAAACTGTGAAATAGTTCAGTCTCTAAGATTTGTGAGGTAAGTGTGTAGAACAATCTGCATTCTGTGTAAGCTCCATATTGTCTGTTAATCCATAATGCAGATCTTTTTTCCCCTTTCCGGTGTGATGTCAACATATGAGCCAGTGGCTTGCATGCTGGCGTGACACAAACAAAAGCTGGTTTTCTCAGCTGTCAGTCACAGTCTGAATGTCATGAACCTATTTCAGAGGTTTTTTCTTAAATTTTTACTTCCAGTATTCTCCTTCTCCATGTCTGTTGCTTGTTATGCCCTAGTTGGACACTTATACCACCGTTTTATTACTTTTTTGTTGTTCTTTCCAATAAAACCAATTGGTCAAGTTGCCAAAAGCGAAGCTGTTCTTAATTTTTTTCCACCAAGACTGCGTTCACAATGAATGCATGACCATTGTGAGACTGACCCACTCATCGTTTGACCCGGTCTGGGTAATCTTGATATAGTGGACGATTGTTATGTGAAGAGCTACAACAAGCTGAGCCTTGACTCTAATTGATCGACGTTTGTCCAACAAAGCACCTCAAGCAATATGAAAGCAGGAATGTTTATAATAATTTCAATGGTTCTTGGAATTGTGGCAGTAATTGCAACATCTACTTTTAAAATATTTAGATTTAAAATGGATTTTATATTGTGTCAACTTGAATCCTCTTGCTGGCCAGACTTCATAGAAAGGTTGGGGGGATTTTCATTGTAACACTTTTTGTAACTGTTGGTGTTCAAGTTCCTTATGCACTGGTGTCTTATTAGGTGACAATTGTGTCCTTCAAGGTCACAGTAGGTTTTATAATCCCTGGCTTGTATAGTGTACAACAAGAAGTATGAAGGTTTATTTCCCTTTCTTCCAAACTTCTCAGTTTGCAAGGTATATATGTTTGTGCTTTTAAAAATGTATATAAATGTTTTTTGCATAACATTAACTGGCACTGTGGGGAGCAATAGAAGTGGCACCTAGGTTTAGGACTAAATGTTAAGTTGCTGTAGAGATTCATGTACTATACTGTGTGTAAACGGCGTTCATAAGCTTCATATGACCAATTAGGATACTTTTCCACTGCAACCAAGTACTGTACTTTTGGTACTTCAAAAAAATACTAAAAGTATAAAACTTCAAGGTACTGGTTTTCTACTGGCATAAAAACTGGTATCGACACTGAATGATGTCAACACTAGGCGGGGTATTTTGTACTGAATTTAGGGCTGGACAGTGTGTGGTATTAATACCAACATCACATGTTATGCATGTGCAATTCACAAATCACAAGGACCCTTATAGTCAGCTGGGTTGAGGTCAGGCTTTTTCATATATTCATACTATCCAGACATTATAGAGCTGGGGGTGTCACTAAAACATCATTACTTTGTAATAGGAAACAAAACTTAACAAGCGTTGCAGTTTTAATTTTCGTTCCTTTTCAAGATTATCTAGTATATATATATATATATATATATATATATATTTTTTTTTTTTTATAATTTATGAGATTTAAATGTGCTTTCGG
>JABFEB020000092.1:31436648-31467550 GCA_019775895.2 Stomatorhinus ivindoensis
CTGTGCATGTGTGTCTGTATATCGAGCATGTGCATATCTGCGTGTGTGTGTCTGTATATCGAGCATGTGCATATCTGCGTGTGTGTGTCTGTATATCGAGCATGTGCATATACTGTATGTACGTGTGTGTCTGTGTATCAAGCATGTGCAAATCTGTGCATGTGTGTCTGTGTATTGACCACAGCAACAGAACATTGTGTGCCCAGAGGTGTTGATTTTGGATAGCAAGGCAGGCAATTTCCTGGGCCCCCAAGCTGGTAAGGTGCCCCTAAGGGTGGCCAATTACATAGTATACTGCAGTGAAAATAAAGTGAAAATGACTTGTGTTTTTAGGCAATGCCCAGGTTACGAATGAGATCTGTTTCCTAAGTCTGTCTTTAAGATGCATTTGTAGGTAAGTCTGAAAAATAACAATACATAATAATAAGATTTATAATATAATAATAATAAAAGTGATTACACACGGAACTGTACTGTGTCTCAAACTGACGAACTGCTGAAGCTGTGCAATGTTTTCATGAACGTCAGGAAGTATTAAGTCCGTTCATTATTAGAAACCATTGTATTTAACACAAGTTTAAAATATAATAGCCTTTTTGACAGACTGTTTGTAAGTACAAGTTGTCCATAAGTTATTAAACTGGGGACTGCCTGTATTAAACTGTTGATATTATTTATATGGACTAATATAATGTTATATTGGGGTGAGTTGGAGGGCCCCATGAACCTCAAAGTGTTATATAATTTAACTTTAAAGCATTTTAAAAAGTGAATAAATAGCATTTTCCTGTTTTGTTTCCTGGTGAATCTCAGCAGGTTCTGGTTCACATAATCAATGCATGTAAGAGCAGTATTAGTTATTAATTTGCATGGGGACCTCTGCTGGAAGAGTTGGGAAAGTTGTAATGCCCTTTGAGCTACAAATACAAAAGACTAAAAAGAACTCTAAAGAAGCAATAAATTAAGATGGGTTTTGAAAAATACAGCCTCCAGAGCAGCACGTGTGTCTAACTCTAAATGCTGCACTTAGTGTTTGTTTGAGGTTAGTGTGGAGGTGGAGACGGCTGCACTATGGACATTACCTCCCCGTCTCTTGTTTCTACAGTTCTCACCAGGATGCTCCTCTTCACGTGGGCCTCAGGGGAGAGTTTGGTGTCCAAGCTGGACTCTGGGAGGGAGGTTATAAAAGAGGTTTAACATGTGAAGGGCTGCTTACACATCTGCCATTAAATACTTATGTATACAGATGGGTAAAATTATATTTAATAGTTTTCATTATTAATAGTAATTGTTAGTTAGTAAACCTATTGAACCTGAGGCAATTATGTATTATTTGTTGCAGATTTTGTTTTTGGCAAAGGAAAGACAATTTGACAGTGTATAAGACAGTTTAACTTATAGCGGCAATGCTTTTCTGTTTACACAGGGACATGTTTGAAGATTGAGTGCAGTAAGTGATTTGCTGGTTTTCTCACATTCTCTCGTTACAATAGGGTGCTTGTTTTGAGAAATAAACAACTTCACACAAGCTCTGTTGTACCCTTTGTAGCACCATTTTTCAAAATCATTATAAATGGAGGTACTAGGCCTATACTATAAGAGCATTGTAGGAATAGTTCAACAGAGAGATATTTCAAAAATATATGTTTTAAAAACAAAACTGGGGGTGGGGTATATTTTTATGTTGTAAAATTAAACATATGCAAATTGGGAAAAGACAAGAATATATGAAACATAATGCATTCATTCACTTAGCATTCACTTTTTGTTAATGGGTTCACATACTATAACTTGGCAAGTATGACATTGTGTGATTTCTGTAGATACTGTATAACAGATCATGCAAAAAAGTGAAGGACCACAAAATATTACCAATTTGAGTAGAGCTGTCCTTCAGCATGTAAAAAAGCGTGAAATAGCATTATTCAGCTAACCTGAGGGAATGACATTGTTCTGAAATATGCCTAAAACAGCTTTTAATTACTCTGACCTCTTTCACTGTGTATACACTTACAGGGTTTAGACAAAATAACAGAAATACCACATAACAGAGTCTAATTCATATAATTACAAATGCAGCTATTGTGTCTTACAATGCTAATTGCCAATTAGCGGTATGTGTCAGCTATAAATATGGTCTTACAATCAGCGCATTGATGTGAATTTTCCAAGTTAGTCAAGGCAACTAAAAGGGGTTCCAAAGAGTCTGTGCCAGAGCTGCCGGTGCATCAGTCATAAAAACAACAAAATTATTCAGTGGAGTCGGGGGGAATAGTCATGGTGCCACAAGCACTGCACATCTGCACTGGAACAATGGAACAATGGTAACAGCATGTATAGATGGACACATAACAAGATCATTGCTAAACATAGCAATGAACTCAAAAATGACTATAGAATTGAATCAGCACCTCTGTGACTTCATGTCAAAAATGATACATTGCAAGCATCACAGGGCTGGGATTTATGGCAGGGTTGTCATTTAGGAACTGCTTGTACCCAAGGCCAACACATAAAATAGCAAAACCGTGTAAGGAGCACAATACCTTAATGTAAAAAAGTAATATAATCTGATGAGTCAGCCAGTTCCTACATCTGGATGGGTTTACACCACAAGATGCCTGCGACCCACTGTGTCTGTTAGTACGGGCAGCATCCTCATGGGAGTCATTCAGTCTGGTGCTTGCACTGCATGGTCGTATAATGGTCAAGAAATATGAGGCAATTTTGCAGGGTCAGGTGCACCCTAAACAAATACTGCTCCTTCATGATGCACTTAACTTCTCAAAAAAATTCATAGTTTGGAAAGTTGAAGGTTCCAATTGTGAGTCTGATCCTTCTGTGCAGAGTGGGCCATGTGCTTCTGTGGTCATCGATGTCTTACCTCTGATTTGAAGGTTGGAGAAGCTTTGTATTGGGACAGTGATCCTGGAAAGGAGACACAACCTGGACTGAGTTACGGAAATCTCTCACTCTAACACTAAGCTTGTTCTGTTGCATCATCCCTCATAAACTGAGTGCTACAGCTGGCTGGCCATTTCCCTTGTTATGAATAACTTTATAAAAAAGCCTTTGCTTCTCTGATTTGTCTTACATCATCTGCTGTGATTTTCATCCATTCGTTCTGGTCTCTTTGTCTCTTTTGTTATATATAGACCTTCCATCTTTTCAAACCAGTATGCTTTCTATCCATCTCACTTATGCCTCTCAAAATTGATCCTCTCATCAGTCCTACATTCTCCTGTTTGTTCATTTTTTATGTGATCACAATCTCCTCCCCCTTTCAACTAACACTGTTGCTGCCCTTGACTGTTGTTGCTGTTGTCGTCGTTGTTGATGTATATCCCACATGAGTGAAAACTTCTTTACATGATCAGATTGTTCCTTTTCATTCACCCTGAACTCCTCCTCTTTTCCCTTTAATTTTTCCCCTCTCACCGGTTCTCCTCTCCCTCCAGGAGCTTGCGGTAGGTGGCAATTTCGATGTCCAGAGCCAGCTTGACGTTGAGAAGGTCTTGGTACTCCTGCAAGTGGTGGGCCATCTCCCCCTTCAGTGTCTGGATCTCGTCTTCCAGGCGACCCATGTTCTCATGGTAGTTGGTCGTCTCCACAGCAAAGCGGTCTTCCATGTCACGCAGCTGCCGCTCCAGAGAATCATTCTACAGGACCCAGAGAGACTCCACCTTACGCTTTCAGTTTCAGTATGCAAACTGTGTAACCTGAAGAGCACAGATTCCAGGGCCTTTGGCTTTGTGCCACTTTGAGCTGGTCTAATACACACTGCTCAAAAAAATTTAAGGAACACTTTTTAATCAGAGTACAGCATCAAGTCAGTCAGACATCTGGGACATTGATCTGGTTACTTAAGTAGCAGAGGGAGCAGTTTCAGCTGCTTTGGTATTACTGAAATTAACAACAGGTGCACTAGAAGCTCAACAATGTGACAACCCCCAAAACAGGAATGGTTTAACAGGTCACTGACATTTTTCCCTCCTCATCTTTTCTGACTGTTTTTTCACAAGTTTTGCATTTTGCAGCATCACTACTGGTAGCATGAGGCGATACCTGGACCCTACAGAAGTTGCACAAGTAGTCCAATTCCTTCAGGATGGCATTTCAATATGTGTAATTGCCAGAAGGTTCACAGCACAGTCACAATGGCATGGAGGAGATTCCATGAGACAGGTATTAACTGTAGGAGAGCTGGATAGCTGGAACTGGAAAGTAGAAGGTTCTTAACCCAACAGCAGGACCAGCATCTACTCCTTGGAGCAATTTGAGCACCGTTAAAGCCATAGAAAATGACCTCTAGCAGGCCACTGATATGAATGTCTCTGACCACACAATCAGAAACAGACTCCATGAGAGTGGCTTAAGGGCTCTAGTGGGCCCTGTACTCACTGCCTGGCACTGTAGAGTTCGATTGGCATTTGCCGTAGAATACCAGCATTGACAGGTCCGCCACTGGCACCCTGTACTTTTCACAGATGAGAGCAGGTTCACCCTGAGCACATGTTACAGATGTGAAAGGGTCTGGAGAAGCCGTGGAGAAAGTTATGCTGCCTGCAACATTGTTCAGCATGACCAGTTTGGTGGTGAGTCAGTGATGGAGGGATGCACAGACCTCTATAGACTAGATAATGGCACCTTGACTGTCATTAGATATTGGGATGAAATCCTTGGACCCATTGTCAGACCCTATGCTGGTGCATTAGGTCCTGGGTTCCTCCTGCTTCACGACAATGCCCGGCCTCATGTGGCAGGCAGAATGAGAATGAAAGAATTGATACCATTGACTGGATCCCACGCTTGCATGACCTAAATCTAATAGAACACCTCTGGAGCATAATGTTACAGTCCCTCTGACGCCTCCAGGTTGCACTTCAGACTGTCTAGGAGTTCAGTGATGCCCTAGTCCAGATCTGGGAGGAGATCCCCCAGGACACCATCTGTCGTCTCATTAGGAGCAGCCCCGACATTGTCAGGCATGCATACAAGCACGTGGGAGCCATACAAACTACTGAGTACGATTCTGAATTGCTGCAATGAAATTTCGGCAAAATGGAGTAGCCTGCTGCATAATTATATATATAATATAAATATTTTTCACTATGATTTTTGGGGGTCACTTAGAATTCAGCCATCTGTAGGTTGATAATTTTCATTTCCATCAAACGATGTAGCGTCCTTTCATTCCTAACACATCACCCAATCCGTATCAGTATAGATATCCAGCATGATTTTTTTTCCCCCATTGAGATCTGATGTGTTTTCTAAGTGTTTTTCTGAGCAGCGTATATTTACATTAATGAGGAAAGCAAACATATAACAATAATAATGTATGTTAAAATTAACAATTGTTGAAATTACCCAATAATTTAAGAAACAATATAATGTTCTTCTCTAGACTGCAGTCCCACCCAAAGCCTTATTCACTGAAATAGAACAGGAATGCATCCTGCATGGACCTGCCTGGCGGACACTCACAGTTCCACGAAGGGCTTCCAGGTCACAGGTCAGAGCCTGGATCTGCCGGCGGTATTCATTGGCCTCTTGCTTGGCCAGCCTCAGTGCTTCTCCGTTACGGTTGGCTGCATCAGTCAAATCAGCGAACTGAACAAGTTGAAAGCACACTGTTAAACTGGGCTCCGCTAAGTGCTAAAAAACAGGCCAAGCTGGTGCTTAAACTGAGGATTTACTGAAAACTGGTGAACAAAACAGATTTAATTGTCACACATATCACCTTTCTACACACAGAATTGTAGTTTACTGTAACTTTCCAGTTGTACCATAAGTTGTACCATCCATCCACCTTCTGACCAGTCTTACTATGACTGGATCATAGAAAGCCTGGAACCTGTTCCAGGAAACAAAGGGTAGACCCTGGACAGCAGGCCACACAGGCACTGACAATCTATGGGCATTTTAGAGATGCTACTTCACCTAGCCATGCATTCTGGATGGCAGGAGGAAACTCAACAGGCAAAGATGGGCAGAGAAGCCCCAGCACTATAGGTGTGAGATGACAACACAACCCACTGGAGCCACCTTCATAAGAAGCAGATTCCTTTAAATGAAGACCCAGCTGAAGGAGACGTATGGAAACAGAGAGCAAAGAGGGAGCACGGTTGGGGAGTTTAATGCAGACCTTGGAGCGGTACAGCTCCTCCGTCTCCTGCATGTTGGAGGCTGCCATGACTTCATACTGGAGCCGGATGTCCTTCAGAGCAGCAGTCAGGTCAGGCTTGGACATGTCGATGTCCACGTGAACCTGCTGGGCCATCAGCTGCTCCTGCAGCTCGCGCAGCTCCTAGTGGAAACCCAGCACAGCGCATATGAAAGGCAAGGTGGACTGCAGGGACCATGCTCCTGTACTGTGTGCTGTCAGACAGGAAATGCCAGAGTGGAAACAACCTTCCCCCTTTGCAAAAAAATATTTCATAAAAACAATTGAAGTACTTCTTTTGGTGAGAAATGTCACAATAAAGCAAACCATGTAGCTTCTAATTCTGAGAAATATTTATATGGGAGTTGAATGTTATTATCTCCTGCATAATTTGACTATATAGTGGGTTAAAAATAATGTTTCTGTTTCCAAAGTAGATACTACACAGAGGAATGGCAATGCATTTTACAACAAGTGCAAGAGGGGATCGAAATGTTTCACACTATTCTTCAAAACAACATGAAAGGTTCAAAACGTTAAAAACCCAAAGTAACTGTCAACAGATAAAAGAGATACTCCTGATTAGGGGTGAAACGGTACACAAAAATCACAGTTCAGTATGTACCTTGGTTTTGAAGTCATGGTTCAGTAAGTTTTCAGTACAGCGGGGGTAAAACTAAGTGTATTGTATTCACATTAGTAGCTTTCAGTTTCATATTAGAATATGAAAAAAAAATACAAAGTGTAACAAAATAAATATCCATTATGGTGCAGCAGTTGAAGATCTTCAAGTACTTGTTTGTCTGTATTCTCAATAACTATGTGTGCATGCGTACCGGCATGGCTTTATCCGCCCTTTTCCGAATGTGATTTGGGAGCAACACAAAAACATGGACAGGTTCCCCGCATTCGTTCGGTACATATGTGAACCAAACTGTATACCCATACCAAAGTTTTTGGTATGAATACGAGTACTGTATTTCATTTAAAAAAAAATAACTTAATAGCTAAATATTTATTTAGAACTTTATTCATTTAAAAACAAATTTTCCCAATATCAAACTATTTCAGAATCAGAATCTTTCCTATTATTTGGCAAGTACCTACAAGGAATTCTCCTTGGTGCAGGCGTCAATGTCAGTGCAATGAATAGTATAGACAAACATAAAGATATACGAACTACAAGATAAAAGATGTACAAAACATAAGTCAAACTATGAACCCATGTGTAAGTTTAACCAGGAACCTTTTATTATTCAGAACATTTATACTCACTCTGAGTCATAGTCACATGTTTCTGATAACGATTATGGGTTTTTTGCCTTCTACAAGTTCCATTCATTGTTTACTAAACTAAGATTTAATTGAAAGTGATTTCACTGTGAAGAAATCAGGGTGAATGACTAAGTGCACAAGAAGCAGATACCGTTGTAGGAGCTGCAATTGTGTCATTGTGTTGTGATCGCTGTGAGCTTTGTGTGCCCGGTTGAGTGGGGGTGGCAAGAGTTCCTCACCTCCTCATGAATCTTCTTAAGGAAGTTTATCTCATCCTGCAAGGCATCAATCTTCCTCTCCAGCTGAATGCGGTTCAAGGCCGCCTCGTCCACATCCTTCAGAAAGGCCCCGAGCATATGTGAGAGGGGGAGGGGAGAAGTGATTTCTCAAATTCTTTTTAAAATACTCTTCTGCTAATTATCAATCTATGGCCACAAGTTCTAGTATTTACACTAATATTGAAATAACCATTTGGCTGAACAGCATCCAGACCTGTTAGAATCTTATAGACCTGGATCATGTCCCCCTTAGTCTCCTTTGCTCAAGGCTGAACAGATTCAGCTCAGCTAACCTCTCCCCATAAGACATTCCTCTAAGACCAGACATTCTCATAACCTTCCGTTGCACATTTTCTAAGGCTGCAATGTCCTTCTTAAGGTATGGTGACCAAACCTGCACACAATATTCTAGGTGGGGTCTTACCAAGGAATTATGTAAATGTAGCCTCAACTCCCTTGACTTAAACTCCACACACCTAGAGATATAACTCAACATTCTATTGCCCATTTTTATTGCTTCCCCACCCTGGCGAGAGGGACATGGAAGCATCAACATACACACAGAGATCTTTCTCTTAATCAGCTACCTTTATTTCAGTGGAGCCCATAAAACATCTGTACTTTATATTTCTGCTCCCTGCATGGATTACCTTACATTTATCTACATTAAATTTCATCTGCCAGGTATCAGCCCAGTCGCTAATTAAATCAAGATCCTGTTGTGGCTTCTGTGCTGCTAAATCAGTATCTGCTACATCACCCACCTTGGTGTCGTCTGCAAATTTTACCAGTTTAGTCTAGATAAGCGATGCCCAATCTTATCCGCAAAGTGACGCTGTGTGTGTGGGTTTTTGCTGCAGCTCCCTAATTATATTACTAATTAGTGGACTGATTGGCTGAGGAGTCCTCACGCCTGGGTTTAAACAGCTGACCTAAAGGTTAACCCAAGTAAACCTACATATACACCAGCCCTCTGCGGATAAGATTGGGATATCAGTATCATCAATGTAAATTATTAACAATAGTGGTCCTAAAATTTAACTCTGTGGTACCCCTCTATGAACGCAGGCCCACATTGTCCCTCTAATAACTATTCGCTGCGTCGTTCCTGTCAACCAGATTTTGATCCAGACTGCCACAGTTCCTAAAATTCCTGCAGCTTTGAGCTTAAGCAGGAGCCATTTGTGGGGGTGAAGCATCAGCCAGTCAAACAGTGCAGTTTTAGAGCGACGGCACTGGGGGGGGGGGGGGGGCAGTGGGCGTGCTCACATGTCTGAAGGCATTGACGTTGTTTTCTGCCTCTGCCCGCTGGTTCATTTCATCCTGCAACCTGATAGGAGGAAAAGAAAAAAGCTCAGTGTGACATTACATTACTAGTGCGTCATACTTAGAGCAGATAGTTTATTTCTCTCAAACCTGACAAATAATCCAGAATATGTGCAATTGCTCTGGAAATCACCCCAGTTGTACATGTAGATAAAATTTCATTACTGGTCTACACTCCTCATTAACAATACATACACACACAGAGATTAGGTATCTAAATCTTTATGGGGACTGTCCACAAATTTCTATGTGCATAACCCTAATCCCAACAATGACAACCGTAATAGTTACCCATCCCTAGCCTTAGTTATAAGTAACCAAATTAAAACAAGAATTTTGGCATCTTTACTTTTTTGATTGTATTCACAGATTTTTACATAATTGGATTTCCCCTTGTGGTCAAAATAACAGGTGGTTTTTATCAGCCACACACACAACAGCGTCTGAGAGATGCCTCTGAGGAACTGTAGCTACTGGCTGTGTAGCGGCTCCAGTGTCTGACACCATCCTCACATTACCCAGAACCCCACAAATACATGGTCGTTGTCTGTTCCCTTACAAGGGACCCATCTGTAGGCTCAAATGGGGGAGGTTAAATGCACATTGAATATACATGAGACTAGCCTGGGGTGTATCATCAATACTTAGTTCAAAAGATGCTTGATTTTCATATTGAAAATGTATATTTATAAACTTCCACTAAATGGGAAATTATACATGTGTGGATCTTTAGGGAATAGGTGATGGAAGGTGACAATCAGTCCCACTGCTTATAAAATCCTCCTACTTCCTCTTCCTGGGAGAAGGAGCAACTTTTTATTCAGTCCCATGAACCCAGATTCTTAAGCCCAAAGTAAGTTCCATGTTCCCCAGCTGCTTCCATTTGAATTTGTCCATTTTCTTCCATGTGTTACAGGTCTCGTTTCTGACAGTGCAGTGTACCGGTCAATGGGTGGATGTGTTTCACTATTCATCAGTATCCTCCTACAAAGTAAAATCATATACTGTATGCAACATTGGGTATTTCAGGTCCAGAGAGTACAAATCCAGACCAAATATTTGTTTCTGCTAACCAGCTGAATACTCTGTGAATGTGATTCATTTATGCTCAGCTGGTTGGTAGAAACAAAATCTATAGTTAATAGCTATAGAGAGCATAGCACCACCTACAGGGCTGGTACTAGAGCCACACTAAGCTGTAGGATTCTGTAGAAACCTTTGCATGGTAAATCCTCTTGGAATAAAACAAAGAACATGATACAGGACACACATTTTTGTGGTATTATCATATAACATTACAAGACATTACTCGTCCAATCCTCCTGTGTGCCACGCCCCCCTTGCTAACCTCGTGTGGAATCCCCGTATCATCAGCTGTTTCAAGTTGTTTTCATTAGTCCTGTGTATTTACCCTTGTATCTCCACCTCCCATGGATTCTGACCCAGCGGCTCCTGATCCACTGCCCCCCGTGGTTCCTGCTCCGCTCGTTCCTACTCCACCACCCCCCGAGGTTCCTGCTGTCATGCTCGCCGAGGGTCTCTCCTGCTCTGGCCTCTCGGTCGCCTGTTTTGTGTGTCGGTCCTGTTCCCTGTGCCCCATTAATGTTCTTGTTTTTGTCTTCCCGTGGAGTCCCTGGTTGTGTTCCTGGTCTCATCCTTTGCTCCCCTGAGACCGGTGTGCACGCCTTGGGGGGGGGGGGGTTCTGTCATACCCCGTTTGACCGATCCTCCTGTGTGCCACGCCCCCCTCATTTACCTCGTGTGGGATCCCCAAGTGATATCAGCTGTTTCGAGTTATTTTCAATAGTTATGTGTATTTAAGTCCACGTCAGAGTAGTTTCCCTAGTTCTGTCATTATTTTGTTTCGATGCTGTTGTTTCATATGCCTCTCCACGTGCCCATTAAAAACCATTTTTACCCAAGTCCTCATCTCCTTCTTCAGCTTCCCTGGTCTGTGCCCAGTGTGTCCAGAAAGGCTGCTGTAACCACCCAGTGAGGTGTTATCCCCCACATTGGGGGTTATACTGGATGTAACTCTAGATAACAGCACCAGCATCTGGGGTTGAGAGTCCTTCTAATGTCTACCTTTGTTTCCCTTCCATTAGGCTGATGTATTTCCTCACTTTACCTCATGCTACATGCATGTGAAGAGTTTTCTGGCAGCTGGAACATTTAGCAGCATTCATCTCAGTACTGGGGGAATCAGCCAGAAGGGATCAGCCAGCATTAATTAGCTTATTTGCTTTAAGTGATTAAGTGATTACCACAAGATTACCACAAGAAATGTGACTGTCCTTTTTGATTATTAAATATTCTCTTGTAGAGTTGCTGGAACATCAAAATAAATAGCATCAACCTTAAATAAGGCAAATGGCTAATCTCTCACTTACAGTATTAATTATATTAATGGATTCAAAAGGCACATTTGAAGAGTACATATAGATTTGTTATACTCTGCAATTTCACACAAATTTGGCACTAAAAGTTTGCACAAATACAATTTAGATAACATGACGTTCTCCGAGTGATTCATAGAGAAGCTAAGAAATCTAAGAGTGCCTGAGGGGAACGGTAAGCCAGTATACTCTTTGGCCCATGATACTGGGAGCTGTGTACTGTCATCTCTGAGGAAAACTAGTAGGTGTAAAATAAATAAAAACTGAATGTGATTAAACGAGCATGTGCTCAGATCTCTTGACTTTAAAAAGCATAAAAAACTCACATATATTGACCATCAGCAAATCGAACTACAGGCCTGTTGAGGAGACCTAATCAACATTTTTATCTCCTTTGACAACAGAGTGTGCCCGTGTGAAAATGCAGACCATAATGTGAAAAAAAGGAGACGGCGTATCCCACAACTGCCAGCATACAAAGACCAGGCCTCCCCATTGTGTGATGAAAAGAGCTCACAGCATCTGTCTGAATAACTTAGCATTCAGAGCAGAAAGAGGAGGGAACTTCCCGTAATAAATAAGGAGGACAGGAATCTGGGGTCATTTGCTCTCATAGTACCTCAGGTCTTTGCCGAACAGTTCAAACAGGCAAGTTACTTTTTTTGCCAAACTTGCTGAATAAGTAGTTTCGGAAAGCACCATCCTCAGATAATCACTCAATAACTCTGAACATGGTGCCATATTTATGATACAGAAGATAACTGGCAACAATGAATACAGAACTGGCATCTGTTCTATATGCATTCTCAACTTTTTCATTCATTCTTTCATATTCTAACCACTTACCCTGGTTCGGGTCACGAAGAGAGGCCTGGAGTCTATCCCAGGCTCCGCAGGGCACACACACAATGGGCAATTTTATGGACACCAATTAGTCTAACTACATATCTTTAGACTGTGAGCGGAAACCCACACAACGCGAGAACCCGCAAACTCCACACATACACACACAGAGCAGAGGTGAAGGCTCAGCCTTAGAGGTGTGAGGAAACAGTGCTACTCACACTAAAGGTCTTTGATGTTTATTCATATCAGCTCATTTTGGAATGAATGAAACATCAACATGAACCTCAACTCAGCCGGACTGTATGCAGCTCTGCTGGAGAACAAGATACTCTAACTGCAGCCTTATATGTAGTTTTTTTTTTTTTGTGGGGTCGCTTGTGATTCCACACAATGTGTGTGATAACATGCCATTTGGGTGTTACTTTAGTTATGAGCGTGAAAGTACAGGCGAACTGTGCCTCAAAGGGCTGTTTTTATGAGTTTTATCAGCTTAAAATGGCATATGGGACTGGCCACTCCTTTGTAAAACACACAATATTTACATTATATATTGACATTTCTCTGTGTTTATGTATTCATTGTCATAATTGTCCTCTTATGCGTTGTCTTATGGAGTTAGGGTTTATCTGTACTCTGCCTTTACCACCTTAATTTGTATTTTTAACCTGTGTGCAATTTGTGTTTACTGGTGCTCAGAAGGATGTGCAGAGTATAATTTTCACTATGTAGCACGACGGACTGTTTACTGTGCATAAGACAATAAACTCTTGGATCTTATCAGGGTGACACATTCGCCAGCAGAACTGACTTTGCTGTAATTGATATACCTACACCCTGCCCCCCACACGCGTGCGGTTCTTGCTCCCTCCTTACTTCTGCTTGAGCGCAGCCAGATCTGCTGCCAGGTTGTCCCTCTCGATCTCCAGGCGCGCCTTGCCTGCATTCAGGCCGTCCACCTGCTTGCGCAGCTCCCGCAGCTCCTCCTGGTAGATGTCCCCAAGGCGGCTTGGCTCCTTTCCCCGCAGCTGGTTCAGCTCAGCCACCAGCACCTTGTTCTGCTGCTCCAGAAAGCGCACCTTCTCGATGTAGCTGGCGAAGCGGTCATTCAGGCCCATCAGCTCCACCTTCTCGTTGGTGCGCGTCTCACGGTACTGCGCCTTCAGCAGCGAATCCGCAGAGAAATCCAGTCGGTCAGAGGTGCCAGTGCCCAGCACCAGGGTCCCTCCTGAAAGACGAACCGACCGGGGGCTACTAAGCAGAGAGTACCGGCTGGACGACAGGCTGGCGCGGCCCCCAGCGCTGCCCTGACCCCCAAAGCGCTTCCTGTAGGACGATGCCACTCTCTGACTCTCCATTGCTAGCAAGTAAGGCCGGACAGTTTCTAAGGGCTTTTATAGGGACAGCTCCCCCCCCCCCCAGAATTGGGTCTGGTCATGGGGGGAATGCGGGATTAGAGTGGGTGGATGGAGGGAGTGCCATGGGGGGGGGGGGCTGGGGGGGGGTCGCATCCTCTGAGCCAGAGATTTCTTTGTGCTCTTCCAATCAGCGCCAAACGTTTCCTGGCTCTGTCTGCCACACATGAATAGCATTTAGTCTGATGGCGATTCAACGGTCGCTCACGCAAGCGCAGGAGAAGAAAGGAGCATAAAAAAAACACAGCAAGTGGGAGCTGTGAGCCAGAGCGCTCTCTGTTATAATCGAGAGGTGAGTCACATGGAGGTCAGTGCTTTCACGCTTTGCAGACTGAAATGTTACTGTAAGTTGTGGGATCACCATGAAATCACACATTAGGATTCTGTGGGTGACATGACTAACATATAACAATGCTAATCACACTGTGTACATGCATCTATTAAGACAGGTGTAGAATGTATCATTTTCAGAATGTGAGAATAATAATATTGCAGATGTTACCTTAAGCAACTTCATAAACTAAAGTAAAAATGTGAATAAACACCAAAATGAAATATTGAACTCTTATATTGTAATACAAAATATGACCATTTGGAGGGTGGCATGGTGGTGCAGTGGTTAGTACTTTCGCAGAGTTCCTTCTCACCATGTCATCATGGGGTTCCCTGGTGGGGCTCTGGTTTCATCCCATAGTCCAAAAACACACTGAGGTTAACTGGAGTTGCCAAATTGGCTGCATGTGTGAGTGTGCCCTGCGATGGGTTAGTACTCCGTTCTGGGAGGTTCCTGCCTTGTACCTATAGGCTCTGGACCAGCCACAACCCTGAATATGACAAGCAGTTTCAGTCCATGGATGGATGGATGAATATATAGTTCAAATAGTTATGATTATAAGCAAAAAATACCAAAACAAAAACTTTTTATCTGTCCTTGTTAATTGTTTGATAGACGGCTGGCTAATACCAACCCTTAGCAAAAAGTAGTATATTTGAAGTTCATGTTATTAAGTATGCTTGAGTATAAGTATAGCAAGTATACTATGGATCATGTACTTGTAATGTACTAGAAAGTATACTAATTTAATTCTTCTTCAGACTAATTTGAAACTTTAAGTATACTTTATAAGGTGATTTTATTTTTACAAAAATTTACTTTCAAGTAATTGATATACTACTAGTGTACTAGGTATATACTTCTAGTCCAGATTTTAGTTTATTGAAGTATACTTAGAGTGTACCACAGGTGCACTCGTCTATATACTGCCATTGTACTAGTTGCATACTTCAATTCCACATTTTAGTTTAAGTACACTTCAAATATACTTTTATGAACTTAGAATTACTAAAACTAAAAAGTATAATTTTTTTGCTATTTTACTAGTTGTTATACTTTAAGTTTACTTGCAAATGGACTGCATTTATATAGTGCTCTTCTACTCCTATGAATACTCAAAGCACTTTACAATTCACCCATCCACACAGCAACCAGCATACCAGGACCAACTTGGGGTTCAGTGTCAAGGACACTTTGATGGGGTCAGGAGGAACACAGGCTTGAACCTGCAATCCTCTGGCTGCCAAATGATAGCACTACCACCTGCAGCACCATCTTACTTCTTGTATGCTTGCTTAGCATATTACTTGTAGCATACTATATACGTCTTAATGTAAGAAATATATTTCTTAAAGTGTTCTTAAATTTAACTCATACTGTACACTAGACTGCAATGTATTTACAAAATCACAAGACAGAATGTTGAGAAGTAAAGTATACTAAAGTATAAATATAAGCTTTTGTATTAAAGAATAAGTGTAAGTATTAGTGCACTTAGTCTTAGACTTTTCTTTATACTTATTAGTATGTCAAGTATACTTCACTATACTATTCTTAAATATATAAAATATAAAAAGTAAACTTCAAGTATACTGCCTCAGTTTTAGTGTAAAATAAGTATACTCTCAGTACACTTGAATAAACTATTTTTTGCTAAGGGAAGCCAAGGTTTTTTTTTCATTTCATGGCTGATCACATTGTAAACATCGTATTCAGCGTACAACTGCTTGCAGTTTTGCACACACCAAACTAACAAGTGCCTTAAGTAGCTTACGGTCTGACTTCTGAGTTCTTGGCATGAAAGAGGCCTCTGCTGTCCAACTTTGTGATGGGGCGGGGTCTAACAGCTGATTTACAAGCTAGCTGGCCATTTAAATGCCACTGCTGACGTCCAAATAGCTGCCAAACACACTCATTGGGGCTGGAGACCTGAGTTCATGCCAAGAGTTTGGCACAAAGGAAAAAGAAAATAAAGCACTAGCTAATGCATAAGGAGGGAAAGCCTTTACTCGGAGACAACATTGGTAGAAATGTTTTTATCATCTGAGATTTTTTATTTGATCATTTTGAAAGCAGTAATGAGCCATGTTCCCCATTACATCACATGCCACTGACTTTTAGAAATGTCTTTGTTTCCAAGGTAATATTCATTCGACGTGTTTGAACTGAGATCCAGGACCCCCCCATAAGAGAAAAATATACACCTGGGGAGGTCTTGGATATCAATTCAAACACTGATTAAAAATGATTGTACCCCCCTAATAATCAGTCATATCAAGTATGTAACTCCCCAGATTATTTTATTTACAGAGGAAGCTATTATCTCGTTGAATGTGGTTAGAGGCCCGGTCATGGTCCAGCCCCCCCCCACAGTTACCACTGACACAATTCCAACACGGTTCATGATTAATTACGTCTCATCATTAATCATAAATGAATTGATTAAATTGCTTAACTAAAGTTAAATACTGAGTGATTACACAAATTCCCTCAGAAGCTAAAACTACATGGCAACAAGCACGGGCTGCTCTGAAAGGCGTGGGAGGGATGTTTTTGTGTGTGTGGTGATGTGTTGATGCCTTTAGGACTCACATGAACTAAACAACCCCTTAAAAGACTAACAGAGGACAGTTTCAATAGCTTTTCACCAGTTTCCATGGTAAGCCAAGACAAAAGGCTTCAAAGAGTCAGAGGCAATTCAGTTGACTTACTTTTTGAAGATGTCTGGTGAGTCTTTTATCTCAGATGCAATTGACTTTTCTCACCAAAGTTTACAAAATGTCCCAGTTTCAC
Organism: Stomatorhinus ivindoensis; assembly: GCA_019775895.2. Classification (NCBI taxonomy): domain Eukaryota; kingdom Metazoa; phylum Chordata; class Actinopteri; order Osteoglossiformes; family Mormyridae; genus Stomatorhinus; species Stomatorhinus ivindoensis. The sequence continues at coordinate 31,453,475 of JABFEB020000092.1, forward strand.
CAGGTGTCATTTATTAATTGGAATGAAAGTATTAATAGTGAGAGTATTGAAGTCAACACAGAGAATATCCATATATCCTCTGAGCAGTTATCCTGGTCAGGATTACAGGGAGGGCTGGAGCAGATCCCGACACAGTGCTGGGGTGCACCTTGGACGGGATGCCAGTTACGAAAAATATGCGCAATAAAAAAGGGACAGATCACAGGCACTCCGGGGTCATTGCAGGGGCAGATAAACTTATCTGGGGGGCCTAGGCTGACATTAGTATAGACTAAGGGATCTCAAAATTTAAGTGGGAACACTTACGGTTGGGGTGGAAGATGCTGGAAGTAAATTTTGCTGAGGGAGGACCGGCAGAATGATCTGGGGAACTGGATATTTATTAGCTTAGGATAGCCTGTACACTGATCCACCCCTGGAGTCACTGCAACAGCAGAGCTGTGGATAAGAATCAATATAAACTAAAAAGAACTGAACCTGAACCTCAATCCTAGCCCAGGAAACATAAAGCAAGGAAAGGGGTTGACAGGAATTCTAGTCAGCTACAGGGCACACGGTCGCACACTATGCACTATTTAAAGCATGCAAATTTTGTAAACACAGAGCTGAAAAGTAGAAATCAAGCCTATTACCCAGGAGGTGTGAGGATACTTAGTGCTAGCTACTGAGCCTAGTAATTGCACAGCAAATAGATACATTCCTATATTACATTAACATTCATTATTACTACATCAGTTGCTGAGTCCAGCTCTGGACAAAGTTGATACTATATTGAGATTGTGGCAGATAGTATGAATCAATCTCTCAGTGGATTCCTGAGTACAGCTGAAAGGGAGAGAGAGGCAGCCATTTGTCCAGCATGTAAGGTATCAGTCAACAAAATGTAATACAAGCCTGCTCCCCAGATCTAAGCCCACCACTGAAAGTTCAGGTGTTTCCAAATCAATGACTGTTGTATCTAAGAATTTGTCAAAACTATATGTTTGTTTCAGGTTATTTGAAGGGAACTAAATCTTGGATGCACTCTCCATAATTAGGTGGAGATTTTTATCGGTTGATTTCTTGACTAATCCAGGTGATGCCAAAAAGCATGGCTCACACCATTCAATGCTCTTGGGTCAGGGCCCATTTTCTGGTCTAGACAGCACAATATCTCCTCTCCTAATTGTCCACCCATTGCTTCCCATGTCCACCCATAAAGGAAAAATATCTACACTGCTGTCTGACCAATGAGGCCTTCGTGCATGTGGCCAGAACTTCCCCATTCAAAATGCGCACGAGTTTGAACCTGGTTTTGTGCTTTAAATGGGATGGGTAGTGGTGGGGGGGGGGGGGGGGGTGTCATCCCTCATTGTTGTTTATGGAAGTGAAATCAGTGGCACTCCACAGTCATCTATGTTTTAAAGCCTGGGGATTAACGGTGTGGTCTCATCATTAATGGTGCACAAATTTAGCCGCCCATTTGAATGTTTGCGTCCCCGGTGCAAGTTGCCTCAGATTCGGTCTCTGAGGTAATCCCTCCCGGCAGGGAAGCATCTAGATGTGGGAGAGTTTTATTGAGGTGGAGCCGGACGATCAGGCCTGGGAGTTTTCCATTGCAGTAGTGCAGGAGAATGTATGCCTTTGCTGGGATTTGGTAGGGAGCCAAAGTGCCTCTCTGTGCCCTTTAAGTCTGTGTAGGGTCGAGTGAAGCCACTGATTCATGGTTCCAACATGAACGGCTCACACTAGAGCAGATAAACATGGATGGAAATTGTAATTCCACTTGGGCTGCTTGTTGGCTCCAGCCAGTCGGCTGATATAGCTGCTGAAGGTGAAGGAGAGGTTAGGTCCTCAGTGCAACCCTCCACAGTGAATGACCGCCTGACAGCCTACTTCTCCACGGTGTCTTGATGATACAGAGTCTTCTGTGGAATCCTGAAACATTTTAGACAAGAGTACTACTGTGCCTGCAATGAGAACTTTTCCCGAAAAAAAAAATGGACATGCAGAAACATCCCCACCCACCGTGAAAACCCCAAAATCAGCATATCCCTGGATTCTAATAAGAACCATATTGTGGTGCCAGGTACCAAGGTTTTACAGGCAGCTGGCATGTACAATAAACCATGCTCATCATGGATGGGCTCTGTCACTGCTTTTTTGTCTATGTACCGGGAGAGTACCACTCAAAGGATTAACTGAAACAGACTGGATAGTACAATGAAGTCTGGTGCAAAACAATGGGAGCCTGCAGGCTTGCGGGAGTCCAGTTATCCGCTGGTCAGCACTAAAGGCTGGGCACTGGCAGGTCAGGCTCTGCACAAAAGCCAAGCCACTAGATCTTTACAGAAAACTCGTTAGTCACTCCAACAGGAAAAGAAAACTCCACTACTCTGGGTCGCAAGGGGAGAAATCCCGACGACATTGGCTGGCAAAGGCAAACGGAGAGACACCTCTCTAGCTCACTAATGCAACAGAAAAAGTAGAAAGAATCCACTGTTCAAAGCACATAATAGCTATTTGAGGAAGACATGGGCCCAGTGAAAGAGCAATGGCGACCCGGGGACAAACAAGGCCCATCTTCCCAGAAACAAGACAGCTGAGCTGCTTGGGTGGTGATTTATCTTAATGGGGTTTTAAGTACGGAGATGGAGGTGATGTCACAATCAGCAGAGACCAGCCAGATCTTGATCTCAGATAGAAATATGCAACCAAATAGGGTTTTGACATTTTCCTGACCTGTGAAGAGACATTAATGTATGTTTAGGATTGTACCTTCACCACTGCAATGCGAGTAAATTAACAAACAACAACTGGAGCGAACCCTAAGAACATCATCTTATTTTTTGTTCCCAGAGTACCCCCCCAAAGCAACGATGGGAATGAAAGGCTGAAAAAGGGCCACTGGGAGGCCCCCCCACATGGAGAATTAGCATACACCTCAGTACCGTTTCTTAGGTCATAGCACAATCATGCTAGTCTAAACAAAAAGGACAAAAGGACAAAATATTGGGGCTCGACCCAAGTGAACAAAGGGGCTCTGTGATGGAGGAGAATGGGGGGGGGGTGGCCCTCAAATTGCCATAACAGCTTGTGTGAAATGACAGCCACTGACTCAATATCCCCCTGCAATAATATGTGGTGAATGCTAGGACATCCCTCTGTGAGCTGTACGATCCTATACACTGTCCAATAAAAATTCATAAAGCAAATTCAAACCATGAATGCTGATTTACATGATCTCCATTAGCAGATGACAGATGAATCATAGTAAACAGACATAGAAACAAAGAGGATTTATATTATGTATTGTGGCATCTACAAAGCTTCAGTCTTCAGTCAGTCAGTTTTTTTTTGGAGTGGGGTGGCCTTCTCACCACATTCCATCTTGCAGACATACAGGAGTGAAACTCTTCCTTTTCTGTGCCTTCCATTCAGAACGACCCCTTACAGTGTCTGTGTAGATTTAGTAGTTTTGGTGCTAGGCTACCACAAAGTTGATCTCAAAGTTGCATCTAAGTTCTAGGCTCACCTCTAAGTACCTGCCAGTTCCAGTGTTATGTGGGTCACTGAACTTCAACTTCATCCACATCAGCATGTAACAAGTGTTTTATACTTGGAGGGTCCATGACTGTACAGGCCAGATGCTATATTAAATGTTTTCAGCAGGTGGCAGCAGAGCACTCCTTAACCTGTCTTGCGTGTGTTACAGTACATCCCTGTCCCTGACTTCTAGACACACTGAAATGTGAATAAAATCTACCCCCTCTTTCATTTTATTAGATTATATGAGTGAAGCCAAGTGCAGAATGTAAGCTGGTACTCAGTGACTTATGAGTGAGTTTGATAAGAAGTTTGATGAAGCCAAATTAAATATTGGGTGGGACATCAGCCTCGCCTACTCCTGCACCCCCGCTGCTACTCTCATTTGGGGAAAAACAGAGAAATAGCCTTGTCCTGAAATCTCATTGTTTATATGAGTGTGTCAGTATTTATATCTAGCATCTGGGGATTTATGAGCATTTCCTTAATTTGAACATATAATGATATCAGCCTATGCGTAACGTGGTTTATATTAAGGGAAGCAGGTGACAGACCAACCACAGTAAGAGGTGGCCTGATCTTCACATGGTTTCTGCACCTTCTTAACCTGTCACAGAGCTCTACACTGACTCCTCCGGAGTCCTGCTGGGTCTTGGAAGAAGGAGACATAAGATACAACACTGAAATTCAAAAGCCAGGACTGATGCCAAGATATCGGACATATAATCACCAAATGATGCAAGTAGCCTGTTACATTTAGTTGTGGTAAGGATTCCATACTACATCCTGCTTTTTATGACTCACTGGCTTTAGGGGAAATAATTGTATTTGTTGTTTATGTTTCAGAATTTACTTAAGGTTTGTGAGGGTACTGCGCTAAGAACTAATTGTCAACCACACACAAGAGTACATTTCCCCGACTCTCACAATGCCATAAATCCATCACAGTTTAACACAAAATGCCCAGCAGTCAGGTTAAGCCACTAACTTGATGCATTATTTATAGCTTGTTTTGTGAATGTAAACGTTCAGGTTTCCACAGCACCTGAAATCAAAACATCAGTAACAAACATGGGTCTCAAGGCTAAAAGTGACCTGACCAACCTAACAGGAGATGTAGGCCTTCCTCCTGGCAATACTGCTGTTCACCATGCAGTCATGAAAGACGGGAGGCCAATGACCATTGCTGGACTTACAAGGTACCAGATGGGCAGACTCTCAGAGAGTATTTACACATCATCTGTATTCTTGTTAAAACATTCATGGTGCTTTTCAGTGAAAAGCCAGCCACTTCAATTTTCTTTGGCTTTCTGTCAGTTTTTCATTTCAGAAAGGCATTGGCATACAAAAAAAATATACAAACATGACCAGAGAGTAAAAATGAGACACCATGGCATAAATACAGTAAAAAGGTTTCACTTGGAATGATACAAAACAAACAAAAAATTACATTCATTCCCTAAAAAGTGCATTTTAGAAATTACATCAAAACAGAACAAAGCAGTGGTTTAAGAACAGGCTCCTCTGAGCAGTCCAGCTTCCAAAACCTAGACCATGGCACAAGCGTAACACTCGAGTGGCTCTCAAGTGGTCATTACTGCACTTCCTTAAAAACACAAGTTAAATAAACAATTTCAGCTGCTGAAAGGCTTTCCTTTCACGGTGTCCTGTTTGTTTAATGCTGCATTTGCCCATGTACTGAGGGAGACTATTTCAGCCGCAAGCTTCGTCAGTGGAGCTTCGCAGAGATTGGTGAGAGGTTAAACGAGGGAGGAAAAAAATCGCACCTCCTTCCCCCACCCCACGACCCCCCAAAAAACTGGGATTCAGTGAACGAGAGGCTGGAATACTACTGTGCAGAGGAGGAAAACCAAGTCTAGCTTCCCGCTGGATACCTGTGAGGTGCTATTTGTGAAATGCTAGACAGAGGCCCGTCTGTCATTTCCGGGTGATGGAGATCCACTGGAATTGAGCCCCTGAGCCCTGAGTTCTTGTGGACATCACACTGTGGCTGCTGTTACTACCTCCAGAAAAGTATTATGAGTAAGTCATATTCTGTGGCCACCTGCAACTTGTGAGGGACCACAGCACCCCCTAGTGTTCAGAGGCAAAGTTGCACACTGCCCAGCCACTTTCTTGCAGCAGGTCTGCGGTCATTGGGGCCGTGAGAGCCCTCTCAGTACAGCAGCTGGGTGAACGGGTGCCGGAGCAGCTCCTCGGTGCTGGGCCGAAGCCGCGCTTCCACAAAGATGCGGCGCAGAAAGTCGCGTGTGACCTCCGAGGTGTGGGCTGGCAGTGCCGGCACTGTGGGCTGAGTGGCAATCTTGAAGATGGCTGCCATAGCCTCAAACTCAGCCCAGGGCGGCTTCTCCGTCAGCATCTCCACCACGGTACAGCCCAGACTCCTGGGGGGCACAGATACATAGGGATGAACAGGATTAGCACGAGAGAACTGTTACATTCTGACTTCACACGACTAAGGGACTCTCTGATAGCCCAGCTGACCTAGAATCAAAGACCCGGAACCCAATTCAGGCCCAAAAGTCAGGACGAGAAAGTCTCCAGTGTCAGGCTACTGCACGTACACTGCAAAACTATGATCCTCTCAAGACTTGTTACTGAGTTCCTGGACTTTGCACCTTCATGTGTGACTGGAATGTGGACATTCTCACTGGCAAACCTCAAAGAGTATGGGGGGGGGTCTCAAAAAATGACATTCTCAACATAGTGACACCATGGGGGACAGCTGGACTCTTGCTGTGCTCCCCACTCATGCATGACTGCGGAGCTAGGTACAGCTCCAACTCCATCCTCAGACACCTCAGGGACAGAGATGCACGGCGTATCACTTAACGTATCAGTATCAGCTGGCATTTGTTAAAAAAATAGACACATTGGTCTGATGTGTCAATCTTGGTCAATATTGAGGGCCAATATTACTTACGTAAAGGAGATTTCACTGGATGATCGGACTTTTCCCGTAGTAGACAACAAGGGACATCATCCGCTCATTTACCACTTAGGTGAAAGGGGACCCTGACGATGCAATTTGCAGAGCAAGGGGGGAATAGCGGAATCAATAATGTGGCCCGAAAATACAGGAAGCTACGTCCTGCATTGGTTCAGAACAGGACACAGAATTTAGTTTTATAATACAAGATGCTCCAGTAAAATATTCCCTCCTCCCACTTGCCAAGTGGCTCTGAGGTTAGCCAATGTATTATCAAATAAATATGCATCGGTTATCAATCAGAATCAGTCAAAATTTGTGTATCGGTGCAACACCACTGAGGAAGGTGCAAATGTCACCGGCCGCCCGTCCAGCCACACGCCCTACCAGCACCAAGTCGTATCTGCCGCTACACGCTGTCTCAGAAAGGCAGCCACCCTCATCGAGGGCCCCAGTCGGCCTCTACAGCTACGTCTCTCCTTCCTGTCTTCTGGCAGATGGCACAGAATCATCAACTCTCAAACCACAAGGTTCAAAAACAGCCTCTACTTGCACAAGGCTACTGCTGACCTGCCAAATAAGCATTACATAATAAACAGTCAGTGTCTGTAGGATGTTATTCACTACCTCTGTAATATAATGTTCCCGTTGTTATAATTGTATGGTTGAGCTATGTACTGTCATTCGTTCTATCCTATGTGCCATTAACTGATAGCCTGCAGGAGGCAGCATTGAGGGTTTCAGCTCGTTGGCATTAGCATTGCGTGTGGGAGTGGAATGCGGCTCAGGGGCTTAGAATGCTGTATCTGATTGGGAGATTGTTGGTTTAAATCCTATGGTCCACAAAGTGACTTCACTGTTGGACCCTTGACCTCCAGTCAATGCAGGGACGGTCTGACCCTGCGTTCTGAAAAATGTATGTCTGCTAAACAAGTAAAATAAAAGTGCTTGGCCCTCTTGCATGGCATCCCACCAGCAGAAGAAGCCCATGGCTGCTGTTCATCCAAAAAGCAGGAGCTCTCAGACCTCTACAGCAGAGATTCAATTCATATTTACTTGTATAGCCCATTTTCACAAAATTACATTGTCTCAAAGTATGTTACATTGTTCCTGCCAAATGGCCCCAGAGAGTAAGTCAGAGGAGAAAGTGGCAAAGTAAAACTCGCCTGTAGGCAGAAACATTGGGAGGAAACAGCCTAAAAGGTCACACAAAGCTGGGAACATGGTGCCCGTCACACCTGTTGGTGACTCCTCCTGGACTTTAACCACCATCTATGCAACAGGACTCCAGTTAACATAGCACTTCAGGCTGTCAGTGGAGCAGAGCAGCGAAGCTTAACCAATTTTAACACCCAGGCAAAAGCTAGAAACATTTTGCGCTGTGTACTCCTGACACTGGTGGGTGTGTTTATGCTGGCAGCACCATTGCTGAGAAAGGCCCTTCTCCAACCACTGGGGAAAGGAAGCATCCGGAAAAAATTGGCGGGCTGCAGGGGCTCGATGGCTCTAAGCCAATCACATCCCTCTCCTGATGAGGCACTGCCCAATCAGATCACAGATAAACGCCACGGACAGCACATGTATCTTAACAGTAAAAAATAAAAAAAGTGATTTTAGAGGCAACTTAGAGCTGAGAAAGTCTGTGTCCCCAATGCAGAGACATAATCAGCAGTTGCAGAAAGTGTTTGGTTGAGATCACTGCCCATAAAAGAGGCTCCACCACGTGCTGATATGCACGCGCAAGCTGCTTTATTAGATACCCCAACGTGGTATCAGGTAGGGCTGCCTTTTTGTCTGCAGAGCTGCTTCAAAGGTGTTCAGAGATACATATCTGCACACCAGTGATTCTTTATGCTGTTAGCTGCAATGAGTCTGGCCAATCTCCTTTGACCCTTCTTGTTAACAAGGTCGGTTCGGCAACAGAACTCCTGCTGATCGGATGTATTTTGTTTATTGCACCATTGTCTGAAAATTGTAGACACTGCAACACATGAAAAGCCCTCAAAGGTGTAGCTGTTACTGAGATGCAGCATGTTTAAAACTGTTCAGGTCAGGCATCCTGGCTTTTATAATGCTTAGTCACAAAGTAATTGAGTAAAGTGGCCAAAGAGTATAAGTGTTTATTTTTCAGTATCAATTACTTTTTCTCACAACCGTAGAGAAACGCACAGAAATGCAAGCTGAAATTCATACTAATAGTTAAAAAATTCTTATACCAGGGCACCATTGGATTCTTGAATTTTATTGATCAGAAGAGTGTTGATTAATTTTAGTGCCTAGCCAGGTAAATCATAGCAGTAAATCAATGCACTATTATAATCTTCAGTTGTGAATAAGGTTACTTAAAATTCCATAAGTAGAACAATTTAAAATGAACAGAAACTAAATGCAAACGTTAAGTCAGTGGCAGAAGAAAGTGGCTTGTCAACATGAAAAGAATGTTGTCAGGTACAAACGTCAAACGTGTGGTAACCATGGTATAAGCGGGTTAATGCACTCCGTGCATTGCACACTTTCATGTGGACTCTGCAGTATGTCAGACAGTTCTTCACCTCTGCTGCTGTATATTTAAAACGTAAAATGCACAGCTTCTCATGCATTAACCCTTACATCCTGAACAAAATATAAACTGTCAAAAAAATACAGCCTTCAGCATAGCCTGTCTCACAGTGTGCGGAGACTGACTGCTTGGGGAACAACTAAATGCATGACAGGAAGTTACATCCATGACCATGTGTAATTATGCTCAAACATCGACATCCCCGTTCAGATAATGCAACAATCAATTACCACACGTCAGCCTTGCGTCCATAACCTTCCCCGCTGATCACTTCTGGACTCATCCAGTAGGGGGTGCCAGTCACAGAGCGGATGCCCGTCCCCGACATGCAGATGGTCTGGAGTCTCTTGCTGGCGCCAAAGTCTCCCAGTTTCACGTTGCCGGCAGAGTCTCGCAGGATGTTGGCACCTGGGCCATGGTAAGGAATAATATTCTATTAAGTAATTCCGCCCCCTCCCCCCAAAAAAGTGAAAGACTGCTGGTTTTGTCTCTGCTTTATAGATCTCCAGGACAACGTTCAGGTGGATACCTTTGATGTCACGATGCACGATCATATTGCTGTGAAGGTAGGACATGCCATCGAGGATCTGCTTGGTGTACTTCCGGGTCACGTTCTCTGTTAGGGCCCCATAAGCCTTGAGCTGGTCCTTAACTGAGCCCTACGGACACACTGCATACTGAGTACAAACAGTGCCCGGCATTTGCATCCATTACAGTGGTGATCAAGGAGAATGCTTCTGTTGAGCATCAAAATGGTGTCTGATCCCAGACAGACCCAAGTGAAGAATACAGGAGCTCACCCCGGGCAAGTACTCCATAAAGATGGTGAGGGTCTTCTCGCCGAGGTCCTGCAGGCAGCCGTAATACTGCACGATGCGCTCGTGGTGCAGGCTCTTCAGGAGCTGTATCTCACACTCCAGGGTGCTCACCTCCTACAGGGGCAGAAGCTGTTAACGCACCATCTGCCGCATTCGGTGGGATGCCGCCGGGCCAGCTGGACAGCCACCAGTTGAACCTTCCTGGAAAATGCTGGTTAGCTTCCAAAACTTTGGCTACTGTTAGGACCAGAAAATGCAAAAGAAAAATATATAATCCATATATAATCCAGATTATCCATAACGCTTACAGATGTATGTTCTGAACTACATCAAATGGGTAAGAAGCGCATGCAGCAGGTAAGACGTCACTGTGCTCAGCAGAGTGATTTCACCATTAGGTCCAATGCCTGGTACCAACAACAGCAACATGTTTAAAATCATTAAAACTGTTATTGTGCTTAGCCACAAAGTAAGAGAGTAAAGTGGCCATTGGGTCTATAAGTGTCTATAATTTTTCTGAATCGTGAGCCCAGCAGAGGGTTGCAGCAGCACTTACCCCTGCAGGGGGCTGACCCTGCATTCTTAGTTTAATCTTACTTTAGATACAAGCGTCTACCAAACAAGCAAATGTAGAAATGCTATACTGGAGTGAACAGTAAATACTGAGCAAATACCTTAATGCACTTTCTCTTCATTATGAAGGTGCTTAAAGCCAAATATTCCTTTCAGAGATTTAAAGTTTGGAACCAAGAACGAATCAGCACTGATGAACTGTGAATGTATCTGAAAGTCAGTACTGAAGCCCCTTGAAAGGGACCAGCGCAGCCACGTCTGACCCGGGAGACGGACACCTGGTGGGTGTCGGCATGCAGTGAGACTCATCCCAACACACTGAGTATCGGGCTTCATGTCTGCAGACTGCACCAGAGTTTCCGACTTTGGTCTGTTGGCTGGAGTGAGAATTTCAATTTAAGACAAGTTGCAAACACGTTTACATGTATATAAGAGTTCTATTAGCTTATAAATAGTCTGTTGCAAACTACCACAGCACCTTTGATATAGTTCTAATGGAGTAATATAGATTCGCTGTAAGATTTCTTGCATGATTGTGAGAGTGTGAAAGTGTGAGTGTCACGGCAGGCAACCCTGCTGAGCAGCGTGCGAGTTGAGATGCTCCTGCAGAACTCAGACATGGGGAGGAGCTTGCTGCTGATTTAGGGTAGATGCAAACACACCCTGCGAAGAGCTAATTACTGAATGAGAGCTCAGCTTGGCGAATGTGAGCCGAATCCCAACCACCGGTGCAGATATCAACGTGGAGCATGCAGCGAGATTAAACGGGTGACAGATGAAAGTGTGATGAATGGCTTGTTTTGTTTTTTCTTTCTATTTGGGCACGTGAAGCTTGTATACGCCCGCGAGACTTTTCTTCCCTCAGCCCAACACAGGAAGTGACAATGCTTGTTTTCCCAATAGAAGACAGGAAACGGCTTTGAAGAAAAAAAATTGGTGGGGGGAATCATCTTCGCTCAACCCCCAGCCAAAGAATAAACATCCTCTTTTCTGGCAGAGACCTGCTTTGTCAAGCCTGCTTTCATTTTCTTTATCCGTTCTTCTTTCAGTACAGGGCCAGCACTAATTAGTAGCAGACCCATTTCCTCTCAAGCTTACAAGCATGAAGCAGGGAAATCCTATCTGTTTTTTAAACAGTAAAACTGGGGTCAGAAGTGCAGGTACAAAAAAAACAAGCATCACACGCTAAACACACAAATAGCGTCCGCAGAACCAGCTGTGCTGTTCACTTCAGCCTCACCTTGCTGGTCTCCGGGCTCTCGGGGTCAAACCGGACTTGCTTGGCGGCAAGCTCCCGACCAGTGTCGACGTCGTAGCACAGGTAGACCTGCCCAAAGGCACCCTGTCCCAGCATCTTGCCACGTCGCCACGTCAGAGGGGCACTGGGAGCTGTGGGGGGAGAGAGAATAGAGGAAGACAGTCTTGGTCAGAGTTATGGAGAGTATCCCCATGCACAGCATGCACACAGTCATTGATGCAGAAGCAGTTATCGGGCCACTAAGGCCAAGAGATCTTGCAGACTAGAAACTTATTTTCATGCTGCACTAAAAAGAAGCAGTAAACATTAGACCAGAACCCCTCGGGTGAGGCAGGGGGGCACAGTAGGAAGTGACACCTCCCCAGTGCAGTGTGAGCCCAGCGCGGGGCTGCGGGTCGCACTCACACTTGCAGGGGAGGGTGCGCTCCTTATGACGCAGCTGTCCCCGAGCCTCCGGCATCTGCCAGGCGGAGCCCAGGCTCTCCTCGCTGTTGTTCAGCGAGCGACTCGACGGCACCAGCGTGAAGAGGTTCCCCTGAGCGCGGCGGATACGTGGGAAGGTGCACCGGCCTGGAGCGGTGAAGAGCCGGGTCATGTCAGGAAGGCAACACAGACCCCACCCCAGAAGATAAACACAACCGTCATCAGCATGGCAGACACACCATTAAAAATAATATTAACTGAAAGTGCTGATGACTATCACTCGCTTACACTGTTAAATATAGTTTAAAGGACAATTTGTAACATCATGTATAATATTATTGTCTGCTAAAATAGTGTTGATTGAGTTTTATTTTGCTTTTAGCCCCTGAGAAATTCATTGAAGGATTAATTTAGGACTGATTTACTAAAATCATTAAAGGTGCTGTAATACAGTCAAAAACAGAATCACTGCAGGTTAACTCAGCTCAGAGCAAAGACCATCACTTGGCCTCTGAACCCCGCTGAAGTGAGGAGCAGGCGTGGAGTGAGACCTTCATTGTGGTCTTTGTGCTGGGGGGAGAGGTGATACTGCCTGGGGTAGGTGCCTCCTTTTGCAGACCTGTCGTGGACGTGGTTCTCGCGGTCTATGCCAGAGCGAGAAAACGAGACACGGTCACTGCCACCGCCAGGCAGGAGCGAGCCAGGCTACTCGCCAGTCTACTAGCACCTACCGGAAAATTCCTGACGGTTGTCTGGGAAACTTTTGGCCCTGTACATCCGTGACTTCCTGAGGGCTGGACTGCAGGGTCAAAAAGTGCTGGTGAACATACGCAAAAGCCTACCTGTCTGCTTATCACCAGGCGTGGTATTTTTGCAACACGTCTGGACAGTGCAGCAGTACGGCAATTTCACAAAAGCCATTCATCCTTGCGTCTAGTTGTTTACCTGCTTTTTACACTCTTCCCTGTCTTATAAACGGTAACTCTTTATAATCTGCCCACCTCTAGCCAACAGTCTGTCTCAGAAATGCAGTGCAAATGAAATGTTTAGAAGGTATTTCCCGACAATCCAATGAAATGCTCCTCAGTTACACTGGCTGTAACTGATTCGTACGTCGAATCAGTGCATCATGGAAGAGAATCAGTGATTTTACTTGGTCATTAAAGAAAAGGAAAGGTATGTTTACCATACATTAGGGTGTCAGAGGAGACACGTTGAACAACTTTCGGTTTTACAATGTAATTTAAAACTGAACGGTTCCTGTGCTTGGCTGCATAGTTCAGTTCTTTTTGTGCTTTGGTTTGTTTCCTTGACTGAAAGATTTATTCAACTGTTTAACATTAAAATTAGTGCCAGATGCATGATTATAGGAGACTGACCAATCAGCACAATTGAAATGCTAGTTTAAAAATTCTATCTTTGCTCCAAGAGTCCTCGATGACATGGATTATTCTGGTTACCTTGCCATATGCTCAAACCAGGACACCAGGACTTTCCTGCATAGCAGAACTGGAACACATATCATAAGAGATTTCCCAGTGACCTCAAATGGTTGCCGTGACGGGTCACACCTGGCCAGTCAGAACCCGGGTTCCGTGCGGAGCTGCCGGTCGGCCTCACCTGTCCGAGCTGCTGTCCAGGGACAGGCAGCTGCCTGACACAGAGCTCTCTGCACTGCTCCAGGGGTCCAGCATCTAGGGGGACAGGACAGTCAAACCATCAGGCATCCGAAAGCCAGTCGAGTAAGGGGTCGCATTTGATGCGCAGTAGGAAATAAGTGCTGTGATTCTGACAATTATTAATGGCTTTCGGGCAAAGGGAATGGATATTAAGACCATCCCTATGGGATTTCCTGCAAATTAGCCCCCATTTGCTTGTCATGCCCTCCAGGACAGATACTAAAAATATAAGAGAAGGTGATGTGACAGGAAGTGTTTAAGAGAGTGGGTGTGTGTGTGTGTGTGTGGGG